>JAJGRX010001427.1:1200000-1578372 GCA_025461125.1 Carex kokanica
ATACTGGTAAGACACGAACAACGGACTTGAAGTCCTCGACTTCTCCCACGGTGCACAATTTCCATGGTTTGGCGATTGAGCCGTCTTGGTTGGTTTCACCTTCGCCAATCAGTGCAGCACGGTTGAATAAGCTGATGATTAAACAAAATAGCTAGTTAAAATAAACTTTCTTTCCTTTTGTAATATATAGTGCACCCAAATTGAACCAAAGTTCCTCAAGGTCTGCTAGACGTGTAAAGATATTGACAGAGTAGACTTTGCTGCATGCAGCGCATCAACAATAAAGCTAAAACAATGCTGCATGAAAGAAAAAAGTACAATGTCAATATCATCAACCCTGCTAGACCGCTACAAGGATGCAAATGAAAATTAGATATGTATATGTGATACCCGTATACCCGTGCTGATATGAATATGGATACATATATGATTTTAATTTTAATTATTTGTATTAAATATATATATAAAAATATTATGTAATTCAACGTTATAAAAAAAATGAATATCTAATTGGTATTCATATTCGAAAAATAAATTCGTATTCGAAAAATAAAAAGAGATACAGATATAATTTTACTACTATCCGATCGGTATCCGATCCGTTTGCACGCCTAGCTGCAATTGATTATTTCCGCTACCAAGGCAAGATGATAGATTATATTTATAATATTAACTTGTCCGACGTGGACAGATGGCTTGGGAGTCAGAATCTGCTGCGATTCTGAGAGGGATTGTAGGATTCTGAAATTTCGAGATCAACGGTTCAAACTTTTCCGTGTGCGATTTTAGAAACGTTCTTGAAAAAGTAAATTTTCATGCACGCATCTTGAGAAAGACCAACAGTTGAGATCGGAATCGCAGAATCCTGTGATTCCTGAGAATCACAGCAAATTTATTTTCATGGCTTGGCTTTGTAGGGGTTTGGATCAATTGTTGTCCAATATTAATTGTTGAAGAAGGACAGAAAGGATATTAATTGTTGTCCAATAAACTTTGAATGAATACTTATTCTGTCTAAAAAAACTTGGAATGAATATTTATTCTCTCAAAGAAAAACCTTTGAATGAATATTTAGGGTCAATTTATTTTAAGATCAACTTTTTTACAAGGGGATAGCAAATGAAATATTTTTTTATGGACATATATCATGATTTGAAATTCAAATTGAAAAATTACCAAAAAACGAAATTTGTACGGGAGAAGTATATTTAGTTTAGTGGTTAATATATATTGTCTCCGTGTGAAAAGTAGTAGATTTGAACTTATCTATACGAAAAATAAATTAAAGCAGTTCGACTTTTATCTCATTCTAAACAATAAATTTTGTATGAACAGTTTTATTTAACATAATTTAGAGTACCTCCTATTTATTCCCAACACAAATTATTTAAGAAAACAATCACGCGCGTCTAATATACAAAAATGGAACAATATCCGCCAAAAATACTGTCGGTATACCTGAGGGATACTCCCGTCACTAATAGAAAAAACACCTTTCTGTCGGTATACCCTCGCATATAGTCACTTTTTACCCTTGCGGATATTGTTCCATTCTTATAGTATATATAGTTATTATTAAGATCATCCTAAATATAGTACAATCTCATTTAATCAAGAGATCTATTAAAAAGTTTCGATTAATGATTGAAGTTATTTTATTCTTTAAATTCCTTCCCCATTCGGATACTGTTATATGTAGGTTGAAGATTGGATACAGTTTGTAATGTTAAATTGTGTTCTACCCTCATCTTTTGTTATAAATTTTTTAAGTACATATCTCTATTCTTATATTAAGCACGTATATATTTTGATCCGTGAACGATTGTGATTAAAAGATGAAATTTCGGATTGAATATCAGCCATCTGATTAAATAGTTTGTCTTCTTTTGATTCTATGTATTTTTTGACACTTTTTTATGTGTAGAAGTCTACTTTTTTTTTATATGTACCCGTCACACGTACTCGTGACAAGTTTATTTAGCCAGCCTTCTTTTGGTCCTGATTTCTATTTATTTTTTAAATATCATTTACGTAATTTTTGGATTGATTAGTAATTTATTGCTAATATCTATAATTTTTCTAGTAGCAAAGACACATGACTCTCATATGAGAGGTCATGAGTTCGAAACTCATAAAGTGAGAAAATTATATGTAATATAAACCGAGTTTGAAAAAAGCTCGTAGGCTAAACCTCTACTTTTTATTTCAAAAACTAACTCGACATGTAATAATGTCCTATTATGTGTTAGTTTCATAAAATTCATACTCGATATATATATGCCTATGAAATTGCTATTAAAAATGCGACAGAGTAAGTTGGCTAGTGGCTAGACTTAGCGACCTCTTGGCAGATCAACTATATATATTGCCAAATGCCATTGTTTAAGTTCAGACTTTAATTTGGTTCAGCTGTATTAGATATTTAGATGATTTCATATGTTAGATGGATATCATGGATTTCATAGCTTTCTTGGTAGACTTTGATGTTGACGTAATTAAGAGGAATATGATATAGTTGGGAAGAAAAATGGTTAAATCAAAGAAAAAGGAACTGTTCTCAGCTCTGCTCCAAGCTGGTCATGGAACCAATGTGAAATTTAGCAAAATTGAATGAATTTTTATATGTTTCCGTTGATCATTAGTCAAATAGATTACATGAACAATAACACATTATTCGGGTATACTTTGATGAAAATTAACAGTACTATCTTTTTTCATTGAATTTAATGAGAAAAATCGGTAAGTATATAAGGTGTAAAACCGGTAAGTAAGTATATAAGATTAAGGTTTGATTAATAATAATCATACCTGAAGTTTAGGCTTGGAGATGCCATGTCATCATTTCCATGAAAATAACTAGGGCTTGCTTGTGACAACTTTAGCTTCCATTTCCTTACGGTTGCCACCATGACTCGAAACAGGCCGGTGAACGGGCTTCCTTGGGGAGCCGGTCTGCGGTAATATTTTGTACCAAGCAGTAAAATAACCAAACTTACTGCGCTAGCGCCCAGGCTGAGACTGAAGCCCAAGACCCAGCTAATGCTATCTTGAATATAAACAATGGCGGTGGCACCGACAATGGAGGAGATGTACATAAAGATGAAGAACCAGTTGAAATATACCGCCTGGTCCTCTACCCGGTCGAACTGGCTCGCACCCATTGTGGCCTGGTTGAACCGGGTTCCTCCGTTTGCAATGGCTAGGAGAGCTACTGCACTGTACAGCACAGTGAGTTGGCCTTTTGATGCGGCCTGGCATGAGTCTGTACCGGGAATATGGCATGGTGTTGGTCGGAGGGATTTGAGTGCCGCGGTCATCGTGAAGAGCACAAGTGACTGTTGGATCAAATAAATTGAGCTGATTAATTAATGTAATGAAATTAAAATAGGATATTAATTACATTTTTGCACTTATGCTTATATATAATTTAGTTGCTATCTAATATGCCAACCGATGGCTCCACCACTTCTTTAAAAAATATATTAAAATATCACAAATGACAAAAATATCTGAATTAAAATAACATATCATTCAAAAAAAAAAATTGAATCATAAGGGGATTATTTTTATTATCATATGATTGAACTTTAGTATATGGCACATGATTTTTAAGTAGGCTTAAGAGTTAAGGCCGGATCAGTCTTTTTAATGTCATTGTCTCATTTTTAAAAATATAAAAGGACGATGTTTAAGGCTAACGACTATGAGGAGCCGCTCGTGGGATGTCTCTTAAAGAAATCAGAAATTGAACTTTGTTCAGTAATTTTTTTTTTTTTTTTTTGAAAGCTTGGTAGGTGCTACCAAGTGGTTTGCAACTTTGTTCAGTAATTGGTACTCAATATCGATCTCATGACACTCCACAAACTTTCTGAATCATATTAATATATATTAATAAAATTAGAGATAAGAATCAGTCTTTGATCTAGTGACAAAAACACATGTCTCTTATATAATAGGTCATGAGTTTGAAACTAAGATGAAATTTTTTTTTGTTACAAAGGTTAAAATAAAGGGTCTTGGGTGGCTTGATCCCATTACTCTATTAAAAAAAAATTAGAGGCATGCGAACAATCATTAAGGACTCGATCAAATCGTTATTTAGACTCGTCTACTAATCGAGATGTGTGATGATTTTGTTGTGTGTGTATATATATAACAAGCGTCAGTTTTAGTTCTACTGAGTATTAATCATGTACAAAATTCTACCTGGTACACACTTGTATATATCATGTACAAATTTTAGATTGAATATTAGTACTATAATCAAATAGTCTGTCTTTTTTAGATTCAATGTATCTTTGATATTTTTTTTACGTGTAGAAATCTGAATTTATTTAGACATGTTATGGTCAGAATTAAAATTAAATAGACTTAAATTAACGGTGCTGCAATAGGAAAGCTATTGATGTCTTATTTTATTTTTTTGTTCTCTTTTGATTTCCTGATATCATAATTTCACGATTAAGGAATATAACAACGTTATAATTGACATTGCTGAAGGAAAGAGAATAAAAAAATATTTGATCGGACCATTAATTATTATATCAGGATCCAGCTAACCAACGCTTCTTATGATCCGATATTGATATCATAATTTTCTCCGAAATATTGATATCATAGAAAATATTCATAATATCACTATGGTGTTATTGCCTCCTCACTCAAGAAATTATCATTATCTACACGTGGGTTAGTAAAAAAAATGTCCTCTTGGTGAAGCTAGATAAGGTTACCGATAGGGCTGTCAACGGGCTGGTTCGGGTAGAGCTAGGTCCTAGCTCAGCTTATTAATTCTAGATCGAGCTCTTACCGAACGAGCTGGACCTAGGGCATCCGAGTTTAAACCTCAGCTTGAAATCGTAACGAGCTAGTCCGAGCTGGCTCGCTGGGTTTGGCTGGATCTTGTTTTAACCGAGCTGGACCGAGCTAGACAGTATAAAATACACACAAATTCATACAAATTCACAAATTGACGCCTAGTTGAGCTGGCGAGCAAGCTAGGCTCCAGCTTGAATTCTTAATTCTGGACCGAGATAGTGGCGAGCTGGCTCGTTAACAGCTCGGTCCAGTAACGAGCGAGCTGTTAGCGAACGAGTCAGATGCGAGTCACGATCGAGCCACGAGCTACGAGCTTTTTTGCCACCCCTAGTTACCGAGAAACCCCTTGCATCGGTAATTAAATTCATTTCATTGAAACCCCTTCGGATGGCATGCTGATCTCACATTCAAAAATTTAATTACCGAGAAACCCCTTCTATTGAAAGGATGGTATTCTGATCTCACATGCAAAAATTTAATTATCGAGAAACCCCATCTATTGAATTGAAGCATTCATTTTTCATCTTCATCCGAGAAAGAGACTACAATTGCGACTAACATACAAGGTTTGTTTCAATTCCTATGTTGAATACATTTTTTACTTTTTTGTTGTCAATAAGACTAATCATGGTGGCGGTGTGACCAATGAGAAATCTAATTGTGGCTGAATGTATAACTTTCGTGTTTATGGTCAGATATACCACTTAATTGATCAATTAGTGTTTAGAAAAGAAAGGTTACGTGAATATCTACAACTCTCTTTCTATGACACAAAAATCAGAGTTGGATCATCGAGTACAAAGAATGCCAAAGTATATATTTTGTAATGACATAATAAATTTAACATTAGAAATATTATTTTGTTTTTATGTACTTGTTTTTAATGAGACAAATAATAATTGAAAATTATGTTAATTTTGTTACAATCTATAATTAGATATCCGAATTATATCTGTATCCGTATTCGTATCTGTTTAATATCCGATCCGTATTTGTATTCCAAAAAAATACAAATACATATATAATTTTATCACTATTCAATCCATATCCGATCCATTTGCACCCCTAGAGCCAGGTCCAACTTAAAAAATGGGTGCTTGCTGTTGGCACTGCGTTTATTGTTCTAGACGTTAGACGTTAGCGATGTTTGTTTTTGTACATAATAACTACTTTTAGACCTGCTATTATCCGCTCAATCGGCACGGGGCCTCGGTTAGCTACTTGGTCCGTTCAAGCCAAGAAAGACTATTTCTCGACTTGGGCTGACGTTAATGTCAAGTGTCAGACTCTCCTTTTTTGAAATACGAGCCTGCCTTCCTTAGCTGCCCACTCAATCGGCGTGGGTGGTCTCGGACTGACAAGAAGAATCTTGAGAGTATGCGTTATATATTTAATTTATTTATTATTTAGTGTCAACAAAAAATAACCTTTGAATCAATTTGTATAAAATAATTGTCACATATTATGAATCCAAGAGCTCTACTTTTAATATTTTGTTTGTTTATTTTCAGAAATATTGAACTACATCGAAGAACATCACAATGACAATGATACTTCAAGAATATTTTTTCATGTTATATTTGATTTGTTTGTTGTAGATCAAACGATTTTGTCTTTGTTTTCTTGGTGTAAATAGCTAGTAAGGAAGATCACATTTCTATAACATCATCAATTGAACAAGAGGAGATCGGATTACATCATTTTTGGTGACATCAAATTACATCGTCCATTTTTAAAGTTTTCAAAGTCCAAACAATCGATCCAAACCGTTCAATATGATAGATATATTAAAAATGTGTTTGTAGATCAAATTTTACATTTTTTTGAATTTTTTTACTATTTATTAAGTACTTTACAAAATCATTGTTTTCAGACCATTGAATTTTTGTACCCATCTTAATAAATAGTAAACAAATTCAAAAAAATATAAAATTTGATCTGCAAGCACATTTTAATATATCTATCATGTTGAACGGTTTGGATCGACTGTTTGGATTTTGAAAATGGACGATGTCAACGATGTCACCAAAAAATGATATAATCCGATCCCTCCTCATTGAACAAATAAGAATATTTTTTTTCTCCATTCAACACTATCTATGTGTACACTGATAGTATATAGTTTTCATTTGTATTTGAAAAAAAATTGTGTGTACACTGTATGCACAAATGGTCGTTGAATTAAAATAATCATTTGTTGTTTCTTTTATTGTTATTTATTATTTGTCTTATAATATGTCTCCGTTGCACGCACGGGCACGATATTAGTATATAAATTAGATATGGAAAAAAATTTATAATTAATTCTTCTCAGTATTGATTATTGAGTGAGGCTATGGTGCTATGCATAGCACGGATGACTAGTGTACTACAGCTCAATATGGTACTTTTTAAAATCCTAACGGTCGATCCGAACCGTTCAATGTGATAACCATATGAATATGTACTTGCAAACTAAATTTTATATTTTTTCAAATTTTTTTTTACTATTTTTTTAGATAGGTAGAATTTTGATGGTCCAGAATTTTCAGAAAACACTGATTTTTCTACCTATCTAAAAAAATAGTAAAAAAATTCGAAAAAATATAAAATTTAGTTTGCAAGTACATATTTATATGGATATCACATTGAACGGTTCGGATCGACCGTTAAAATTTTAAAAAGTACCATATTGAGCCGTAGTACACTAGCCATTGGTGCTATGCATAGCGCCATAGCCTCACTCTTGATTATTTATATCACTTCTTCACTTTGTATTGAGAAATTACAGCTAAGAAAAATTTAAAATATTTGCATTAAATTATGAACAAAAGCACACACATACCAACAATTGAATTGCTGAAGAGGTGGCAACGACAGAATAGCAGCCGATGAAAGCGTCAGCAACAATGGCACCGGCAACAGGAGCCAAACTCAAAGATCCGTGTATGATGTTTACTATTTGCGCTGCATCGATGCTCCTGACATTGTATTCTTGTATCAAATACACCAGCAAGTTGCTCATCACCCCGCTCATTGCCAATCCTACTCCCAGAATACTCCCTTCAAAACAAAAACAATAATTTGTTGGAATGGTGATGTCCTGTTGTATATTGAACATTAATTAGTTTCCAGAGCATACCGTGATTAAATATCATGATAAAACACAAAAAACCAGGAAATATCTTATACTGGTATTGGTACCATATCGATTGGTTGAAATGAAGCCATATGTGCTGGTATGTGCGACGATAACCTTTTAATTAGTATACAAGGGAAAAAAAGGGGAAGTGAGAGAGAACACCTGAGAGGAAAGGGAAAGTGATCCAGCCACCTTGCTTTTGAGGTGACTTCTCTGCTTTCTCTTCATCAAAATTTGAGTTTTCTGATGCCATTTTTGTTGCCTTGAGAAAGCTTCCTGTAAGTTTGGAGTTTGAACTTTGAAGCACTTGTGCCTGCTGGAGAACATATATATATTTGCTTATTCTGGTTGGTGGCATTTATAGGCGCATAGGCTAGAATTTATATATATTAAAAATAATAAATGTTATTTACAACACTCTAGCTAATTAATAATATACTTTGGTTTAGAATGTATGTTTAATTTATTATTTTGGTTTGGAATGTTAATAATACAGGTCATGCTTGGTTGCTGCTTGAATTTAATAAGAATTAAATTGCATATTCTATTTTACTCTTGTTTTACATTTCGTTTGACAGTTTAAGTCACGACTTAAATTGATCCGACTAAAGTAGTAAGATGTCTAGAAAATAAATATATGTCTATGATAATGGACCATACATACAATGTAAGTTAATCCATCTGAAGAGGTGATTTAACTTGCTTTACTAGATCTTCATTGCTACTCTTCATTTGACAGCTTAAATATAGAGTATTGCTCCACCTCTTACTCCACAATTAACATTTTATTTTGGGCAAAGATTAGTTTATATCAGTGTTCTAAATAGCGCGCTATAGCGGCGCTATAGCGTTTTTGGACCCCAAACGCTACGCTACGACATCAAAATGCGCTATTTGCGCTACGGCCGCTACAGCGCTATTTGCGCTATACAATATGGGTTTTTTTTTTTTTTTTTTTTAAGCAATTTATATGGGTTTTAAATAAAGATAAAAAAAATCTCAAACCGAAATTGAATTTGTTGCTACTTGCTACAAATAAATTAATTTGAAATTGGGAATAGAAATTGAAATTTGAATAGAAAAAAAGTCCAAACCAGAATTAAAATTTGAATAGAAAAAAAATAGATTATGTCATGAATCATGATACTTAAGATATTTTTAATAGGAAAAATCAATAGTTTATGATATTACTATGGATATTTGAACCGCAATTTGGACTTTGTACGGGTTCAATATGAATATTATAATTTCTTAATTACTTTGGTGTTATTTATTGTTCTATGAGACCTTAGATAATGTTGATATTTAGTACAAATATTGAATATACGAAATGTAAAAAAAAAAACGCTATTTGGAATAGCTTCCGCTATAGCGACGCTATTCGCTATAGCTTTTTTTTTAGCCTTCCCGCTACGACGCTATAAACGCTATTTAGAACCTTGGTTTATATATATTTATTGGCAATGAACAAACTTGACAATATGATAATATTTTTCAAATCAATTCAATAAGTTTTCAAAACTAAAAACAATTTATAGACATTTGTTGCAAATATATAGGTCGGTCATGTATAAAATTCAATTTCAAAAAAAAATAGTGTAATTTAATATTTCATTAAATGGCGTTAATTAAATAAATGATTGACTTTATATCAAATTTATCATTGTTTTTATATATAATATATATAAATAAAGTAAAAATAATATTTTAAATGTCAAATTTCATCTTTAATTGATCTAATGTTGATAAATTTCTACTCATAATTAACACATAATGCATCAATAATTTTTTTGTAGGGATTGCAATCCCTCATTGTCTTTTTAGATCCGCATATATCCCTTGGATTAACTAATACAATACAGAATAGAGAAGAAGAACATTTACTTTATTATTTCTAATAAAAGTCTAAGACTGGCACTTTTTAGGAGTCCGCATCGTCTGCATTAACTCAAAAGAGCATCTTTGAGTTAATACATCTCGGCCGTCTGATTTTAAACGGAGCTAATTCAGCACTCGCCTATAAAGCAGGGAGCTCTTTAATATTAGTGCAGATCTGATCGGCACGAATTTTAAAGCTGATCGGACGGTATGGATGTATTAACTCAAAAGATTCTTTTTTGAGTTAATGCAGAGAATACGAATTCCTTTTTTAGCAAGCCAAAATGCCCAAAATTCGCATCCTCTGAGATATCTCAAACTTTGCGTGACTTTATGGAAAATCACAACCATTCAAATATATTCTACACAAATCTCAAAGCACAAATAATACTGGCCCTCGCGCTATCCCCAAATAGGCACCGGACATGTCGGTCAGGCAAAAGTTGAGATATCTCAGAGGATACGGACTCAAATGCCCAATAGGCCTTGGTCCTTGTAATCTTACCTTGATTTTGTAAGATAAGAAATATATAACTTTCTTCCAGTGGGCATATATTCCATTGATTTGTTTCGTACAAATTAAATTGTGGTGCAAGGCTATATCCGGTCTGAAAACAATGATAATTAGAGGTACTGGGAATCATTGTCGAGTCATGTCGGATTCGAATAATTTCCAATTTAGGATTTATTCGGTCTTAAATCATTATGAGTTCCTGTCAAAATTGGGTGCAAATTGATTCACAGAGCAGTTAATCTAGGTCAACTTGATTTGGACAAATACATTAATCTAATTGGTTTAATTGGGTAAACAATGGATTTTAACGATTTTGACTTACCCAACACTTTGGAGAGGAATTTTTTTTTTTTTTTTTGAAAACTTGGTAGATGCTACCAAGGTTGTATTAATAAATGTGATTACAACATCCTTCTCTAAAGAATTACAAGATATTCATTTATGCTATTACATCAATATGACCCATATTTGGACTCCTTCCCAATCCTTGATGCCTCATGCTGACCACTTTGTTACCACAGTACCGACTCCATAGTACCGCATCTTCTCTTGCCCGGTTCACCACTATTACTGTTGGTAACTTAACATCTCGAAAGATAATTTCATTTATTTGCCTCCACAACGACCACAAAACTGCCATTAATGCAGTGGCCCATTGCTGCCTATTTTGCCCCCTAGCACCAACTTGAATGGAGGCCTCCCATGTAGCTGTGATGGTCATTGCATATTGATAAAGATTATGGCACCTTCCCCACACTTCCAACGCATTAGGACATTCAAAAAACAAGTGCTGAGAAGATTCAAGAGGATAGCCGTCACACATAACACACCTTACATCACAGTACATACCTCTCATCTGCATTACTTCGTGTGTAAGAATTATGTCCTGCAACAGCAAATAAGTGAAAATCTTCACCTTAGATGGCGCAGGTGTAGACCAGAGCTCCATGTATTTCCAACCAATTTTACCAGCTGAAATGATAGCATTATAGAGAGAAGAAGCCGTATAATTACCACTCGCTAACCAGTGCCAATGAGTATGGTCTTCCTCATTTGTCAGAACCAGCACCGAAATTTTATTTTTCGAATTGCCATCGGCAATGGATCTGAAACTGACGGAGTCAAAAGGATAGTATTTTTTAATGTGAATGTCTATTTATTTGGCAACTTTTCTAAATTTTAAACCTCAATATTAATCATCTCAATTTATGTTTTCAATTATTATTGAAATTAATTTAAATGACTTTACATTTATAATTTGTAGCATATAAATAAAATTTTTGTAAGTTTGTATTGTACACATATAATACAAATGAAATATATATAATAAGAAATAGCCATCATTAATTTATACATTCCTCTATCTTATTTATGTTTCTTTATCTTTATTTATTTTATAACATGTTAGCACGAGAACTCTACTAGTTGAATATTTGAGATAATTTTAATATCTTTACTTGAATTCTAGCAACATATAATATTGATCATTTCAAAACACAAATTTTTACCAAAAATGGAAAAACAATAAATAAAAAATGAGAAAGATAAAAATTGACAGAATAACAAACAAGAGAATTTATGATGTCATTGTGGTGGTAAAACTCATTGGTCACAAACCTGATCACACTTGAGCGTATCACAAATACATAAGGTTTTGGCTTAAGTTTTACTTAGAAATTTCACATTTTATGTTTATTTACTATGAAAAATTAGTTTATGTTGCGTTCTTTGTGTTTTATTGCAGGAAACATATTTTCAGGCATTTATTCATCAATTAGAGCAAGAATCAGAGCAAACGGATCATCGACGGGAAACGAGAACCACTGTTACAGACCATACCAGTTAGTACGGTCCTAATCCCTCCAATACGGACCGGCCTTAGTGGACTCATTAAACTGCCAAGTCATCAATCCTCAGTAGACGAATATAGTCCGTACTAGCCAGTACTGCCATATTAGATGCATCAATTCGCCCAAATTTGTGACAATTGCCTCCTGATCAGTTTCCTTGAACTCATCTCCAAACGTCCCTATACTCCTTTATAAAGACCTCTAGACAGAAGAGGAATGATATCTTCAATTTTATTGCCTTATTCTAAGTAAGAGGGAGTTATAGGTTAGTATTGGAGTGCTTAGAAACTAGTAGGAGGGTTAGGTCTGTCTTCATGGTTGTATCTTTCTCTTCTCTCTTTGTTGAAAACATGTCTTTCCTAGGCTAAGTTCCTGATTCTTAGGGCTAGGCAGTAAACCTTGTTACTCATGAAGTTTTAATATAATTTTACTTGGTGTTTGAAATTGCTTTTGTTTGTTTGATTACTTTTGCATATTATGTTCATCTTTATTTAATATCGCTTGTCAGATTTAGCCCATGAAGGTGATCCACAACTAGAAAAAAAATGAAATACAACCAATAGTAGATGAAAAACAACCAAGAGAATATGAAAGACAACTAGTAGAACATGAAAGACAACCACTACAAGATAAAAGATAACACGAAGAAGATTTAAAACAACTAGTAGAACATGAAAGACTACTAGAAGAAGATGAAAAAAAACTAGTACAAGATAAAAGACAACTAGAAGAAGATGAATTAGTGGAAGATAAAAGACAATTAGAAAAAGAAGAAAGAAAACCAGTGCAAGAGGAAACACAACTAATAGAAGAGGAAAGACAACCAGTAGAAGATAAATGACAACTAGAATAAGATAAAAAAAACTAGTAAAAGATGAAAAACTACTAGAAGAAGATGAAAAACAACTAGTAGAAGATGAAATACAACTAGAAGAAGAAAAAAAGTAACTAGTACAATATGAAAGACAACTAGAAGAAGATGAAAGACAACCAGTAGAAAATGAAATAGATCTAGTGCAAGATGAAACACAATTAGAAGAAGATGAAACACAACTAGTTGAAGATGAAACACAACCAGTACAAGATGAAAATCAACTAGTACGAGATGAAATACTACTAGAAGAAGATGAAAAACAACTATTGGAAGATGAAAACAATTAGAAGAAGATGAAAAAAAACTAGTAGAAGATGAAAGACAACTAGAATAAGATGAAAAACAACAAGTACAAGATGAAAAACAACTAGTACAAGATTAAAGACAACATGAAGAAGATAAAAGACAACAAAAAGGAGTTGAAAAACAACTAGTGGAAGATGACAGACAACTAGTGGAAGATAAAAAACAACTAGTACAAGATTAAAGACAACCAGAACAAGATGAAAAATAACTAGTACAAGATGAAATACAACTAGTAGAGGATAAAAGACAACCAGTAGAATATGAAAGACAACTTTCATTTTCTCCTAGTTGCCTTTTATCTTGTACAAGTTGTTTTTCATCTTATTCTAATTGTTTTTCATCTTCTACTTGTGGTTTTTCATATTGAATTGGTTGTTTTTTTATAAATTCAACTAGTTGTTTTTCATCTTCTTATTGTTGTCTTTCATGTTCGACTAGTTGTTTATCATGTTTTGTTGGTTGTTTTTCATCTAATATTGGTTGTATTTCATCTTGTACCGGTTGTCTTTCATGTTCTCTTTGTTGTCTTTCATCTTTTTCTAGTTGTCTTTCATCTTCTTCTAGTTATTTTTCTTCTTTTATTCGTTGTTTTTCATCTTGTACTTGTGGTTTTGATCTTCTACTAGTTGGTATTCATCTTCTTCGAGTTGTCTTTCATGTTCTACTAGTTGTCTTTCATCTTCTACTAGTTGTGTTTCATCTTGCACTAGTTATATTTCATTTTCTTCCACTTGTATTTCATCATCTAGTTGTTTTTCATCTTCTGCTAGTAGTCTTTCATTTTGCAGTGGTTGTCTTTCATCCTCTTTTAATTGTGTTTCCTCTTGTGCTAGTTGTCGTTCATCTTCCACTAGTTCATCTTCTTCTAGTTGTTTTAAATCTTCTTCTAATTTTCTTTCATCCTATATGGGTTGTCTTTCATGGTCTACAAGTTGTTTTTCATGTTTTGTTGGTTGTTTTTCATCTACTATTGGTTGTATTTCATCTTGTACTGGTTGTCTTTCATGTTCTATTTGTTGTCTTTCATAATTTTCTTGTTGTCTTTCATCTTCTTCAAGTTGTTTTTCATCTTTTATTAGTTGATTTTCATCTTCTACTTGTGGTTCTTCATCTTCTACTAGTTGGTATTCATCTTCTTCTAGTTGTCTTTCATGTTCTACTAGTCGTGTTTCATCTTGCACTGGTTATATTTCATCTTCTTCTAGTTGTATTTCATCTTCTACTAGTTGTTTTTCATCTTCTTCTAGTAGTCTTTCATCTTGTACTTTGTCTTTCATCTTTTTCTAATTGTGTTTCCTCTTGTGCTGGTTGTCGTTCATCTTTCACTAGTTCATCTTCTTCTAGTTGTTTTAAATCTTCTTCTAATTTTATTTCATCTTGTACGTGTTGTCTTTTATTGTCTACAAGTTGTTTTTTATGTTTTGATGGTTGTTTTTCATCTACTATTGGTCGTCTTTCATCTTATTCTAGTTGTCTTTTATCTTGTCCTAATTGTCTTTCATCTTGTACTAGTTGTTTTTCATCTTGTTTGGTTGTCTTTCATCTTCTTGTACTTGTGGTTTTTCATCATCTACTAGTTGGTATTCATCTTCTTCTAATTGTCTTTCATGTTGTTTTAGTTGTCTTTCATATTCTACTAGTTGTATTTCATCTTGCACTGATTATATTTCATCTTCATCCAGTTGTATTTCATCTTTTGCTAGTTGTTTTTCTTCTTCTTCTAGTAGTCTTTCATCTTGTACTTCTTGTCTTTCATCTTGTACTGGTGGTCTTTCATCTCCTTCTAGTTGTCATTCATCTTCCACTAGTTCATCTTTTTCTAATTGTTTTAAATCTTCTTCTAATTTTCGTTCATCTTGTATTGGTTGTCTTTCATGTTCTACAAGTTGTTTTTCATGTTTTGTTGGTTGGTTTTCATCTACTATTGGTTGTATTTCACCTTGTACTTGTTGTCTTTCATGTTCTATTTGTTGTCTTTCATTTTCTTCTAGTCGTTTTTCATCTTCATTTACTTGTCTTTAATCTTCTACTAGTTGTTTTTAATCTTGTACTTGTTGTTTAAAATATTCCACTAGTTTTTTTAATCTTCTTCTTGTTGTCTTTCATCTTGTACTGATTGTCTTTCATGTTCTAATGGTTGTCTTGCATGTTCTTCTAGTTGTTTTTCATCTTGAACTATTTGTTTTTCATCTTGGACTAGTTGTTCATCATCTTGTTCTGGTTATCTTTCGTCTGCTACTAGTTGTTTTTCATCTTGTACTTGTTGTCTTTCATCTTCTACTAGTTGTTTTACATATTCTTCTAGTTTTCTTTCATCTTGTACTAGTGGTCTTTGATGTTCTACTATTTGTCTTTTATCTTCTTCTGTTATTTTTAATCTTTTCATCTTCCACTAGTTCATCTTGTACTAGTTGTCTTTCATCTGCTACTAGTTGTGTTTCATCTTCTTCTAATTGTCTTTCATCTGCTACTAGTTCTACTAGTTGTCTTTCGTGTTGCATTGGTTGTCTTTTCTCATCTTCTAGTTGTCTTTCATCTTCTTCTAATTGTCTTTCATTTTCTTCTAGTTGTCTTTCATCTTCTACAAGTTGTTTTCCATCTTCTTATAGTTTTCTTTCATCTTGTACTGGTTGTCTTTCATGTTCTACGGGTTGTCTTTCATTTTCTACTAGTTGTTTTTCATTTTCTACTAGTTGTTTTTCCTCTTATATTTCATTTTCTTCTAGTTGTCTTTTATCTTATACTAGTTGTTTTTCATCTTATTCTAGTTGTTTTTAAACTTCTACTTGTGGCCTTTCATCTTAAATTTGTTGTTTTTTTTTATAAATTCAACTAGTTGTTTTTCATCTTCTTATTGTTGTCTTTCATGTTCTACTGTTTGTCTTTCATCTACAACTAGCTGTATTTCATATTCTTCGAGTTGTATTTCATCTTCTTCTAGTTGGTTTTCGTCTTCTGCTAGTTGTCTTTCATGTTGCACTGGTTGTCTTTTATTCTCTACTAGTTGTATTTCATCGTTTTCTAGTAGTCTTTCATATTCTACTAGTTGTGTTTCATCTTCTTCTAGTTGTCTTTCATTTTGTACTTGTTGTTTTTCATCTATTACTGGTTGTCTTTAATCTTATTCTAGTTGTCTTTCATCTTGTACTAGTTGTTTCATCTACTATTGGTTGTATTTGATCTTGTACTGTCTTTCATGTTCTATTAGTTGTCTTTCATGTTCTATTTGTTGTCTTTTATCTTGTACTAGTTGTCTTTCACATTCTACATGTTTGTCTTTCTTCCTCTTCTAGTTGTCTTTTATCTTATTCTAGTTTGTTTTTCGTCTAGTTCTGGTTGTCTTTCATATTGCACTAGTTGTATTTCATCTTCTTCTAGTTGTCTTTCAACTCCTTGTTATATTTCATCTTCTTCAAGTTGTCTTTCATGTTGTACTAGTTGTTTTTCATCTTGTACTTGTTATTTTTTATCTTCTTCTAGTTGTCTTTCATCTTCAACTAGTTGTTTTTCATCTTCTTCTTGTTTTCATTCATCATGTACTAGTTGTCTTTCATGTTCTACTGTTTGTCTTTCATCTATAACTAGTTGTATTTCATCTTCTTCTAGTTGTATTTCATCTTCTTCTAATTGGCTTTTGTCTTCTGCTAGTTGTCTTTCATCTTGCACTAGTTGTCTTTCATCTTCTACTAGTTGTGTTTCATCTTCTTCTAGTAGTCTTTCGTATTCTACTAGTTGTGTTTCATCTTTTTATAGTTGTCTTTTATCTTGTACTAGTTTTTCATATTTTACTGGTTGTCTTTCATCTTAATCTAGTTGTCTTTCATCTTATACTAGTTGTCTTTCATCTTGTACTAGTTGTTTTTCAACTTGTTCTGGTTGTCTTTTATCTTGTGCTAGTTGTTTTTCATCTTTTATTAGTTGTTGTTCATCTTGTACTTGTGGTTTTTCATCTTCTACTAGTTGGTATTCATCTCTTTCTAGTTGTCTTTCATGTTGTTTTGGTTGTCTTTCATCTTCTACTAGTTGTGTTTCATCTTGCACTGGTTATATTTCATCTTCTTCTCGTTGTATTTCATCGTCTACTAGTTGTTTTTCATCTTCTTTTAGTAGTTTTTCATCTTGTACTTCTTGTCTTTCATCTTGTACTGGTTGTCTTTCATTTTCTTCTAATTGTGTTTCCTCTTGTGCTGGTTGTCGTTCATCTTCCACTAGTTCAACTTCTTCTAGTTTTCATTCATCTTGTACTGGTTGTCTTTCATATTCTACAAGTTGTTTTTCATCTACTATTGGTTGTATTTCATCATCTTCTAGTTGTCTTTCATCTTGTACTGACTGTCATTCATGTTCTATTGGTTGTCTTTCATCTTCTTCTAGTTGTCTTTCATCTTGTACTGCTTGTGTTTCATCTTCTACTAGTTGTGTTTCATCTTCTTCTAATTGTGTTTCATCTATCTCTTTCATCTTCTACTGGTTGTCTTTCATCTTGTTCTTGTTGTCTTTTATCTTGTACTGGTTGTCATTCATGTTCTACTGGTTGTCTTGTTTCTTTTTCTTGTTGTTTTTCATCTTGGACAAGTTGTTTATCATCTTGTTCTAGTTATCTTTCATCTGCTACTCGTTGTTTTTCATCTCGTAGTAGTTGTCTTTTTTCTTCCACTAGTTGTTTTACATATTTTTCTAGTTTTCCATGATCTTCTACTAGTTGTCTTTAATGTTCTACTGGTTATCTTTCATCTCCTTTTGTTGTATTTAATCTTCTTCTAGTTGTCTTTCATCTTCTTCTAATTGTGTTTCATCTTGCACTAGATCTCTTTCATCTTCTACTGGTTGTTTTTCATCTTCTTCTAGTTGTTTTCATATTGTACTACTTGTTTTTAATCTTGTATTTGTTGTTTTTCATATTCTACTACTTTTTAATCTTCTTGTTGTTGTCTTTCATCTTGTTCTTGTTGTATTTTATCTTGTACTAGTTTTATTTCATGTTCTACTGGTTGTCTTGTTTCTTTTTCTTGTTGTTTTTCATCTTGGACTAGTTGTTTATCATATTTTTCTGGTTATCTTTCATCTGCTACTCGTTGTTTTTCATCTCGTACTAGTTGTCTTTCATCTTGCACTAGTTGTTTTACATATTCGTCTAGTTTTCTATGATCTTCTGTTGTATTTAATATTTTTCTAGTTGTCTTTCATCTTCTACTTGTTATTTTCCATCTTCTTCTAGTTTTCTTTCATCTTGTACTGGTTGTCTTTCATGTTCTACTGTTTGTCTTTCATCTATAACTAGTATTTCATCTTCTTCTAGTTGTATTTCATCTTCTTCTAGGTGGCTTTCGTCTTCTTCTAGGTGGCTTTCGTCTTTTGCTAGTTGTCTTTCATCTTGCACTGGTTGTCTTTCATCTTCTTCTAGTAGTCTTTCATATTATAGTCTTTCATCTTTTTATAGTTGTCTTTTACCTTGTACTATTTGTTTTTCATCTTCTACTGGTTGTTTTTCATCTTGTTCTGATTATCTTTAATCTTGTTCTAGTTGTGTTTCCTTTTCTAGTTTTCTTTCATCTTGTATTTATTGTCTTTCATGTTCTACTGGATGTATTTCATCTTTTTCTTGTTATCTTTCATCTTCTTCTAGTTGTTTTTCATCTTTTATTAGTTGTTTATCATCTTGTACTTGTGGTTTTTCATCTTCTAATAGTTGGTATTCATCTTCTTTTAGTTGTCTTTTATGTTGTTTTGGTTGTCTTTCATGTTCTACTAGTTGTCTTTCATGTTCTACTAGTTGTGTTTCATCGTGCACTGGTTATATTTCATCTTCTTCTAGTTGTATTTCATCTTCTACTAGTTGTTTTTCATTTTCTTCTAATAGTCTTTCATCTTGTACTGGTTGTCTTTCATCTTCTTCTAATTGTGTTTCCTCTTGTGCTGGTTGTCATTCATCTACCACTAGTTCATCATCTTCTAGTTGTTTTAAATCTTCTTCTAATTTTATTTCATCTTGTACGGTCTTTCATGTTCTACAAGTTGTTTTTCATGTTTTGTTGGTTGTTTTTCATATAATATTGGTTGTATTTCATCATCTTCTAGTTGAAATTAATCATCATCTAGTTGTATTTCATCTTGTTCTAGTTGTTTTTAATCTCGTGCTGGTTGTCATTCATGTTCTATTGGTTGTCTTTTATTTTTTTCGTGTTGTCTTTCATCTTGTACTAGTTTTCTTTCATTTTCTACTAGTTGTTTTTCATCTTTTATTTCATTTTCTATTAGTTGACTCTCATCTTGTACTAGTTCTTTTTCATCTTCTTCTAGTTGTATTTCATCTTCTACTAATTGTTTTTCATTTTCTATTAGTTGTCTTTCATCTTATTCTTGTTGTCTTCCATCTTGTATTGGTTGTCTTTCATGGTCTACTTGTTCTTCATCTTCTTCTAGTAGTATTTCATCTTCTAGTAGTTTGTTTTTCATCTTCTTCGAGTTGTCTTTTATCTTGTACTGGTTGTGTTTCATCCTCTTCTAGTTGTCTTTCATCTTCTTCTAGTTGTGTTTCATCTTGCACTAGATCTCTTTCATCTTCTACTGGTTGTCTTTCATCTTCTTCTAGTTGTCTTTCATATTGTACTAGTTTTTTTAATCTTGTATTTGTTGTTTCTCATTTTCTACTACTTTTTAATCTTCTTCTTGTTGTCTTTTATCTTGTTCTTGTTGTCTTTTATCTTGTACTGGTTGTCTTACATGTTCTATTGGTTGTCTTGTTTCTTTTTCTTATTGTTTTTCATCTTGGACTAGTTGTTTATCATCTTGTTCTGGTTATCTTTCATCTTCTACTTGTTGTCTTTCCTCTCGTACTAGTTGGCTTTCATCTTCCACAAGTTGTTTTACATATTCTTCTAGTTTTCTATGATCTTCTACTAATTGTCTTTGATGTTCTAATTGTTATCTTTCATCTTCTACTGTTATATTTAATCTTTTTGTAGTTGTCTTTCATGTTCTTCTAGTTATGTTTTATCTTGCACTTGATCTCCATCATCTTCTACTAGTTGTCTTCATCTTAATATAGTTGTCTTTCATAATGTAATAGTTGTTCTTAATCTGGTATTGGTGGTTTTTCATATTTTACTACTTTTGAATCTTCTTCTTGTTGTTTTTCATCCTGTTCTTGTTGTCTATTATCTTATACTAGTTGTCTTTCATGTTCTACTGGTCGTCTTATTTATTTTTCTTGTTGTATTTCATCTTGGACTAGTTGTTTATCATCTTGTTCTGGTTATCTTTCATCTACTACTCGTCGTTTTAAATCTTGTACTAGTTGTTTTTAATCTTTCATATACTACTTTTTAATCTTCTTCTTTGTTGTCTTTCATCTTGTCGTTGTTATCTTTTATCTTGTACTGGTTGTCTTGTTTCTTTTTCTTGTTGTTGTGCATCTTGGAATAGTTGTTTATCATCTTGTTATGGTTATCTTTCATCTGCTACTCGTTGGTTTTTCATCACGTACTAGTTGTCTTTCATCTTCCACTAGTTGTTTTACATTTTCTACTAGTTGTTTTTCCTCTTTTATTTCATTTTCTTCTAGTTGTCTTCATCTTCTTCTAGTTGCCTTTCATCTTCTTCTAGTTGTCTTTCATCTTCTACTAGTTGTTTTCCATCTTCTTTTAGTTTTCTTTCATCTTGTACTGGTTCTTTTTCATGTTCTATGAGTTGTCTTTCAATTTCTTCTAGTTGTTTTTCATTTTCTACTAGTTATTTTTTTTCTTGTATTTCATTTTCTTCTAGTTGCCTATTATCTTCTATTAGTTGTTTTTCATTTTATTCTAGTTGTTTTTCATCTTCTACTTGTGGTTTTTCATCTTCTTATTGTTGTCTTTCATGTTCGACTAGTTGTCTATCATGTTTTGTTGGTTGTTTTTCATCTACTATTGGTGTATTTCATCTTATACTTGTTGTCTTTCAGGTTCTATTCGATGTCTTTCATCTTTTTATTATTGTCTTTCATCTTGCACTAGTTGTCTTTCACATTATCGATGTTTGTCTTTCTTCCTCTTGTAGTTGTCTTTCATCTTGTACTAGTAGTTTTTCATCTAATTCTGGTTGTCATTCATATTACACTAGTTGTCTTTCATCTTCTTCTAGTTTTCTTTCAACTCCTTGTTATCTTTCCTCTTCTTCAAGTTATCTTTCATATACAACTGGATGAAGATGAAATATAACCAGTGCAAGATGAAATACAACTAGTAGAACATTAGAGACATCCAAAACAACATGAAAGACAACTAGAAGAAGTTGAATACCACCTATTAGAAGATGAAAAACCACAAGTACAAGATTAAAAACAACTAACTAAAGATGAAAAACAACTAGAAGAAGATGAAAGACAACAAGAGGAAGATGAAATACATCCAGTAGAACATGAAAGACAATAAGTACAAGATTAAAGACAACTAGGACAAGATAAAAGACAACAAGAACAAGATGAAAGACAACCAATAGTAGATGAAAAACAACCAACAAAACAAGAAAAACAACTTGCAGAAAATTAGAAGAAGATTTAAAACAACCAGAAGAAGATGAACTAGTGGAAGATGAACGACAACCAGCACAAGAGGAAACACAATTAAAAGAAGATGAAAGACAATCAGTGCAAGGTGAAAGACAACTAGTAGATGGTGAAATACAACTAGAAGAAGATGAAATATAACTAGTGCAAGATGAAACACAACTAGTAGAAGATGAAAGACAACTAGTAGAACATGAAAGACAACCAAAATAACATGAAAGACAACTAGAAGAAGATGAATACCAACTAGTAGAAGATGAAAAACCACAAGTACAAGATGAAAAACAACTAATAAAAGATGAAAAATAACTAGAAGAAGATGAAAGACAACAAGAAAAAGATGAAAGACCACAAGTAGAACATGAAAGACAACCAGTACAAGATGAAATACAATCAATAGTAGATGAAAAACAACCAACAAAACATGATAAACAACTTGTCGAACATGAAAGAAAATAATAAGAACATGAAAAACAACTAGTTGAATTTATAAAAAACAACCAATTCAAGATGAAAAGCCACAAGTAGAAGATAAAAAACAACTAGAATAAGATGAAAAATAACTAGTACAAGATAAAAGGCAACTAGAAGAAAATGAAATATAAGTGGAAAAACAACTAGTAGAAAATAAAAAACAACTAGAAGAAAATGAAAGACAACCAGTACAAGATGAAAGAAAACTAGAAGAAGATGGAAAACAACTAGTAGAAGATTAGACAACTAGAAGAAGAGAAAAGACAACCAATGCAACATGAAAGACAACTAGTAGAACTAGTAGCAGATGAAAGATAATTAGAAGAAGATGAAACACAACTAGTAGCAGATGAAAGACAACTAGTACAAGATGAACTAGTGGAAGATGAAAGACAACTAGTACAAGATGAAAAACAACTAGAAGAAGATTGAAAATAACAGAAGAAGATAAAAGACAAATAGTAGAACATCAATTGACCACTAGTACAATATGAAAGAAAACTAGAAGAGTATATGTAAAACAACTAGTTGAAGATGAAAGACAACTAGTACAAGATGGAAGACAACTAGTAGCAGACGAAAGACAATTAGTCCAAGATGAAAAACAACTAGAAGACGAACATGAAAGACAACAAGAAGAAAGACAACATGAAAATGATTAAAAAAATTAGTAGAATATGAAAAACAACAAATTCAAGATTAAAGACAAGAAAAAGAAGTTGAAAGACAACTAGAAGAAGATGAAAGACAACAAATAGAAGATGAAAGACAACAAGTACAAGGTGAAGTACAACCAATAGTAGATGGAATACAACCAACAAAACATGAAAAACAACTTGTAGAACATGAAAGACAACCAGTATAAGATGAAAGACAACCAGTACAAGATGAAAGAAAATTAGAAGAAGATTTAAAACAATTAGAATAAGATGAACTAGTGGAAGATGAACGACAACCAGAAGAAGAGCAAACACAACTAGAAGAAGATGAAAGACAACCAGTATAAGATGAAAGACAAGAATTACAAGATGAAAGACTACTAGAAGAAGAAGAAAAACTAGTAACAGATGAAATACTACAACTAGTAGAACAATAAAAGACAACCAGAACAACATGAAAGACAACTAGAAGAAGATGAATACCAACTAATAGAAGATGAAAAACCACAAGTACAAGATGAAAAACAACTAATAAAAGATGAAAAACAACTAGAAGAAGATGAAAGACAACAAGAAGAAGATGAAATACATTCAGTAGAACATGAAAGACAATAAGTACAAGATGAAAGAAAACTAGAAAAGGAAACACAACTAGAAGAAGATGAAAGACAACTAGTACAAGATGAAAGACAACTAGGACAAGATAAAAGACAACTAGAATAAGATGAAAGACAACCAATAGTAGATGAAAAACAACCAACAAAACATGAATAACAACTTGTAGACCATGAAAGACAACCCGTACAAGATGAAAGAAAATTAGAAGAAGATTTAAAACAACTAGAAGAAGATGAACTAGTGGAAGATGAACGACAACCAGCACAAGAGGAAACACAATTAAAAGTAGATGAAAGACAACCAGTGCAAGATGAAAGACTATTAGAAGAAGATGAAAAACAACTAGTAGATGATGAAATACAACTAGAAGAGATGAAATATAATAAGTGCAAGATGAAACACAACTAGTAGAAGATGAAAGACAACCAAAACAACATGAAAGACAACTAGAAGAAGATGAATACCAACTAGTAGAAGATGAAAAACCACAAGTACAAGATGAAAAACAACTAATAAAAGATGAAAAATAACTAGAAGAAGATGAAAGACACTAGTAAAATATGAAAGATAAGTAGTAAAAAAATTAAATCCAACTAGTACAAAATTGAAAACAACTAGTAGAAGATTAAAGACAACTAGAAGAAGATGAAAAATAACTAGTACTAGATGAAAAACAACTAGAAGAAGATAAAAGAAAACCAATAGAAGAGTAAAGAAAACAAGAAGAAGATGAAAAACTAGTAGAATTTGAAAGACAAATAGAAGAAGATGAAAGACAAACAACTAATAGTAGATAAAAAACAACTAGTAAAAGATGAAAGACAACTAGTACAAGATAAAAAACTACTAGTAGAAGATGAAAATACAATATGAAAAATAACTAGTAGAAAATGAAAAAAAACTAGAAGTACAAGACGAAAAGACAACTAGAATAAGATTAAAAACAACTATTAAAAGATGAAAGACAACTAGGAGAAGATGAAAGACAACTTGAAGAAGATTAAAACAACAAAAGAAGATGAGAAAGATAACTAGTAGAACATGAAAGACAACTAGTACAAGATGAAAGAAAACTAAGAAGAATATGTAAAACAACTAGTAAAAGATGAAAGACAACTAGTAAAACATGAAAACAACTAATAGCAGATGAAATATAACTAGAACAAGATGATAAACAACTAGTCCAAGATGAAAGACAACAACGAAAGACAATGAAAGACAACTAGAAGAAGATGTAGACAACCAGTAGAACATGAAAGACAACGAGTACAAGATGAAAGACAACAAGAATAAGATTAAACAGAACTAGTAGAATATGAAAAACAACTAGCAGAAGATGAAAAACAACTAGAAGAAGATAAAAACAACCAGTAGAAGTTGAAAGACTACTAGTACAAGATGAAGACAATAATAAGTATCCAATTAGTATCCAACCATGATATTCATGATCTTGATAATCTTCATGATTAAGCAACCAATTGGTATCCAACCATTCTAATATAGCTCATGTGAATCATGTACCTGATCATTTCATTATATATCCAATGATTCCATATAACTTGTTATTATCATGTAACATGTCATGATGCTTTTCATTGACTTTTCTTTGACAATCAAATTGATATAGCAATTAAACCTGGACAAATCTCAAACAAAGAAATTGTAAAATTCAATGTTTATATGTTTTGCAAATTAGTCAAATAGAGTAGTATTTTGCTTAGAAAAACAAAGACAACCATAACAAGATGAAAAAAAATTAATACAAGATGAAAGACAACTAGAAGAAGATGAAAAACAACCCCGTAGAACATGAAAGACAACCAGTACAAGATGAAAGACAAAATGAAAAAGTTGAAAAACAGCCAGTAGAACATGAAAGACAACCAGTAGAACAAGATGAAAAACAACTAGAATAAGATGAAATACAACCAATGCAAGATGAAACATAACTAGTAGAAGATGAAAGACAACGAATAGAATAAGAAAGATAACCAGTACAAGATGAAAGACAATTAAAAGAAGATGAAAAACAACTAGTAGAAGATAAAAGACAAATAGAAGAAGATTAAAGACAACTAGTGCAAGATGAAACACAACTAGAAAAAGATGAAATACAACCAGAACAAGATGAAAAACAAACTAGTGTAAGATGAAAGTCAACTAGAAGAAGATGAAAGACAACAAGTACAAAAATGAAAGGCAATTAGAAGAAGATGAAAGACAACCAGTAGAAGATGAAAGACAACCATTATAAGATAAAAGACAATTAGAAAAAGATGAAATACATCTAGAAGAAGATGAATTACAACTAGAAGAAGATGAAATACAACCAATAGAACATGAAAGACAACTAGTACATGAAAGACAACCAGTACAAGTTGAAAGACAACAGTAAGAAGGTGAAAAACAACTAGTAGAAAAAATAACAAGACAACAAGGTTTACTGTCAAGCTCTAAGAATCTGAACTTAGCTGCGGAATGACATGTTTAGAATAAAGAAATAAGATAAAGATACAACCATACAAGACACACTCTCCTACTTAATCTCTATGCACTCCACTCTTCTCACTTAAGAAAATAAACCTAGATCTAACAAATAACCAAAGATATCCAAAAGATGTCTTCTCCCTCTGTCCATGAGTCTTTTATAGGAGTCTAGGAGCATCTGGAGATGATTGGAGGCCAGACAACCTAATTTGTATACAACTATCACAAAATCCAACGAAATGGTGCCTCAAATACGGACCGTACTGGCTGGTACAGACCGTATTGCCCCCATGCAGAAGTTGGATGCTTGAGGAGTTAATGTGTATTCCTTACTGCTTGGTCCGTCTTGGGCTCCTTGTCCATATTGGCTGGTACGGACCGTAACAGAGAGCTCTATGTGGTGTTGTGCTATTCTGATTGACCCAATTCTTGCTCCATTTGATGTATAATACCCCCAAAACATGGTTCCTACCATAAAACATAAAATGAGCAATAGTAACCAATTCTTACAATAATTAAACATAAAGGTGAGATAATTAGGCAAAACCTAAGCCAAAACACTACGTAAATCAGGGTCATTTTTTTACCCTTATCAATCACTTATAACACTCTCAGTTTAAGGAAGAGTAAACGTCTCGCTGTGAACTCGTGATGGAACTAGGAATACTCTAGAATCAGGTGGCTTGGGAGGAGGTGCCTTGGGGGTTACAGTAGTAATCACTATGTTGCTCGATGGCTAAGACGGTTACTTGCAAAACAAAGAAGGTAGTTGTGGTAATGAACCACCTTGTGCCTGTGATCTTCACAACATAAGCAAATTGGATTGTTCGTGGTTGAAGATTTGTAGATCTTCTCTAGTCTTTTATGGATCTAAATAACACGTGATTCCAAAGGTTTAGATCGCTCTGTAGTTGATCGCCACACAGATGTCACAGGACAGGAGGACACCATATCTTTGTATGAATGCTGATTCACCTCAGCATGATTGAGCTCGGGAGTTTTGAACGCACAGGATTCATCTGCCTCTTTTACGATTGCGACGTTGCAATTTATTTTTTATTTTGCTAGAAAGATCGTATACGCTCTATTTTTGTTTTTGTTTTTTTTTTCACTAATTTTCTGCTATTTTTTGGATTTTGGAGAAATCTATGTGTTTGGGCGAAATTCGCCTGAAAATGGACAAGTTACCTCTGTATTTTTTGTATCCTTAGTGAATATTTATTGAAACAAGGATATAAAATGATACAATTTGTCCTTCTATTTTCATGAAAAAAATCTACAAAAGAGTTTGCTATTATGTCATTGATCTAAATATCATTTGAACTCTGGAAGAGCTTCCAAAAGCAGTAAATTATTTAAAGAAAGAATTTGTGATAAAAAATCTTGATTAATGTTGTCATGATGGAGAGTTAATATGCACTATATTTTTCTTAACCATGATTTTTTCTCATTGGGTTTTCCTATTAAGGTTGTAGTTGTGTATTACTAAGAATAATGTACTCTCGAATTTCCTTCACTAGATTTTTATTTGAAGGTTTACTTGTAAGGTTTTCATGTGGCATATTCTCATGAAATTGACATCCAATTGAGTGTTATGAATAGATATTAATATGGATGTCCATTCATTTGACAACTCTTCAATTTTGTAACTCTCAACATTAATCACATCAATTACTTTCCCTATTTATTATTGAAATTAATTTAGGTGACTTTTCATTTACCATTTGTAGCCTATAAATAGAGGCATTGTAAGTTTGTATTGTACACATGTAATACACATGTAAATATATGAATAAGAGATAGATAGTCATCCTTTATACATTCTCTATCTCGTATATGTTTATTTTATTTATTTTTATTTACAATTTTACTTATTTCATAACGTTAAAAGGAAATAGTCATTTTCATGTATGTATTAAAAAATCATTCTCAAGTATATAAAATTAAAAAAACTATAAATAATACAAAAAAATAACAAAGAGCGAAAAATAAAGTAATAAAGTCTAAATATTTTGTAATTCTCTTTTTTTTTTTTGTCTTCCTCTATGCTATTTTGTTTTTAGAAGAAGAGGGAACTTTAGGTCAACAAACCAAAAAACATTACATACTTATACAAACCTATAAAATTATCAAACAAAACATAAAAACCTAATAATAAAAAATAGTACTCCCAAAAATCTTTATTTTAACAATACAAATTCGAATAGAGTTTTTCATGAACACTTTATTATTATTCTAACAATACAACTAAAAACTTTCGAAGTTAGACAATTTATTCAAATTGAGAATAATAATAACATTATTGTTAAAGATCAAGGTCTTCATTTTTATTCACTATTTAATTAACTTGAGGTTCTCAAATAACTTGAGCATAGTAATAACTTGTGTTTCTTCAATGCTTGCACAAGTTCTCAAATTTAGAAAAATCTTATTTGGTAGAATTAATGTTCTTTGTTTCTTGATTGTGTCATGCACTTGTTGCATGGAACTTTTGGTTCAAGTATTAACTCGGAATTTGAGATAAATTTATTAATCAAGTTTTTTGCAATTTTTTTTTTTGTAAGAGGTCATTGTTGATACCTTGATTGAAACTCAACAAGTAAACTCATCATATTATTATCAACATCATTAGTTGAGTCGTTTGACGGAGTATGCAAGAATGTTTTATCAGTTCTATTTTGCGGATGAATTAAATCTAGAGGTAACATTGAGTTTTTGTAGTTCATAATCTTATGTTCACATGGAAGATCAATTGAGCAGATTTTGACGAGTTTTATGTTTGAAATTGAGTAATTTAAGTTTTTCAGTCACTTGTTGCAATTTAAGTAATCGGATAAAAATAGCACCTCTATAATTTCATTCTCAAATAGCTAAATTTTCCTTTGTATTTTTTTTTATCTAAAACATTAGACAGCGAAGCACTTTTAAGTTATCTACTACTTTCTAACAACAACAAAAATTGTAGAAAAAAATTAACTTCATTTAGTCTAGTCAATATAATTAAAAAAGCAATTCAATTTTTTTAATTTGAGTCAAATTTTGCTGGTTCATAGTTTAATACAGGTACATATACAAGTCCGATGAAACCAGACTCATTTAGTTGAATTATAATACCCCTAATTTGATTCTCACCTGATTAATTACTTGAACACGAGAATCCTTAAATTATGTTTTGATGTTATTTTTTGAGAGACTTAATTCTTGATTTCATATTCAATATCGACAGAAAGATTGTACATTAGCTTTTAGAAGGGCATAATTGGATAAATGCACCATTTATCAAACTTGAGAATAGCCTTTTATTTAGTTCAATTTTTTTCCACCAAACTCGAGAAGGATAGGGCCTGTTCGGCACGTTACTGTGCCCGTGGAAAAAAAAATTTACTCTGACTGAATTTTTTTTTTTCACGCGCACAGTAAAATTCAGTTCAATTCCTACGCCCACGCCCATTCCCCTCTTGGCGCCGAACATGCCCTAAATTTTTTTCCTGAATGTGGAATTCAAGCTAGCGCGGAGGCAGTATTATTGGTTTTGAGATTCGTGCCGAGTTAAAAAGAACGGCCCGAATCCGCTAAATGTAAAAGATTCCCTTTTCAAGTACTTGGAGGATGTGAATTATGTGAAAGGGTGCGGACCGAAATGTATTAGACTGTAATAAAACTAATATAAAAGTAAAATTTTGTTGCAAGTACTTGAAAAGATAAGAAAACTAAATAAATATTTTAAATTATCTTGTTTGGTTGAATTGGGAGCTGAAAATATAGCACACAGTTAGAGGCTTGCCAATTTTTTTTACAGAGCCTTAAAGTTCTTTTACTAATGCTATTGCAAAGGAATTAGACATCTAGTGGAAGATTCTCAAAATTAAATAAAAAATAGTACCACATAAAAAATGCCTTAACATTTTTTTTGTCAACTTGAGCATTTTCTGTTTTTGAGCCTTCAGTAATCTGTATATGTAAAATTATCAAAACAGATCTGATCATATTAGCAACTTAAAAAAAAAAACTTAAACTTGTTCATCTTTTAACTTATATATTGTAAAACCAAATTCAAACTATAATGCATAATTATGCTCCAAAAAAAGTCAAAACATATGCATGAGCATATTATTTCAAATTACGTATAAGATTTGTTCTTCTCTTAATTTACTCTAAAAGAAAGGTATTAAGGCAAATTAAAATTAGAATTAGTACTAAATGGGTTGGTATCTAATTGGTAGACACCGAGATACAATAATACAAGTTATACAACCCAACAAATAAATTCAGACAAAATGATCATCAATTCAGCATCCAATTCGGTTTTCCCTTCTCTGTGACGGCCCTTTAGAGAAAGAACACTTTTCCCAATTAAAAAACCCCAAACAATGAAAGAAACTAAAGAAAATATAAAACAAATTAGACAAATAAAAATAAAAATCATTACTTCTTGTCTTCATTCTTTCTGGGTCATTTCCAGCCGAAGCTGCTCCACTGAGAGCCAGCTCACCATATCAATCTCTCTTTTCTTTTAATTTAGTATATTATTGATTTAGGTGGGTGCTGGCCTTTATTATGTACTAATTATCATTAAAAAAAATGTGATTTTACTTGTAAAAATCTGTTGAGAAATGTTTGTCTTTATAGGCTGAAAATTTATAATTTTTATGGTGCATTGCAAATTTGTATTAGTTTCTGGTTTTCTGACTGTTCTTTGTGAAGTTGATTTTTTTTTTTCCAGAAAGAGAACATGAAATTTAATTGAAATAAATTGATTAAAGTGCTTCTGTTATTCAACCCTAGGATCACTTCTGTTATTCAACCTTCTCTTACTATGGATCACTAGGCTTTTACTGCTGGAATGGCTTGAGCCTCACTATTGCTGTTCAAGTGTGATTTGTTGCAGAATTAAAAGCAGCCAGGGATTTAGAGAATAAATAAGTCCAAGTAAAGAACATGTTCTCCGTACCACACCATATATTAGTCTTGATATGGGGGTAAAGAGGAGATTATATATAATGAGGATGGAGAGAGAACAAAGCATAACTAAAGCACAAAGAAAAGTGTCCTACTTGTGTGGTCACACTCACACATTGTGTGTGCTCAAATGAGTTATGGCAGAATGTCTAAAAGCAGAGCTGGTCATAAGCATAATTCACTTGTTTTTTAAAATGCATGTCAGCATGTGTCTAGCTAGAGAACTTCTAATTTTAGATAAAAATATTTAAGAGCATACATTCACTTGTATTCTTTAAAGAGTAGAACTAGGGTGCTCCTAAGCTCACCAAGCCCTTCCGTGAGCGCGACTCTAAAACCTATCGAATTGACTTCAAACGACATTTCTAAACTGTTAGATGTTCAATCTATATTAAAATGTGCTTGGAGACCAAATTTTACATTTTTTGAAATTTTTTTACTATTTATTAAGATGGTTTGAAAATCGCTGTTTTCCAATGGTGCATAATTTTAATAAAAACAGTAATTTTCAAACCATCTTAATAAATAGTAAAAAAATTTCAAAAAATATAAAATTTGGTCTCCAAGCACATTTTAATATAGATTGAACATCTAACGGTTTAAAAATGTCGTTTGAAGTCAATTCGATAGGTTTTAGAGTCGCACTCACAGAAGGGCTTGGTGAGCTTAGGAGCACCCTAGTTCTACTCTTCTTTAAATGCATGTCTAGAGAACCTCAATTTTTAAAAAAAAAAATATATTTAATGGATAAGAAGATATAAAGTCGTTCGTATAGATATAGTTTTAAGTGAATAAAGGAAAAATTTCATGTATATCCTTAAAATGTTCAAAATTACAAAAAATAATATTTATCCTTCTAAAAAACTCACGAATTTACTCAATTTATTGCCCTATCTATTAATATTCATGTTAAATTTATAGAGTACCCATTGTACTCTTTATTACAAAATAAATAAATAATACGTAGTATGTATAAGAGAAATGTTCAGTCTTCTAATTGGGTGGTGAAATGACAAATGATTTATCTCTTACACGTGACATGCACACAATTGTATGCCTAAATATCATTGTGTATGTTTCACAAGTATAGAAATAAATCATTTGCCATTGAAAACCGACCAATTGAAAGACTGGACAATTTTCTTACACAAACTATATATATTTTTTGTTAATAAAGAGTAAAATGAGAACTTTATAAATTTAAAACGAGTTATAATAGAAAAGAAAATAAATTGGGTAAATTGCAAGTTTTTAAAATTTAGAAGACTAAATATGATATTATCAACTTTAGAGGGAAAAATACGTAGTTTCTATATTTTTTTTAGGGGTGTATATGAAAATTCACATGGGTAAATCATGAAAATAAATATAGAATTATGAAACATGTAAAATTAAAATATTATTGCCATACATGTAAGAGAGTTGATAGATGAAAGGAGTACTTCAATATATTATTTTTGATAGATTATCATATTTAATTCTTATCAAGGTTCTTGTTATAAAATTCACCTACATTGTTGTTTTGTTTACTATACAGTAATATAGTTCATCATGTTATACATACCACCAACTGTTGGGTGTTTTTAAGATTTTTTAAACGCCAGTTTAAGCCATTAAATTCGACTACATATTAAAATATTGTAGAAAATAACATATAATCATTTTTTAAGATCCTTTTAATATTGTTTTGATAAAAAGAAAACAACTGATTTAAAAAATTCTGGCAAATGATAGTTTCCGGATAAAAATAGTAAATAATGCCTGTTATGAGATTTCATATGTTGATCGAGTGATCTAAAGTGGTATAAAAGATACAATATTTGTAAGGTAAAAATGGAAAATGCACCATATCTTAAATTGATGAGATATATTGATTGAAAAACTGTGACACCTGAAAGAGCTGTAACATATATATGTTATCTATATTATAATTAAATAGATAGCATGCGCATCAAATTTGATGTAATTTGAAAATTATTTAATCACTGATCAAATGATGATAAAATCTAACTATTAATGTGTCAAACCACACAAATAAAATAAGATATCTACAATTTTTATATTTATTTAACCTACTGTCCTGATTAAATAAATGAGAATTTTTTTTTGTGTACCCATATAAACTTTTAAAATAGCCAATTTATCTATGAAGACACAATAATATCTAATATCTCCACTAAAAATTAACTTTCTTTCTTCTATCCCTTTAATATATAACTTTCTATTTAATTATTTTTAAAATTATATTGACCAATATGTCCCCTAGTTCTAAATGGAGGTGTCCATTAAATTTGTAACATGATTGGATGATTGAATTTACATAAACATTGAATCAAAAAAAAAAAAAATTTGCACCTAAAAGGAAAATCCTTCTGTCTATTCATGTTTTTCCTCCCGCTACTCCTGCTCCACCTCTCTCTCCTTCTCCCTGTTCTTCTAATTGTTTGTTATTGCTCCTACCTTGCTCCTTTTGGTCTTTCTCAAAATACAAATTTGGGCGAACCATTTCATGTGCTAGAAGGTGAAGTTAAATTAGAGGTTATCTAGATTTACTCTTAATTTGGGCGAACAATTGCTTTGATAAAATTGTTGTGAAAACTTCCTTGATTCACTCTTAATCAATAAGCTTTGGTTGATGGTTGACTTGTGTGTGAATCTTTGTTGATGTTAATACAATTTAGGTGTTTGAGTTGCATGGTTGTCAGTGTGAAACTTTTTCTTGAGTTGCATATAAGGTGTTTGATCATTGTCCCCTTAGAACAAAGAATAAAAGGCTCTTATTCATGGAAAAAAGAGAAGGCAAAGTGTTTAAATTATTTTCTAGGTTCTTTCTGCATCATACTTGCTTGTCTAATGTCATAAGAAGATATTTTGACAATTCCCGCTAGTAAGCTATTCAAATTAGTGGATAATATAAAGTAGTCTCCTCTGTAGTTATTGTGTAAAGTTTTTTGCTGCTTCGTCTATTCATCTTTTCCCTTTCGCTACTTCTTTGTAGTTGTGTTATTTGCCAACTAGAAAAGATTTCAAAATCATGTTGCTATGTACTGTCCTAGCATGTTCTACATTTAGTGTTCTTTGTTGTAAGGGAAGCAGTAAGCAAGTGCAAAACTTTTGATTTAAGTTCTTTAGTAGAGTTACAAGCAAAGATTTCAGTTTGTCAGAAGTTCAATGTAAAAGGGCATTTACTGTACCACTCAAGTGAGGTACTTAATTATAGTATGAAGAGTTGTGATGAATTTTTGAGCATATTGTTGAATTCTAACTCAGTTTTGATGCCAGGGTATCATTCTGGAACTTTGTTGTCTCTTGTTTAACTCTTGTACTAGTTGGTACCAACCTTCTTGTACCTACTGGTATGAATTATGTGATGTTTGAACCTTTTACCTTAATATTGAAGAAGTCCGAGGATCAGTTTATAAAATTTTATAATTCAAATTACATATTATATAAGAATCTTGATGGATTCGAACCATCACCCCCCTCAAGATTCGGAGACTCTGTCCATATGTTTGAGCTAAAGATCCATTTCAAAAGATAAAAAAAGTTCTTCATTTTGTGTGCTGGTTGGATTTTTATTTCTTAATCGAACCACTTAAATAACAGTGCATATTGCAATCCCATAAGCAGAAAAAATTATTCAGACAATTTTATTTAAAGTTTATAGAACTTTTTCATCTTTTTAAGATGGATAGGGTTTGTGGTAATACCTGACCATCAGACTCGTACCAAGGATGAAAATGAGTCAATCTAGGAAGGCTAACAGCACTGCTGTCTTCGCTGGATTTGCATACGGACCAGGTTTTCCGGCCAGATATACGGCCTTAATTTCAGCATAAATTTTGGGCCTCCGGAGCAAACTTTAATTTGATAATTCATTACTCAGAAAAAGAAGGCCTAGAACTGGCGTTTCTTATTGCTGACACCGGAGCCGAGGTGATAAAGGCCTGTGTATGATTTCATTTCTCTATTGGGCCTATTGGGCCAATTTCAAGGCTTGGTTTAGACTATGGAATGTGTATAGGAGGAAATTAAGTGGAGTAGATGCGTTAATTAAAAAAATCTATTGAATTGGCTTCAAACGATTTATCCAAACTGTTGAAACCGAGTTACTTCACGAGTGATGCGTTTACATGTTAAAATTATAAATTTTGAAACTAATTTAGTATTAAGTCAAGTGGTAAAAAAAAGATGGTTTATAAATTAATTTTATTGTGTTCATTTTTCATCATTTTTTAACCGCTTGACTTTATATTAAATTAGTTTGAAAATTTATAAATTTGATATGTAAACTCATCACCCGTGAAATAAGTCGGTTTCAACAGTTTGGATGCGTCGCTTGAAGTCAATCCAATGGGTTCTACTCAAATTAAGTGCTCTAGTTGAGTATTCTTAAGTCTTAGCACCACAAGTTTCTGACCGATTGTAATTTATTATGAGGTACCTAAAATGGTATAATTATTTAGGAAAAAAAAAACGTTTTTGCTTTTGAAAATTTCTAAATTAATTAATATTATTAGTTTTGAAATTTTTATCTGCATCACATTAGTCATTGAACATCAAAAGAATTTAATTTGGTCCTTCAATTTTAAAAATAATGAAAAGTTATGATTTCATGCAACTGAAGTTCAGAAACAGCTTCAAACAGCAACTCAGCAACATATTTGATAGATCTTGGAATTATAATCTGAAATTTTTATATAAAAGTTGCTAGCAATATGCCCTTTTCGCTTTTCACAAGGCCAACTACGTTTTAATTGGTATCCTCTGCGGAGCGTTATGGTGCGGTGCCGTGCGGTGCTTTTAATCTGATCCGTTCGTTTTGATCGGACGGACGAGATCAGATCTTATCCGAATTGAAAACAAAAAACTAAAATTGCCCTGTCCGATAAGATCTGATGTCGTCCGTCCGATCAAAACGAACGGATCAGATTAAAAGCACCGCACAGCACCGCACCATAACGCTCCGCAGAGGATACTTGCTCAACTACGTTTATGTCGACATTCTCGTGCGCGCATCATAAAAAACTTTTAAGAAATCATATTCATGGTATTGCAATTAGCACATCATGTCCTCATTCGTGGGGCCCTTTTCACCACTTGTAACTCTCCAGTCACTAAAAAATGGATGTTTTCATTCTTCCATGTATCCTTTCCCCAGCTATGCTTTCATCACCTCTCTAGTCTCTACACATTCGGTGTTGACTTTAATGGACCGATTCAATCCATTTTGACAAGTAGAGAGCAGCCTCCACCGACTTCATTAAACTGAAATTATACAAGAAAAAATTGGTACCGAACATTTGGTACAATCTTTGAGAATGTACTTACAAAACAACGACCTACATAGAAAGTAAATCAATGACATAACATAGCTAATTAAATTCAGTGAGTATTTTTAATATTTTAAAAGAAATTTTATCGTCACCGACGCAGCTTCACCTAACATTTTTTTTTTTGTGTAATTCTCCGTCACTGTTCTGCCATGTTTTTTTAAAGTACTTTGTGATTCCGTCAATTTTTAGCATAATGTGTGTCTCTGCTCATAGTTTCATTTTTTTAAGACCTTTTTTCATATCCATAATTATAGTAAAAAATGAAGTTATATATTTGAAGTTCAACACTTATATATATGCAAATTTAAACACTAAGCAGTTTAATGTATAAAAATAAAATCATGCAATTTTATATACCTAATATTCAACTTTTAATATCTGACAATTGAAATATATATATTCGACCATATAGTTATTATCAATGTTCTAAATAGCGGCGTTATACGCTTTCAGACCTTAAAAGTTATGACGCTATTAGCCGTTTTCAGCGCAATAGCGGAACTATAATATATTTTTTGTATTTTCACGATGACATGATAATCGCTATTTAGAATCTTGATTATTACTAGTACTAGCTCTTAATGTGCTATAGCTAGGGGCGACAACAGGTTGGATATTATCCGACCGAATTCAGATCCGTATTCAAAAATTAGATATGAATATCCGATATCTGAATATCCGTGTAGATAATGGTACATATATGATTTTGAATTTTAATTATCTGTATTTGAATGGTAGATATATACTATATAGTTTAATATATATTATGAAAATATTTATGTATATATATCTACGAATATCCAATATTCAATTCATATCTGTATGTATGCGTCTAATATCCGATCTCTATCCATATCCGAAAAAAAAACAGATAAGAATATGATTTTATCACTATCCGATCAGTATCCGATCTGTTTTCACCCCTAGCTATAGTGCAATTTACCAAGCTTGAACCTCACAGTCGAGGTTTGAGAGGTCCACTTCGAGATTGACTCGACTGCATGTGCTCGTGGGAAATAAAATACTTCCGGCCGAATCAAAATTATGTCAGAGTAAAGTAAAAATTTGCTTTGAGATTTGTGTTAAATTAAAACTGACTGACTCATATTTGTTGCAGTGAGTCTGAATTCTCTCTTAGAACCATTTTTTTACAACCTGTCATCGGATTAGAATAAAAGACAACTAGTCAACGAGCTTGCTCATATTATCCGTCACTGGTCACTGCTATTATAAATAGGTCCCCTACTTTGATTTCAGGCTTTCTGAGAAACCTAATTAAGACTTAAAAGACTTCAGATACATGTTATAACAGATGAATATATATTCTCGTACCAGTCATTATATTATTCATTAATTAGAATTTCAGCATGAGATATGAATTAAACCCTTCAATTTATTTATTTTAGTGCAATAAATTTTAGAGATAATTCATTAACTCGTGCAATTTCTTATTTATCCCAAAAAACTTAAATTTATCTTATTTATCCCTTATATAATTAATCTCATGTTAACTATAATTAAATTATTAATTAAAATACCTTTGTTTACTTCTAATTAAGAACTACAATATCAAAATACCCTGGACTCTCAGCTGCACATTATGATTGTCATCAAATACTTTCTTATTTGAATACATATATGTCTAAATTCTTAAATATATTTTATAACCTGATATTTATTAATCTTTACCGTTTATTTTTTTAAGAAAAAAAATGTATTCTTCTTATTTGAATATACTACTTTAAAAAGAAAATAGAAATAGTAAAAGAAATATCAGCATCAAGTGTATGTGTACCAATTTTGAAAACTTTTTTTAGTAAAAAAATGCACGGTGAAATTTATTGTTTCAGTATCAAATGCATAATTTTAACTTTGTAATTCTTAATTGGAGGTAAACTAGGGTCTTTAATAATTTAATTTTAGTTAATATGAGCTCAATTACACGAGGAATAAATAAGAAAAAATAACAAGAGTTCAGTAAATAAGCTAAATTTAAATCTCTGCAGTATACAAAAAACTGTACAAATTATGAAGAATATATAGAAAATTATCTCTAAATTTTAAATCTTCCTACTTCTTTCAAATACAAATTATCTCAGCCACATGACCATAGGATTCTCATATTTTTTCTAGTTGTTGTAACAAGCTATTATTATTAAAATATTATGGTAGGGTAGGTTATGCTTCGATAACTGGCACCTTCGTTATGTCGCCATAAAAACACAGTAACTACTGTAGCAAATGCATTAATTGCACTTCAACAGAAGGCTTCTGTATAATTACTAGTGATATAAATTCGATTCCCTATATTGTCACTTTTTAATCTGACAAAGTAATACTATTATACTACAGGCCCATTTCACCCCCAAATTTCGCTAAAATATTCGAAGAGAAAACCATGTGAGCTACAGAAGAGAGAGTTAGGAACCAAGAGAGAAGGCGTGTTTGGGCAACCTCTGCCAATCTTTGTGTGTGTGTGTGTTTGAGACTTGAGAGTGAGAGAGAGAGAGAGAGAGAGAGAGAGAGAGAGAGGAAGGGAGCAGATGGTTAATTGCGATTACGTGATTTCTATAGTTGTAGGTGTTATCATGAGAAAGAGTATCAGCCGATTTCATGAGATAGCAAAGATTTCCATGGAGTTCATTATGTCTCTTCTCACTGTTGGATTTGCGTCTAATGCTTTGGCTTTTCGTAGATCTGGTCCCTTAGTTACTGGAGTTCAGACATGGCAGCTACACTGAATTGTGTATCTTTTGTACAAGTGAGTAGTAACCTAAATTTTTCGGTTAAATTTTGTTTACTTCCGAATTCGCGTCATTTTCTTTCCTCTTTATTGGATTATTTTTTGAGTAATTAAGACTCTTTATTGGATTATGAATGTATGTATAGTGTAGATCTAAGTAGTGGAATTAATGTCGGGACTTCTGTAATCTAAATTAAATTGTTACTTCACTAGGTCGATCTACAATTGTATGAAGGTTTATAATTTCATTATCCTGTTTCAGCCTGAGCTAGTGTGACAATGTGTCTTAAATCTTAACCGGGTATTTTTCTTAAGTTTAACTGGGTATTCGATCTTGAAATTCGACATCTTTTCTTCTCTGTTTCTTCCTATATATGTCTTATTTTTTCTTTTTCTTTTTCTTTTTCTGAGAAGACAAGTTTCAAGTTTTTGCTCTTTGAGATCATTGTAATTTTTCCCTTATTTTTTTTCTAAGTAATCTGGTGCCTTTGGAGAAATAAAGATCAAATTACCTTGTAACGTGGATAGCTGCCCATACAAATCATGAAATTAGCTTCATATTTTTTTTCTCTGTGTACCTTAAATTGAGTGTTTTTGTTGAAGTAACACTATAGTTAAACCTCCCAGAGCAGCTGGATCATTGATCTCACACTGTTAAAACAAGAACCAGGATTTACAAAATTAATCAGTATACTACCGTCCCACTATTATTTCATGTTTTTGAGATTCTTCATAGTGAGCTTTCAAAAAAAGAGAGTCTTCATAGTGCACATTACACATACTGCAAGGCAGCAAATGGGAGAACAATGAGGGCTGGAATATTTCAGTTAACAGCATCTGAAAACCAACTAAAATTTGTTCCGGATTGAATTTGGTTTGGGATCTTCAGGTTATGGTTCAGTTCAGATTTCAGAACCTCAGATGCAGGTTGTCTTCGGTTCAGTTCGGCTCACGGGTTATTCGGTATTGAACTTCAGGTGTCCATTTTGGGCGCGGCTCTTCCTTTTATATGACTTAGTAGAGTAATGTAAGATGTATTTCAAACATACTAAGCTTCTCACAGTAGGGCTTCCAAATGAAGTTTATGCATGTCAGGCTCTTCTCACAGTTGGGGGTTAGTGTTGAGGAAAAAGTGGCACAATTATACGATTGATACCAGTATGAGCTCTGTACTGGACCAGGCAGCCATAGATCACATAGATGGCACAGAAACTTGCACCGGGCAATGGACATGTCCAGTGGTTATTGGGGAAGAGCCTATATTATTCTGTTTGCACTAAAGAATGGACATGTCCTGTGCTTTATATGAATGGATAGTATAAACATATTAATTGGCTAGTTGCAGTAACGCCTATAGATAAGCCTGGTGATGTAAAACAAAGAACAACTTCAATAGCAACTCCCTTGTTCCTTCAGTCGGGATAGAGTTAATGTTGTTGGGACCGATGAAAACTATTTTGGTCAATATATCTTTCGAAAATTTGAAGAAATTTGGCATTTGAAAGATTGTCTCGGTAAGTGAAATGGTAATATTTAGTTTCCTTAATTGGTTCACAAACTTGTCAAATTGCTCATCTAATTTTGGTTTGACCAACCGTTGCGGAAAAAGAATAAATCTGTGAGGAGGGATATACCTTTGCGCATTCGATTTTATCTCATTTGAAGATGACTTGTCATGATTTTGTGGCTCCTCAGGCGTTTGTGCGGTCTGCACAAATCTCTGTTTGTTCATCTTTGACTTGTCTTGTTTGCCTCCAAGCATCACAACATTTGCGTATTCTCTTGGCCCTTCTGTCTTTCCTGGAAGCATAACTTGTTGGCGCGAAGAGGAAGCAGCTAGTTGGGCAATCTGAGTCTCTAGCAACCTCTTCCTTGCATTGCTAGGAGTTCTACCTTATTGTTCAAGTTTCTCAGGGCATCGGAAAACTCATAATTTTTTTTCTTTTGGTTGTTAACAAATTCGTTTTGGGAAACTACTAGATTTTCAATCATTTTTTCTAATTTGGACAATTGAGATGGACCTTGATTTGAGCGGTTTTGGTATTGGTTACCACCACTTTGATTTTGGTTAGAATTATCATTTTTAGTTTGCCATCTAAAATTTGGACGGTTCCACCTTGTATCATGGTTGTAAGTGTTGAAATTGTTTTGGTTGTATTGACCATTGCTTTTGTCACCTTCATTGTAAAACAAACCATTGACTTGTTCAACCATTTCCTCACCTTCCATAGAATTTTTATGGTCTGTGCCCTCACAAATCCCACAAAGTGAATTTTGGACTACAGATTTTACCTGTTGCATCTTCTTGACTTGGTTTTGAAGAGATTCTACCTTTACTTGTAAGGCGGTTACCTCGTCAACCTTGAGTATGCCGGTAGGTTTGATACTCTTCCTTGCATCTCTTCCAGCTGTCCATTTGCGTTGGCTTATCGCCATGTCCTATATCATCTCCATCGCCTCCACATAATCTTTGTTGGCCAAGTTTCCTCCTGCAGCTGCATTGAGTTAAGACTTGGTCGCGTACGTGCATTCTGCATAGAAAAACTGAAACAAAAGTCAAATATCAATTCCATGGTTATGGCACAAACACAAGAGTTCTTGCCACCTATCCCAAACTTCACTCAATGACTCATCTTCACCTTGTTTAAAGGTGGTGATTTTTACTCTAAAATGTTGGATTTTTGAAGGCGGGAAGTATTTGTCTAAGAACAATTTTTGTACCTCGACCCAAGTTTGTGTTACCTTAGGATTTAGCAACCTCAACCAAGTCCTACCATCATCCCTAAGCGAAAGGTGAAAACAATTCAATTTTAGGGCGTCAAGTTGGGGTCCTCTTGGTGCAAATGTATCACAATGTTCTTCAAACATGGCTAAATGTTGGTAAGGGTCCTCATTTAATGCACCACAAACCTATTTTGACCTAACAAGTGAATGAGAGTTGGTTTGAGATATGGGTTGGTTCCCCCATGCGCTATATAGCCAAATCGTTGGCCCGCCTCCATTTGATTCACAAACTCCCTAATTGGTCGGCGGTCGTTTGGATTGCGAGGTGAAGGGCCATTTTCGCCATTTGCACCATGGAAAGGGTTATCGAATCGAGTTTGATTGTTGTTGAGACGAGATTCTTCTTCAATATGGATATGCGATGTATTTTCTTCTTTCTCGTCCAAAGGTATTCCGTATTGAGGGTTTCTGAACATTTGTTCTTCGTCCTCCTTGAGAACTGACTATAGAGTAGGTTAAGAAGATAATGTACTTGCCGTGTTTTCTTTTTGCTCTGGCTCCTAGATGTCGTTCACCTGAACCGTCATATCTATTGTAGTACACAACACCACAGTCAATCTTGACACTTGAAATCCTTATGTTGAGTTGATTCTCAACATCATCCTTATAATTTTGAACACATCCAAAAAACTATGCTATCTCGTAAATGAACATAATATTTGTCTATGAACATAATAAAAATAATGTACCGTTTATAATGAAATGTTTCATTTAGATTCAAATGAAATTAAGTTAGGTCGCCAACATAGATGTATCTTTTACCATAACTAGGCTATGACTACTCAAACAACCTTGCATAGACACAATGATGTGAGTCGTTACACCAGAATATATCCACCACGTGTGTCTAAGTATCAAAGTTAAATTAACCTCAAAACAAACCATATTAATAAGCATACTTTTCTTGACACGCAAAGCATGACAAGTGCTTAATTGCTTAATCCTTTATGCTTTTCAACAATTCAAAAGATACAACTACTACCACCTGGTTTAACCGATTTCCTTTGTTGTTCCTATTGAGGTGTTGTATATGCAGATACCATACTCTTGTTTCTTATCTCTATTCCTTTAACTTTATACCTTATTGAAAATTTGATTTGTCAAGATCATATCAACTTGAATCTTTTCGGTCTTAACAAATCTATTTTTTAATAGCCAAAAGAAAATCATAAGTCTTAACTAAATTATTCGTAAAAGTGCCCCTAAATGCTTCTAGAATGGTCCTTTATTAGGATCATATGACGTGTGCGATTTGACTTCTCCCTCTTAAAATCAGAGGTATTCATAACCGTACGTATTTGAGAATCAATCCTTAACGCATTGTCAAGATCCTTAATTATGAGAACTAACATTAAGTTCTCTTTTCATTCTCTTCATTTTGATGCTAAAATTTATGTTAACTAAAATTAGAACAATAAACAAACACAACATACTCAAAAAAATATCCATATATAATAATAATTTCAAATAAAGGTCAACCCCTTTACCTCAAGATACTGGCTCCATTAATAAGTTGTCTTTAGACGAAAATAATAATTTCTTATGGTATCTTGGTGTAGTAATCAAACACTAATAATTAACATGTCGAATAATTAACTTTCCTTTGGGCTGAGTAAATTGATCACACGTAAAAATCCAAACAATCATCATTGTACTTATTACCACAAGGCGCACATGAAACTTTAATAAATATTGGTCTTCCTTTGGGCCGACGAATATTTACACTCATTACATGCACACAATAAAACTTTTTATATTTTAAAATAAATTAATTTAAAAAGAAGAGCTGACTTTGGCGAGGTGCGATTGAAATCAATCCATTTTAAAACTATATATAACCTTAATACCTTTTATTCGAACTTAAAATTACATCCAAATTTCATAAAATTATGGTTTAAACTTAAATTTAAATCCATCCTAATTTATTAAGAATCAAATAAATATATTTTCTTCTTTCGATTCTAATTTACGAGGTGGATTTAGTCCAATCATAAAGTCATTATCTTAAATTAAACTATAATTGCACAAAATAACTAAAGGCCTAACACAAGTATACTTTAAATAAAGGGAAAATTTCTAGTGTACCCATACAAACATTTAAAATAACCAATTTCCCCATAAAAACAACATAATATCTAATATCTCCATTAAAATTTATAATTCTTTCTTGTTTCCCTTTTATTTACTCAATCTATTATTCAATTTAAAATTGAAATTGACGAATATACCCTCCTCCTCCTTCACTCTTCACTGAAGTAACTCGAGTAAAAAAAAACGAGTTTAAACGGATATGATCTTGATAATTTATTTACTTTATTTTCCTCCGATCTCTCAATTGATACCTCTTGCCATACTTTTTTATTAAAATTGAAGTGTCCCATTAGATTTATTGCATGATTAAATAAGAACTAAATCAAAGACACTTCGTGCCCTTCTTCCTTCCCGCGCTGCTAGTTCCACCTTTCTCTCTCCCTCATACTTCTTTTTACTTTATTACGTTCTTGCATTTTTTTTCTCCTCTCTAGTTTGGCTTTCTTCTTCATTCCCACTCACATTCACATTTCTCATATTATATTCTTCAATCATCAACGGAGAAGCATCAGAAAAATTAACGTCATATTTCCACCTTTCATCATCATTAGCAATCTATTTTTATTTATAAACTGAGCAAATTACAAATGTTTGAAAGACTAATTCGGAATTACCAGTATACCACTTTGTGAACAAGTGATGAAAATACAATTGAAACCAATCAGTCGATCAAGTTAAAAATTTAATAATATCCACAGGTTTAACAAATAAGAGAAAGCAAATCAGATGACAGATGCTTCTCATATTGTCTGAAACTAACATGCTGAGGTTGAGAGCTGAGAAGGGGTGCATCCCAGAATGAAGCGTGGATGGAAGCGGAGGCCAAGTTGGAGGTAGTGGCTAAGAAGAAGCACGAACTTGTGGCAGGCGGAGGCAGAGTCGAGGTCGGAAGGGGAGAGAGAGACATTGTCAGGGTTGAAGGGGGAGCGAGAGGGACAGCGTCGGGGTCGGGACACGCGAGCAGAGAAGGGAGCAAAACAGAGCGAGAGGGGGGGTTGGTAGTGAACTGGAGGCAAAGTGATCGAATCTGGACTTGGAGCACGTTTGGAATAGGAATTGTTCAAGCAATGGAACCACAGTAAAGAGGAGGAGGAGGGTATAATAGTCAATTTCAATTTTAAAATAAATACATAATAAATTAAGTAAATAAAAGGTAAAACAAGAAAGGATTATAAGTTTTAATGGGGATATTGGATATTATATTGTTTTTATGGGGAAATTGGATGTTTTGAAAGTTTATATGGGTACACTAGAAATTTTCCCTTAAATAAAATAGTTACATGAGTTGTAACAAGAAAGTAAGAGTGGTGTAGTGGTAAAATGCTTTATTCTCAACAAGGGTTGAAGTCATGCATGCATGTGACAAAATTTTGGATTTTTGGTTCTTTATGGTCTCTTCTTTAAAATGTCCGAAATAGCCTGTTCCAGCCGAAAACACTGTTTCGGTCCGAAACTACTGATCCAAAAACATGGGCTCGAAACTGAGACCGAAACAGATTGTGTCGACCCGAAACAGTCTAATTTCGGTCCGAAACATGGAAACAAAAAATTCTGAAAAGGCACTGGTTCAGTTCATTTAACCAAAAAGTGCGAATTATGGTAATCTGCTGTATAGACCTGGTCCACACGCGGTTCATGCGTGTAGTACAGACCAAAAATGGTGATTTCACATATTTGGACCGAATTTAAAGGGCAAAATTGATCAGAAAAAGATCAAAATTCACAAAATTAATAAATCAAACACAGCCAATTGACCAAAAAGTTAACCATATACCAGAATTGTACCGATAAAGTAAAAAATCTTGTTTCAACATAAAGTGGTTTTGATACTACTTGTTGGGACCGACAAAAACCATTGCCGGTGATTGCAGGATCATCTGTGTTGAATATAAACTGAAGTGCGGATGCGTACTTTAATCCTTGACTGTCTTGTGCATGAGAGCATTACCGATTCGGTTCTTCCAAATAGCAAGGTCATTTAGAGTCTCCTTTGTTATGTTTTCTCTCACATATCTCTCTAATGGGATAAAAAGGATATGAATTCAGATGCCTTCTTGGGTACCAAATTCTGATACATTATGTTGTAATTATTCAATTCAGCCCATTATTAAATTGAATAATGTGTAAATATACAATCCAAGAAACCTCTTGGTTGTCTTATGTTGTAATTATTCAATTTAGCCTATAATTAAATTGAATATTACATTTTAAGTTCTACATTAAATGTCCACACCATATATTACACATTATTACTCAATAAATTATAAATTGCATATGACCACTTTTAATTAAGCATAATATTGACAGTATACAATATAAAATTATTTTACATTAGTCCACGTTGGATTAATGATCCAACAAATGTTTGATTCAAGATTTCAATTATGCAATGTTGGGCTTCTGTCATAATTCTAACCAAACAACTGTCGGCCATGAAGATGACTCTGATTCCAATTTGTTAGGATTTCTTAGGAGAAGCCAGAAACAAAAGAGAAACAAGAGACATAATTTTATGAGAAAACTTGATTTTAATACTAGACTTCATATTACATATAATACATATGATTTATTTATAACTACATAAAATCTCTAAAATGAAAAACTTATAAATAACTCCTTCCGAAAATAGATAGTGATGAGATCAAATACATACACAACATAATAATTTTTCAATCTTTAGTCATTTGGAAAATTTGAACAGTTTTAGATTTAGTTGTGAGTTGTGCTTGTCCGATCAAATCTGCCCCCTTTCCGTCTGCTTGAAGGAAATATATTCACAGTACTTCACAAATTTTTTGAATAGACTGTTTACTCATCAGCTACCAGTTCAAGGAACTATTAAAAATTAAATATTAAATGCAGGACATGTATCAGCAGGTAGTTGCCAAATAATGCCCGAACAAGCAACTTAGCAGAGGATAGCAGGTTTATAACAATAGGAAAACACAATAGTGGTGTTTGGTTGTGGACTAAAGTTAAGGTGGCCTAAGTTGTTATTCCATGTTAGGCCGGCCTAAATTATTCGTATTTGGTTGAGGTCTAAAGTTAAATCATGGCTTAAGTTATTTCTTGTTTGGTTAGAATTGGTGGTGGACTAAAGTTTTGGAAGCCTAAGTTAATTATTAATAATAGGATACTAATTATATAATATTAATATATTAATAGTAACTATAATATAAATATTATTATTATAATAATTATTTAATATATTAACAATATAAGAAATTAATTATATAATTATATATTAATAATAATTATTAGTAATAAGATACTAATTATATAATATTAATATATTAATAATAACTATAATATATTATAATATTATTATAATAATTATTTAATATAATAAAAATATAAGATATTAATTATATAATTATATATTAATAATTATTATTAGTAGTAAGATACTAATTATATAATATTAGTATATTAATAATTAATATAATATATTATAATATTATTATAATAATTATTTAATATATTAAAAATATTAAAAATATAACATATTAATTATATAAGAGGAGGGATCCAATTACACCTTTTTTGGTGACACATCATGACACCGTTTTTTATATAGGTCAATTTTGCGATTTCAAAATCCAAACAGCCGATCCGAACCGTTCAACATGATCACCATATTAAAATGTGCTTGGAGATCAAATTTTACATTTTTTTGAATTTTTTTACTATTTATTAAGATGGTTACAAAATCGCTGTTTTTCAATGGTCTGAAAACAACGATTTTTGTAACCATCTTAATAAATAGCAAAAAAATTCAAAAAAATGTAAAATTTGATCTCCAAGCACATTTTAATATATCCATCATGTTGAACGGTTCGGATCGGCTGTTTGGATTTTAAAAATAGTAGGTGTTAAAGTGTGTCACCAAAAAAGATGTAATTGGATCTCTCCTCATTATATAATTATATATTAATAATAATTATTGATTAAAAGATGCTAATTATATAATATTAATATATTAATAATACTTATAATATATTATAATATTATTATAATAATTATTTAATATAATAAAATATAATATATTAATTATATAATTATATATTAATAATTATTATTAGTAATAAGATACTAATTATATAATATTAATATATTAATAGTAACTATAATATATATAATATTATTATAATAATTATTTAATATATTAACAATATAAGATATTAATTATATAATTATATATTAATAATAATTATTAATAATAATATACTAATTATATACTAATAAGATATTATTATAATCATTCGAGTTAGGCCACGACGTGGAATAAAATTAAACCACCATGTGAGGTGGTTTAGTTTAGGCCGGCCTAAAAATCAGCTTATGTCATGTTAGGCCGGCTCAATTAAGTCACGTTTGGTGAAATAAAGAGACCTAAATCCCTTATTCCACCCTTTAGGCCACAACCAAACATGGCCACTGGCATTAGTTGTCATATAATGACAAAACATAATAAGAGGATAGCAGGCTTATAATAGCAGAAGACATCTGAACTGAATTCTAAACATAAGGATGTTAATTTATTTGTTCTAGGGCTTACAAACTAGTCTTAGAGGCCCAATATATGTAATGAATATTTATGAAGGCCCAAAGACCTTATATCAAAACATCTTGCTTCTGTTGAATAAAAGGCCTTGTTTTTATTCACATAGCTTCCTTTTTGTAATTTATGTCATACAGTGTGCCTGATTCTGAACAAGTGGTTTTGCAGGTTGCATCAGATTATCATTTGTACAGCTCGGTTGGAGCTTAGTGTCATATATGCTACATGCTCATATTAATCTCTGACCTATCAATATCTGCTCTACAAAGTCCTTGTCTATTGTTACGTTTCTGTACATGCAGGAGTGAGGTATATAATGTACGACAGTGTATAGTAGTGATGTTTGGCAGTATATATATACTATTATATGCATTAATTAGCTTACGTGGTCCTATATATTGTATATATCTTTATCTTTTTTTTTTTCAATTAGTTTATTTATAAAGGACAGTTTTCTTTCGGTGCAAACTTATTGTATGTATGCAATATTAATTACCGTATGTATGATCCTATTTAATTATCTTATAAATTTATAAATTAGTACCACCATTTTCCTATATATATATATTACTTTTTCTGGTTCAATCATGTATGCGCTTATTTCTCAATGACTAATTATATGTTTATTTGAAAATTTAAATCGATCCTTTCACATGCACCACTTAAAATTGACATTAATAGAATAAAAAGAAGAAAAACAAAAGAGGTGGCTAATACAAGCCAAAAGATGATTCACAAGGCGAACATATCAATACCTGGCCAGCTAACAATTCTTGGCATTTTATTTGTTTGGCTACATTCCTATTTTATTCGCTTATACTGAAAAGATATATGGCAGCAGTACTTAGATGGAGATTGCAGAACTATACTCTTGGATGCTTCATGAATCTAGACATGTCAAGGATTTGAAAGCTCCTGTACGTATTTTCTATAAAATGTGTTCATTTTCTGTTCCTTTTTGCTTTTTATTTTCAACCATTTTTTTTTATCATTGGTTGAAGAGCACAAAACTCAATTACTAAAAACCTAAAATCTAAAGTAATAACAAAATCTAATAATTAAATAAAAAAAATCCCGTCTAACTCAATAATGATATTTATCACAATTTATCACAATAATGATATTTATCATTGGTTGAAGAACTAATAATTAAATAATCATACATCAACAAAAAAAAGAAAAAAAGAAAGGTCAATTGATCCCTATTATTTTTTCTTCCCTCCGCCCTTGTGTGCATGTAGTATTACAATTTTCTAATAAAGGCCAAAACACATTATTCTAGCCTTTGAAACATGATCAATTTCATATTATGGCGTGCACATACCATATATGCTTAATTATAAAAATGTATGAAGCTGAATATCTTATCATCAAATTAACAAATGATGTGAATCTTTCATTATATCTTCTAATTAAATTAAATTTTCCTTCATATATTATCACTACTACAAAAAAACTAATTCTACACTGCACATTGTACAAGGTTTTTCTAATTTTATATAAAAACCGTGTACAAAATATGAATTTCTGAAAGGTTGAAAAATATGTGGGAATTATACACGGACATTTAGTTACGAATCCGTGTAGAACTATTTGAGAGAGCTACACGGTTTATTAGGGATCAAAAATCCATGTGGAAAGAAGACCGTGTGGAAAAGATTGAGAGAGCTACACGGATATTATACTAAAATCCATGTATGAATAGCTACACGGATATTTGATAATATATCCGTGTAGAAATAGTAAGAGAGCTACACGGTTTTTTAGTTAAATGTCCGTGTAGAATTGTTATAGAGCTACATGGTTTTTTTATCAAATATCTGTGTACAAAGGGTAATGCTACACGGACATTTTTAATAAATAACCGTGTATAAATTTTGAGAGAGCTACACGGATTGTTAAGTATAAATCCGTGTAGAAAAGGCTTCGTAGGGTTTTGTGCAGTATAAAAGGGCCCCATCTCTTCGAGAGGCCTTCTCCTTCCAGCGCCGTTTTGATCAAGTAATTAATATTCTCTCTCTGTATTGAACTGAGATCTGATTTCTGCAAAGGCTAGCAGCTGAAATCTGTCATCTTTGAAGTTTTTATTTTCTCCTCTCTAACTTTCGAAGGTTAGTAGATACATATTTTCCTTTTCCCTCTCTAATTTTCTGTTCATTAATTAATAATATATTCATGCATGCTTGATTTAATTCTTAATTAGATAATGTAAATAATTAGTGTATTGTGGCCCAATAACTGACCTATAGATGCTTTTAGGTCCATGCCCGTTCAAAATTAATCCAATAGAGATTAATTTTGGACAATCTCCGTTTTGGGACTGCTCTTTGAATATTGTGTCTCATTTAGGATGTGAACACATATTAGCGGGTTTTAATTAGTATTTGAGGAAAGTTCGACAGTATTTTCCCTTATTGCTCCTACGAGTATGTGGTTCATACGCATACTTGGGGAGTTAAGGGGAAATGCTGCCGAATTTTTCTCAAATACTAATTAAAACTCGCTAATATGTGTTCACATATGGGACATAATATTCAAAGAGTGGGTTAGGATTGTAAACCGGCCCTTTGTAAGCCCAAAATTTGGTACAATTTATATGTTGACCATGCATGATTAATTGATCAAATCATTTTTTTAATTTAATTTACAGATGGATCGAAGTTGGATGTATGAATTGCGACGTGGCAGTGAAGAATATTTGGTTCGCGTTGATGAGTTTATAAAATTTGCTGAGAGGTATAGAGTGAAGAAAAAAGAAGAAGACATTTTGTGTCCTTGTAGAGATTGTAAAAATATTTTAAGATTTGTGGACTCCGAAGAAATTAGAGGTCATTTAATTTGTCGGGGATTTAAGAAGAGATATACATGTTGGATCATGCACGGTGAGAAATTTGGTGAAAGTAGTAGTACCAATAAAGATTTTAATCGTTGTGAATTGAATGATGAGAATGTAGAAATTTCTGATAATTTGGAACTTGATTGGAACGAGGATTATGAGGATGTCAAAATTTTTGATAATGTTGAACCCGGAAACGACGATGATGAGCTGGAGATGAATTTTGGTGAAAATGTAGAACACGAGTTTATTGAAAATCTGGAGGAAATGTTTCGTGGTGCGGAAGATGAAATTAATGATAAAAATTATGATAAATTCCAAAATTTGTGTAATCATTCCAAAAAGCAGTTGTATCCCGAGTGTACCAAATTTACGAAACTGTCAGCTGTGTTGAAATTATTAAACTTAAAAGCAGACAATGGTTGGAGCGATAAGAGTTTCATGTCCTTATTACAGCTTTTACGAGAAATGCTCCCAGATAACAACGAGTTACCCGGCACAATATATCAGGCGAAAAAATTGATATGTCCAATGGGGTTGAAGATCGAAAGAATACATGCATGTCCGAATGACTGTGTATTGTACCGTAACGAGTACGAGACCATGCATGTTTGTCCTAAATGCGGTGTTTCACGGTATAAACGTAAGGACCATGACACTGATGATTGTAACGAGGACAAAAAGGGCCGGCCTCCGGCTAAGGTGTTATGGTATTTTCCGATAATACTGAGATTCAAACGGTTGTTTGCGAATTCCAAGGATGCGAAATTATTGCGTTGGCATAAAGAAGAGCGCAAAAAAGACGGTAAACTAAGGCACCCGGTCGATTCTCCTCAGTGGAGAAACATTGATAGACACTTCAAAGAATTTGGTTCCGAAATGAGAAACCTTAGAATTGTGGTGAGCACAGATGGAATGAGTCCGTTTGAAAGCTTGAGCAGTCGGCACAGTACTTGGCCAGTTCTTATATTCATCTATAATCTTCCTCCTTGGTTGTGCATGAAACGCAGATATATAATGATGTCATTACTAATCCAAGGACCCAGGCAACCCGAAAATGACATAGATGTGTATCTCGCACCATCAATTGAGGACCTCCAGAAATTGTGGCGTGATGGCGTCCCGGTCTAGGATGCGTACAAAAAAGAGGTATTTCAAATGCGGGCCATGGTGTTTTGCACAGTAAATGATTTCCCCGCGTACGGGAATTTATCGGGTTACACTTGTAAAGGAGCAAAAGCGTGCCCTATCTGTGAAGATGACACGCAGGTCCTGAGGCTGAAAAATTGTCAGAATAATGTTTTCATGGGGCATCGTAGGTTTCTTCCTGTTAATCACTCATACCGTAAGAAGAAGAAAGCATTCAACAGGAAAATTGAGCTTGGAGTGGCCCGTTGTCCATTAGACGGGAAGAGTGTCTTCAATCGGGTAAAAAAACCTTGATGTTGTTTTTGGAAAATGTGCCGAAGCACCACCGAAGAATATTTGGAAAAAAAGTTCATATTTTGGGAGCTACCGTACTGAGAATTTTTAGAAGTGAGACATTGCATAGATGTTATGCATGTTGAAAAAAATGTCTGTGACAGTTTGATTGGTTTACTATTGAACATTAAGGGAAAGACTAAAGATGGTATTAAAGTTAAGAAAGACTTGGTAGAAATGGAAATACGACCCGAGCTTGCACCGCAGGAGAAAGGGAAGCGCATATACCTACCCCCCGCACTGTGCACAATGTCGAAGAAATAAAAAACAAGCTTTTGTGAATGCATTCATAGTATTAAAGTCCCATCGGGGTATTCCTCGAATATTAAGAAGCTGGTGTCGATGAAGGACCTGAAATTGCTTGGTCTGAAATCCCACGACTGTCATGTTTTACTGACACATATGATTCATGTTGCAATTCGAGAAATTTTACCAAAGCACGTTCGGGAAACCATTACGAAGTTCTGTACTTTCTTCAATGCAACCAATTCCAAAGTGATAGACCCTTTAAAATTAGACTCTTTGCAAAAGGAGGTCGTCGTTACTCTTTGCTAACTTGAGATGTATTTTGCGCCATCTTTTTTCGATGTTATGGTTCACCTTGCTGTTCATCTTGTGAGAGAAATTCAGATCTGTGGTCCCGTGTTCCTGCGGTATATGTATCCATTCGAGAGATACATGGGCATCTTGAAAAAGTACGTGAGGAACCGACATCGGCCCGAATGTAGCATTATAGAAGGATATTCCACAGAAGAGGTGATTGATTTTTGCACCAACTACATGGCCGGTGTGGATTCTATTGGCGTTCTGAAATCTCGATACGAGGGAAGGCTCCAAGGAGTCGGGACAATTGAGTTGAGAGCCGTAGTTGCTGATATAAATGATCTACAGAAGGCACATTTTATTGTACTACAACACATGACAAATGTTGCTCCCTACATAGATGAGCACATGACAATCCTTCAACAACAGAACTACACGAGAAGTCAGAAGTGGCTTACTAACGAGCATAATCGTTCTTTTATAGGATGGCTGAAAGAAAGAGTGAAGTCACACCCCGTACCTGAAATTGTTAGACTGTTGGGCGAAGGACCCCAAATTGTTGTCAAAACATTCCAAGGATACGAAATTAACGGTTATACTTTTTACACTAAACGGCAAAGTGAGAAGAGCACAATGCAAAATAGTGGGGTGACGTTGGTGGCGACGTCTTAAGAATTCAGTAGATCCGGAGATGGCCGGGCTGTAATAGCATCAAGGTCATATTATGGCGTCATTGAAGAAATTTGGGAGCTCTTTTACAATCCTCGCCTGAGCATTCCCTTGTTTCGGTGTCAATGGGTTGAAGACCGGGGTGTCAAAGTTGATAACGACGGGTTCACACTCATTGATTTTAACAAAGTTGGGTATGTTGATGATCCATTTATACTCGCCAAGCAAGCCACCCAAGTCTTTTATGTCACTGACCCGAGTGATGATAGGTGGAGCGTCATCCTATCCAGAAAAGGAAGGATTGTCGGGGTAGAAAATGTCGTCGATGAAGAAGAGTATGAACAGTTCGACGAAATACCTTCATTTTTTGCCGACATGCAACCTGAGGTAGCAACAATTGAAGAAAACGACGGAGCAAACTACATGCGATCCGACCACAATGAAGGATTATGGGCCGAGGGAACCGTTGAAAAGGAAGAAAAAAAGAGAAAAAGGAAAAAAAAGCCGGTGTGTAATATTTATTATTTTTTTAAATTGAAACTTGTAATATTTCTTTTTTATAAACAACTTTGTAATAATAAAACATTTGTAGTTCAAATATTATTATTAGATTTTAAATATTAGTACAAATATTAAATATTAAAAATAAAATATTTGTAGTTCAAATATCAAATATTTATTAGATTTCTCTATTTCAAATATTAGTTCATTTTTTTAATAATAATAAAAAATTTCTAGTTCAACTATTAGTATTAGTTTTTAAAATATTAGTGAATTCTTAAATAATGAAAATAAAAAATAAAATATTAGTATTAGATTTTAAATATTAGTAGGAATATTAAATATTAAGAATAAAATATTTGTAGTTCAAATATCAAATATTAGATTTCTCTAGTTCAAATATTAGTTCATTTTTTTATAATAATGGTACAAAATTTCTAGTTCAAATATTAGTATTAGTTTTCAAAATATTAGTTAAAATATTATATAATAAAAATAAAATATAAAATTTAGTATTAGTTTTTAATTACTAGTACAAATATTAAATGTCTATTGTTCAAATATTAATAATAATAAAAATAACCGGGTATTAGTTAATATTAGTATAAGTTTTAAATATTAGATGTGATATACTATTTTATTTAATTTATTATTAGTTTAAATAATATAAAAAATAAAAAGAAACATAATTTAATATGTTTGAACTTTTTGTACACGGACTTTAAGTTAATAGTCCGTGTAGAAATAGCCATTGTACACGGATTTTACTATAAAACCGTGTATAAAGGTGCAGAGAGCTACACGGACTTTTACTTAATAGTCCGTGTAGAAAGGGGAATTGTACACGGACTTTTACTTATTTGTCCGTGTAGAAAGGGGAATTGTACACGGTCATTAACTTAATAATCTGTGTAGAAGGAGTTACAAATATGATTCAAAAGCCCTTTCTCTTCTAAATTTTCATTAGCCGCGCGCCGTTTGAGTTCCAAAAGCTCCAAAATCTCTCCGGCCACTGCCACCACTCCGCCATTGTCGGTCCTCTGCCACCTCTCTGGTCCACCCTCTCCTCTCTCGGTAAAATACTCTTCATTTCTCTGATTTTGGCTGAGTTCGGGTTGTTGATTTTTCCGACTCGTTGGAATTAATTGCATTCGGGGGTTCTCTTAATCCGGCCAGTAAAGAGCACTAGAGCTGGAGCTAGGCTATTCCTGTTGGTTTAGATCAATTTGACCATTTCTTTTTGGAAGAAAGAGGGTTTAACAAAGTTGTATTTTTTATATTTTATTTTTTTTCTGTTTTAATAAAAATCGAAATCATTTTTTCAGTTTTAATTAAAATTAGTTTTTCTGTTTTATATAAAATCTGTTGTATTTTTTCTGTTTTAATTTAAAAACTGATTTTACCAAGTTCAAAATAGATTTTACAGATTTTACTGTTTTATCTAAATTATGGTGGATGTATGCAAAACCTATTAACTAAATTGATTAGGTCTAATTGATTATAGATGGTATGTATGTATGTACTCCAAACGGCCAAAATGACCTCTATTGGTAAATTGATCACTGCAGATCAATACGGGGGCCAAAACAGATTTATGACTTGACCAATAGACAGAGGACTCCAAAACACACAAAATGGACACAAATTCATATTTTTCTGATTATATTTCAATTTTATATGATTTTTCAAATTTCAGCTTTTTAATTCATATTTTCTGCTATTTAAAGGTGCAGAATTTTCATTTTGAGAGGCTGAACTTTGGAAATTTATAAAAAATCGAAAAAAAATCAGAAAAATATGAAATTAATGTCCATGTTGTGTGTTTTGAAGTCTTCCATTTAATTGTGGTGTGCATTTTGCATTTTATTTCTCTGTTTCCTCACTATTTTACACATAGGTCCATTACTTTCTTTTAATATTTCTTTGTATGGCAGAACCATGTCAGTTGAGGGTGAGCACATAGATGTGATGGCAGAAGAGGATCAGCAAGCTACTGCCTCATCAGAAAGAAGGAAAAGAGGTCCGACAATGTGCATAAGCACGTCCGAGAAGAATCAGTTGGAAATCCGGTTCACGGAAGACGGGCGTGCGTAAGGTCCAAACCGAATGGCGTACTCAAATTGGTGTTGCAATTTGGTGAAGCGAAAGGCAAGTATCCTTGTAGAGAGTTGGAATAAGTTTGATAAAGAGGAGAAGAACGACTGGTGGAACATGGTGAAGGTAAAGTACCGAACAACTCTTTACTTTATTTTCATTGTTGTACATGAAATTAAATACAGTGAATTTGGTGTCAATCAGGCTCAATGGAACATCGAGAGCGATACCCCAAAGGCTAAGACTCTGAGGATAATGAACGAAGGTTGGAAGCAATTCAAGAGCACGCTGAAGATAGATTTCATGGAGAGAGGGAGAAATCCGGTAGGGTACTATTCTTGGCTAACACAAGAGGTGTGGGAGGAGTTTCAAGTTTTGAAGTCCACAGAAGAGTTCAAGGTATCTAACATTATCCAAAGTAGTTTTTGTTTTTTCTCGATCTTCAATTATTTTTCTAAAACTAATTGATTTTCTTGCACATGTGAAGAAAAAAAGTGCCGAAGGCAGGAGGATCGTTGCCATGAACAACTATCCGCACCATTTAGGGTCAGGTGGTTACGAGGGTAAGTCGGCAGAGTGGAGGACAGTACTGGAGCAAAACAAAGATTCTGACTCACCCGTGGTTAGGATCCAAAATCCTAGGGGCCAAGATTAGTTCATGGGTAGATCCGAGTTAACCGCTGACGGGAGGATAGTACTCCCAGAGAAATTGCAACCCGTGGCTCAGAGAATGGTAAGAGTCATTTGTTATAACTTTGTGTCATTCAAACAAAATTATAACTCCGAATGTACATCACTTGGTCTTTTGCTATAACTAATTTTTTTATTAACAGTTGGAGGTGGAGCAGGAGGTCAATTCGGGTGCCCGGACGGTCGAAAGACAAAATGATTCCTTGGCCGCAACGCTCGAGAATCCAGAACACACGGGTCGGGTAAGGGGTGTAGGGGCCTACAGGGGCTGGAAGGAGGTGTTCCGAGTTGAGGGACAAAAATCTCAAAGAAAATCTCGTGCCAAAGTAAATAAAGACGAGATAGTTGCGCAGGTACGCGCGGAGGTCAGCAAAGAGTACGACGCAAAGCTGGCTGAGATGGAATCAAGGTTGTTGAACTGGTTTTCATCTCTTGCGCAGCAATCCGAGCAACCACCTCCTATTTTGCCGGGAGTTCGGCGAAGTAGCCAAGCATCCGGGACTTGGGCCTTAGATGATTTGGAAAATCTAAAGGTAATCACTACTTTTTTATAGTCTAAAGGTAATTAATACCAGTCTGTAATCTTGTTAGATAATATCGCACCATTAAAAAGTAATAACTTTTTGATAATTGCAGGACCCCAGAGCATGCAACCTCGTCCTGTGGCAGGGTAGTGTTCCTCTGACCGTTGCTACGGGCGTTGTACTTCCAGGAGCCCCAATTGTACACCATGCTCAGCTCAGGCCCGACCATGCATGCATGCAGGTTGACTTAGTCGTGAAGGGATGGGGGCGCGTACCTCTTCCTGCCCCTACTGGAGATATGTTTGTTCTTGATGATGCCCGGAATTCATTTGTCCAATGGCCCAGGAGTCAGATTATTTTGCATCAGGTAATCTCTAAATAATTTATTTCTTTTGTTACATTCAAATTATACTTTTTCAAATACTTGAAGAAGGTAAGTTAATTTTGATGCAGACACGAGGAGATGATGTCATCGGTACACAGGAGATGATGTCACCGGTACGGACTGTTGTGGCTTGCGACGTCGGAGCTGACGCTCCAGGATCACCAGACCGTCCTATGGTCACTGAAGAAGAATACAACCGTTTGCCCGGTGATTTGCACCTTCTCCACGACCGCTTGATGTCGGCACCCGAAGGCATGAATGATATCATCATCCCTGTCCCACCTGGAATGTTTCTACACGAAGGCAGGGATCTCATGCTATCGTTCAAAGACTTCAAGGACATTCTCCACCACTCGTCATCCGATAAATGGCTCGATGTGTCGTTCATCACCATTTTCCTCATGTTAGTGATCCAAAATTATTTTCATTATCGTATACAACTCAAATATATATTCTAATGTAAAATGATGAGTTTTCGGGAAGCTAATCCGAAACTGTAATGAGATGGTACAAAGGAAGAGCTTGTGCATATTTCTAGACCCCGAGAGAGTGAGTGCCACGTCCCTAAGATGTTATTCGGATATGGCTATCGAGTACATGTGTTCAGCGATGCATCGTGCTATGGAGGAGGAGAAGAAATTCATTATCATGCCATACCACCAGAGGTTAATTCTAACCTTAGCTTATGTATTGTTCATATTAGCAAACACTCGTGTCACTATTATATGCTAAAGTACTTTAATTTTTATCATCCCACAGCAAACACTGGTGTTTGATTATCATTGTACCTTACCTAAATACGAGCATAATCGTTGATTATTGTAAGCCCAAAGGAAATATCCTAGCTGACAAGTGCAAATATATCTTCTCTTATGTCAATAAGTAAGCAATAATAATTTAATTGGTTTGAATTTTTTTCAATTATATCAAATTATAAAATTGCTATAAACATTCACTCAATTTTGTAAGGGCTTTTGCGAAATATGTTAAAGAGGGAGGATTGCATAGCAAGCGCCAGAAAACCAAGTTGAGTTGGAAGTGGTTGCTGGTGAGCACACTATAATTTTATAATTTCATATATTGTCCAAAAAAATATTGTCATTCTAACATAGGCCGCTAAATGCAAATTTCAGGGCCCGCAACAGTTGGAGAGGTGGGAATGCGCTTATTACACGATAATTTTCATGTTTGACTTTGTCGAAAGAATTCAATTCCAATTCCCAAAAGCGGTATGTAATTCATATTAATTGTTCCTAAATAATAGCAATTGATATTTGCAACTGTATTTTATCTACCTTTTCTTGTTACTAACTAATACCAAATTGTAATTGTAGAATGTGACAAAGCAACCACATTACACCAAGGAGCAGATCGACGATATCAGGTGTATGTGGCCAAGGTGGTTTCGAACGGAATTTTGTAATGCTCAATATGGATTTCCATAATTTTGTATAATTTAGTGTATATGAATATTGTATAATTTATTGCATATGGATTTCTGGCTAATCTGAAAAATATGAATTTCTTGCTAATCTGAAAAATATGGATTTCTTGTTATATGAATTTTGTATAATTCTGTAACAAAACTGGCTAGCAAAACTGGAGGCTAGCCCAAAAAAAAAAAGTTCTTTCTACACGGACATTTAACTAAAGTCCGTGTAGAAAAAAAGGAGAGCTACACGGATGTTAAATATACATGTAGAAAGAGGAGAGCTACACGGACATTTAACTAAATGTCCGTGTAGAAAAAGGAAAGCTACACGGTTTTTTAGTTAAATGTCCGTGTATAAAAAGAATCATACACGGTTGTTTTGGGAAATCCGTGTAGCTCGGTAGCATGGAGAGCGACACATTCTGGTCTTTCTACACGGCTGTTTGTGAAGTTATCCGTGTAGAATCGTTGAAATTGCACACGGGCAAATGTCCGTGTGTAGTTATTGAACTATTCGTACACCCTCGATTTAAACACGGTAGGAAATCCGTGTAGCTCCTCTATTTTTGTCCGTGTATAATCTTTTTTTTTTGTAGTAGTGTATTTTCAAACAATTTTATTATAAATTAAATGATTATATAACTATATTATTTCTTTTCACATTTAGTGCCATCAAGGTTGTCAACATTCATAGATGATGAAAACTTGTCATTATATATACTGAAATATGGTATATATATTTGAACTTTTTTAACAATGAAGAATTTCAATTATTTTATGAAAAACTAAACAACCTCTGAATTGGTCCAACTTTTCTCAGGGCTGGATTCTCCCGTCCGTGTATGTAAATTGTAGCGGACGTCAAACAAAGCCGTCAGATTCACATGCATGTTAGACTAGAGAGGAATTAATTTGATAGATGCAAACTTTAATTTTTAGTGAACACACAAGTTGATCAGTTAAATACTTGTTGGATCATCTATGTCCGTATAGGATATGGGATGCACCTACTATATATGTAGCAACATTTTTAATTTACATAGGAACATAATTTAATGCATGTATCAATTCATAAATAAAGATTCCCTATTTTGTGGGAGAATAGCAACACATCAGCATTGATCCTCTCTGGCACGCATAAAATTTCCTTTTTTAGTCAATATCAATTATAGTATTAGACATCCATTAGATGGTACGTACATCAATTATATTGACCCTTAATTTAAACCAATCCAAACTCTTCATTTTGCACTTATACATGCAATTTGTAAACAAAAGATCAGTTGTCAGGAATGTACGTACGTAGCTAGCTTGGGACCCGAAAATTTCAATCAAAGCCATCAAGAAAGCTTGCTTATATTTGTCTAGTAGCAATGCCATGAGCAAATATATATGATTGGGATTGAATATTTTAAATATGTGCTGAGTTGTAGATGTGAGTGTGTTGATTCCATGTTTCCTGGAGGTATTTGTATTTGCCACAGAGAACGACTGGAAAGCAGAGATTGGATTGCCCAATTTTGGCTCCATACTTTGGCCTCTCCTCTCGTGACTTGCTCTTGTTCTATACTCTTCCATCTTCAAACTCTCCTATATTCCCTTTTGTTTTAAATAAATTAACTAACAAGTGTATCTTAATAATTAAACAAATTAAACTCTTTTAGCTTAATTAACTATATTATCTCTTTGTCTTGGGCTATTTTCATTTCGCTGTTTTACTATTAGTTTGATGATGATGATTACGATAAATAAAAAGTTTGTGATTTTAAATCCGACAATTAAAATATAATCTATATTTGATACTCATCATGCATGAAAAATCATGAAAATTGATACAAGTTAACCGATCGATCATCAAACTAAATGTAATTTGGAATAGTCCATATCTAATTACATTTTATAAAAACCCTACATATTTTTAGAATTGTATGAAGAATTAAAATTTGATATACCATCAATCTATAATGAAAAATTGTATGAAGAATTAAAAATTGTTTATAATTTTTTTATTTTGACATGATTTAAGAAGGCATCGTTATGTGATTGCGAAGATTACAAGCTGTTTAATCAGCGATTTTCAAAGTGGCTTAATAAATAGTAAAAAAATTCCAAAAATGTAAAATTTGGTCTCCAAGCACATTTTAATATATAGATCTCATCTAACGGTTTGGAATCAACCGTTTGGACATTGAAAGTCAGAAAATCAATTGGTTGCACCCACGGTTCCGGAACAAACGTTTTGATATTAGCCAACCTCTCTCTCTCTCTCTCTATATATATATATATAGAGAGAGAGAGAGTGGCTAATATCAAAACGTTTGTTCCTAAGCCCTCGTGCAACCAAATCGTTTTCGGATTTTCAAAGTCCAAATGGTCGATCCGAACCGTTCAAGTTGTTCTCCATATTGAAATCTGCTTGGAGACCAAATTTTACATTTTTTGGAATTTTTTTACTATTTATTAAGCCACTTTGAAATTTCTGATCACATGGTCCAGAATTTGGTTGCACTGTTTTTACTAGTTCACCCGGATCAGTAATTTTCAAAATGGTTTAATAAATAGTAAAAAAATTCCAAAAAATGTAAAATTTGGTCTCAAAGCATATTTTAATATGGATTGAACATCTAACGGTTTGAATCGACCATTTGGACTTTGAAAATCCGAAAACGACTTGGTTGCACGAGGGCTTAGGAACAAACGTTTTGATATTAGCCACTCTCTCTCTCTATATATATATATCAAGGTTCTAAGTAGCGTTTATAGCGTCATAGCGGAAAGGCTACAAAAAAAGCTATAGCGAATAGCGTCGCTATAGCGGAAGCTATGCCACATAACGTTTTTTTTTTTACATTCTGTATATTCAATATTTGTACTAAATATCAACATTATCTAAAGTCTCATAGAACAATAAATAACACCAAAGTAATTAAGAAATTATAATATTCATATTGAACAAGTACAAAGTCCAAATTGCGGTTCAAAATATCCATAGTAATATCATAAACTATCTATTTTTCCTATTAAAAATATCTTAAGCATCATGATTCATGACATAATCTATTTTTTTTTCTATTCAAATTTCAATTTCTATTCCCAATTTCAAATTGATTTATCTGTAGCAAGTAGCAACAAATTCAATTTCGGTTTGAACTTTTTTGGGTCTTTATTTAAAGCCCATATAAATTGCTTAAAAAAACCCATATTGTTTTTTTTTGAAAAATTTGGCAGTGGCTGCCAAATAAGTTTATTTAAAAAAAACCCATATTGTATAGCGGCCGTAGCGCAAAAAGCGGACCGCTATCACCGCTATAGCGGCTGTAGCACAAATAGCGCATTTTGATGTCATAGCTTAGCGTTTGGGGTCCAAAAACGCTATAGCGCGTTAGAACACTGATATATATATGTAGAGCAAAGCTAGGGTGTGATGTGCTCACCATGAGGTTTTGATGAGCACACTCCAAAAGTATATCGGATCGCCTTCAAATGACGAATCCAAACCGTTGAAATCCATGTACTTCATGAGTGATGCATGTACATGCAAAATTTTGAAAGTTTCGAATTCATTTGCTACAAGGTCAAGTGGTCAAAGAAATGATAAAAATTGAATACATAAAACAACTTATAAAATATTCATTTCTTTGACCGCTTGACCTTGTAGCAAATAAACTCGAAACTTTCAAATTTTGCATGTACATGCATCACTCATGAAGTACATGGATTTCAACAGTTAGGATTCGTCGTTTGAAGCCGATCTGATATACTTTTGGAGTTGTACTCACCAAACCCTCCTGGTAAGCACATCATACCCTAGCTTCGCTATATATATATATATAATGATGCTACGATGCTTTGAGAAGTAAAGAGTGTGTTTTACTTCCCGCTTATATCTTTATTTTTAAAGTTCAAATAGTCGATCCGAACTTCTCAACACGATCTTCATATTGAAATGTGCTTGGAGACCAAATTTTACATTTTTTTTAAAAAATTTTAATATGTTTTTTTGAATTTTTGAAAATTAGTGTTTTTCTGAATTTTTTATTATTTTTTATTTAATGAAAAGATGTGATTTTCAAAATTCTAAAAAAATAAAAAAATAGTAAAATTTTTTCAAAAAATGTAAAATTTGGTCTCCAAGTACATATCAATATGAAGATTATGTTGAGATATTTGAATTGATAATTTGAACTTTGAAAATAAAGATGAGCGGGAAGTAAAATACTCTTTTGAGAGAGAGAGAGAGGTTGGCTAATATCAAAACGTTCGTTCCTAGACCGTGGAACAAACACTTCAGTTTTTACATTTTGAAAGTTCAAATGGTCGATCCAAACCGTACATCAACATTCAATCTATAATAAAATGTGATTGGATACTAAATTTTATTTTTTTTGAATTTTTTTTACTATTTATTAAGCCAGTTTTAAAATTGCTATTTTCAATGATTCATAATTTTTTCACTGTATATTAAAATTAGCGATTTTATTACTAGCTTAATAAATAGTAAAAAAATTCCAAAAAATGTAAAATTTGGTCTCCATGTACATTTTAATGTAAAATTTGGTCTCACATCTAACGGTTTGGATCGACTGTTTGAACTTTGAAAATCGGAAAACTAATTAGTTGCATCTCGGCTTCGGAACAAACGTTTTGATATTAGCTAGCCAACCTCTATATATATATAGACACACACACATAGGGCACATTTTCTACAATTAATTCATCAAATAATTTGAAAACTTTGAAAAATCTATACTAATTTAAAATTACCTGTTTGTATTTGGATTCAATTAATCTGATATCACGGATATATATTTTTTCTCCAGTATATATCGATATCAATGAATATTAATGAATTCCATCCAAAAAACCTTCACTACTTATCATGCAAGTACAATTACGTATGAAGATAAATATTGAAAACACAAAAACTGTTGTTGTTCTTGTTCGGATATACAACGGTCAAGTTGACAGAATTTATAAAACATATGAACCAAAATCATATATGTTGGGTTGGGCAAAAATTATTTTTCATGCCAACCTACTTGTAAACTCATCCAACCCATCTAATCATCGACATACATATTTTGTGGGTTATATAAGATGTAATTTTAGTTGAACTCCTTAAGACAAACTCCTTTTTCTTGCTTTATATATATATTTAACATATTAACAACAATACAACTATAAAAAATAGATAGATGGTATTTAAATAACATTTTTTATTAATAATTATGTATTAAGAATTCAACCAAAAATAATCTTTACTTCATCCAATTAATTAGTAGATAGAATTTTGTTACAATTTATTATTAAATGACAAATAACATTCATAAAGTAAAAAAAAAAAAAAAATTAAAACTTGAAGTCAAGCATTTAATTTCATAACAATATTGATATCCTCTGGATCTTCGGATCATTGAAATTAATTAAAATATAATTTGTTTCACTTCATTAAATAGAAGGCTTTTACTGAAAATTTAAAATTTTCACTTCGTTATAGTTGTCATCATCGCCATCGTCGTCATTATTTTTCTTGTTTTTGTTCTTGTTGTTTGAGCTCAAGAGTTATCAATCATATATGGATCTTGTTATTGTTATAAGAGTTATTCTCCTCTCTCTAAGATTTATATTGTATTTGTGTACCTAAAGTTTAGATAATAGAATCATGTTTACTTAAATGAGATTGATAAATAACATTCCTTATATGATTTAAAAAATTAAAAAGAATGAAGACATGACCAATCAATAATTAATCAATCTAAAAGTTCCTTAAATAATATTTAACAAATTGAAAGAAATTAGGAATCAAAGAAGACATACTAAATAAATTTGTAGCGAGTACGTATCTAAATAAATTTAAACTTCTACACGTAAAACTACATAAAAAAGATGCATAGAATCAAAAGAAGAATGATTATTTGATTGGAAGGTTGATATTCAATCCAAAATATCATCTTTTAATCAAAACAGTTGGCTGATCAGAACATTTACGTGCTTAATATAAAAATAGAGATGTTAAATATCAATTGGTATATAGGTCCATGCATGCCTATTTGATCTATTTACACCCTTAAAATTTTACCAATTTACTGAAAAAGTTTTATGAGTTACCAAAATAAAGAACCATTATTAGTTTATTACTATTTGGTATTTGCTTTGTAAGTACTTAATTCATAAATCCGTTTTATATATTATTCTCTCTCCCTGCTAATGCAAGTACGCTATATACATGCATACAAGAATCTGTCACTATTTGTAAAGGTAAAAAGTGACTATTGCCGATGATACACCGATATAAATTGTCATTTTTAATAGTATTACCATTATTAACATGAATATCTACAATGATACCGATAATAAAAAATACTTTTACACTTGTAAATAGTAATAGATTCTTAGAGCATCTCCAATTCAGCAATCCGTGAAAAATAAAAAAAACAGCTGTAAAGCACGGTTTAAAAAGTTCCTTTTAATTTCTTAACCCCTCCATTTCAGAAATTGGGTCAGAGCCAATAGGAAAGAAAACAAATGGGTCAGAGCCAATAGGAAAGAGAGAGAGTACCAACATGTTCAAAAGAAATCGTTTATTTTATAAGCAAATTTGTTTTTTTATTTAAATTGCTCAATTTGATAAATTTTCTATTTTAGTATTAATTATTTTGAAAGAAAAAAAGTATTCTTCATTAATTGACCCGATTGATATCGGCTAGCTCATGATATATCAAGGTCCTAAATAGCGTTTATAGCGTCGTAGCGGGAAGGCAAAAAAAAAAGCTATAGCGAATAGCGTCGCTATAGCGGAAGCTATTCCAAATAGCGTTTTTTTTTTTACATTTCGTATATTCAATATTTGTACTAAATATCAACATTATCTAAAGTCTCATAGAACAATAAATAACACCAAAGTAATTAAGAAATTATAATATTCATATTGAACCCGTACAAAGTCCAAATTGCGGTTCAAAATATCCATAGTAATATCATAAACTATCGATTTTTCCTATTAAAAATATATTATGCATCATGATTCATGACATAATCTTTTTTTTTTCTATTCAAATTTTAATTTCGGTTTGGACTTTTTTTCTATTCAAATTTCAATTTATATTCCCAATTTCAAATTGATTTATCTGTAGCAAGTAGCAACAAATTCAATTTCGGTTTGAGATTTTTTTTATCTTTATTTAAAACTCATATAAATTTCTTAAAAAAATAAAATAAAATAAAATCCATATTGTATAGCGCAAATAGCGGACCGCTATAGCGCTGTAGCGGCTGCTATAGCGGCCGTAGCGCAAATAGCGCATTTTGATGTCATAGCGTAGCGTTTGGAGTCCAAAAACGCTATAGCGGCACTATAGCGCGCTATTTAGAACACTGTGATATATATACTATACTGTAGTTTTGATACATGCATCGTTTCGTATGTGTGGCACCTCCAAACATATTGAAGGCAGGTGTATAAGTGTATAACACCAAAGGTCACGTGATGCTGGCTCTTTGGCAAGTACATTCACATGCAATTCGTTTTGAGCCAATGGGAACAATGCTTGTTAAATGTGTAAAGTGAAGACAAACAAGCTTGCCATTTTGTTGGACATATTGTTGAGGTTTCGCTAGCTTCTGCTTTTACTTGTTCTCCATTTTATAGTACTGGATATATCCATTTCAATGTAATGAATGCTGAACTGATGGGGTGACTGGAGAGGAGATGACTTTGAGGCATCCACAATAAGAGGGAAAATATCCGTGGAGTTATGAATAGAGAAGTAACAGAGGGATAAGGTAAGAACAAAGAAAGGGAAGTTTTGATTGTCTATTTGCATGTCAACTTTGTAAGTATGGATGCCATCAAAAACTTTTTGTTAATATGCGTGCCAGATTAGGTATGGGAAGTACTGCCTTCAATTTGTCCTTGATAGAAGTATTAAGGCCGGCCTGTTCGGCTATCAGGCGGGAACGGAAATGGACTTGCATTCGGGTTCAATTTAAATGACCGAAATACTATGCGTCAGTGGCAGCCAAACAGGCTCTTAATGAGATCAACAAATGATGATTTTTATAAGAAAAAATAAGAATTTTTGTTAGCCATGGAAAACTTGACTTTTGAGTGGAAGCTTAATTTATTAGAAGATAATAGACAAAGTAAATATTTTGATTTTAAGAAAAACATTGCATACATAAAACAAAACTAATATATCAAAATTATTATTTTTTAAGATAGAAGTCAAGCTTCCAAATTTCATACTCCTAATAATACAATAAATGATTTCTCTTATTTGGATTTCGAACCCATGACCTTTAACATAAATATACCATTATTCTTATCAGCATAAAACTATATAAGCATAAAAAGTTCTAACAAACTCTAGCGGATTCAATTTAGTTATACAAAAACTCAGCTTAGTTTTATAAGCATAAAACTTATAGTTTTTTTTTTTAAGGAGAGTGAGAACACTGTCAATTTCATTAAATAAAAGAGTTATTTACAAGGCACTTCTAAGCTCTATATAAAACTATATATAATTATATACATCTCTTAAAAATTAGGAAAACCTATCACCAGGGTGGACCCTTGTCACAGCATTCTCAATGCCGTGTAGTTAATGCTCAGACTCCTCGGTACCAGTTTAGCGCCTTTTTCCCTGGCTAGAGTAGTCAGGTCCTGCACTAAGGAGTCAGCTCAACTGTAAAAGGATATTAATTATATAAAAATTATCTTTATATTAAATTAGTTTGAAAATTCAGTTTAACTGTATAAGGAGATTAATTATATAAAAATTCAGCTTAATTGTATAAGGAGTCAGCTTAGTAAGAATTCAGTTTAGTAATATAACAATTCAACTTAATGAGGGTACTTTACTTCCCGCTCATATCTCTATTTCTAAAGGTCAAACAGTTGATTCGAACATTCCAACATGATCTTCATATTAAAATGCGCTTGGATACCAAAGTTTTCATTTTTTTTTCATTTTTTTACTATATGTTTAGAATTTTTGAAAATCACAGTTTTTCATTAAATAAAATAATAATAAAATATTCAGAAAAACAATGTTTTTCAAAAATTCTATAAAAATAGTAAAAAAAATTTCAAAAAATATAAAATTTGGTCTCCAAGTACATTTCAATATGAAGATCATGTTGAGAAGTTCGAATTGACTATTTGAACTTTGAAAATAGAAATATGGGCGGAAAGTAAAACACCATCTTTACTTCCCAAAGCACCGTAGCATCATTATATATATATATATATACATAGAGTCTGACTTAGCTACTTCATGAAGTAAAACGACTTTGTACTTCACGTCATATCTTCATTTTCAAAGTTCAAATAGTCGATTCGAACCTTCCAACATGTTCTTCATATTGAAATGTACTTGGAGACCAAATTTTATATTTTTTGGAATTTTTTTACTATTTATTAAGCCACTTTGAAAATCTGAAAATCCTTATGAACAGTAAAAACAGTAAAAATTTCTGGACCGCCAGATCAGTGATTTTCAAAGTGGCTTAATAAATAGTAAAAAAATTCCAAAAAATGTAAAATTTGGTCTCCAAGCACATATCAATATGGAGAACAACTTGAGCGGTTCGGATCGGTCATTTGAATTTTCAAAATGGAAATAATGAGGCGTGGAGCACCAAGTCGTTTTACTCCATGAAGTAGCTAAGCCCAACACTATATATATATATATATATATATATATGAGGAGGGATCGGATTACACCCTTTTTTTTTTACACACTTTGACACCTACCATTTTCAAAGTCTAAATAGTCGATCCAAACCGTTCAACATGATGGATATATTAAAATGTACTTGGAGATCAAATTTTACATTTTTTTGAATTTTTTTACTATTTATTAAGATGGTTACAAAATCGTTGTTTTCAGACCATTGAAAAACATCGATTTTATAACCACCTTAATAAATAGTAAAAAAATTCAAAAAAATGTAAAATTTGATCTCCAAGCACATTTTAATATGGTGATCATGTTGAACGGTTCGGATCGACTGTTTGGATTTTGAAATCGCAAAATTGGCCTATAAAAAAACAATGTCAAGATGTGTAAAAAAAATGGTGTAATTGGATCCCTCCTCTATATATATATATATATATATATATAGAGAGAGAGAGAGAGAGAGAATGGCTAATATACAAACGTTTGTTCCTTGACGCAGGAACAAACGGTTTGGTTCTCCGATTTTCAAAGTCCAAACAGTCGATCCAAACCGTTAGATATTCAATCTATATTAAAATGTGCTTGGAGACCAAATTTTACATTTTTTAGAATTTTTTTACTATTTATTAAGCTGGTTTGAAAACCGTTGTTTTTCAATGGTGCATAAGTTTAATAAAATCAGCGGTTTTCAAACCAGCTTAATAAATAGTAAAAAAATTCAAAAAAAATATAAAATTTGGTCTCCAAACACATTTGAATATAGATTGAATATCTAACGGTTTGGATCGATTGTTTGGACTTTAAAAATCGGAGAACCAAACCGTTTGTTCTTGCGTCAAGGAACAAACGTTTGTATATTAGCCACTCTCTCTCTCTCTCTCTCTCTATATATATATATATATAGGAGTTGGCTACGGTGCTACACGTAGCATAGAGGGCTTCCGTGCTACGGCTCAATATTTGAGTTTTCAAAATCCTAACGGTCGATCCGAACCGTTCAACATGATCTCCATATGAATATGTACTTGCAAACCAAATTTTACATTTTTTTAGAATTTTTTTACTATTTTTTTAGATAGGTAGAAAATCACTTGATCTGAATGGTACCGAATTTTCAGATCAAGTGATTTTCTACCTATCTAAAAAAATAGTAAATTTTTTTAAAAAAAATGTAAAATTTGGTTTGCAAGTACATATTGATATGGAGATCATGTTGAACGGTTTGGATCAACCATTAGGATTTTGAAAACTCAAATATTGAACCGTAGCACGGAGGCCTCTATGCTACGCGTAGTATATTAGCATTTTCCTATATATATATAAAGATTCACTGATTCAGCTTAGTCTGATGCATTTATAATAAAAGAATATACAATATAAATAACAACTAAATTATATGGAAAATAAAACTGTATTCTCAATATCAATCATCTATCTCTGACCACTAATTATGTATGATTTAATTCATTTTAATGATCGTTATTAGAGTAAAGCTAGTGTATGGTGTGCTCAGTAAGAGTATTTGGTGAGCACAACTTCAAAAATCTATCAAATTGACTTCAAACGGTGAATACAAACCATTGAAACCAATCTACTTCACGAGTGATGCATGTACATGCCAAATTTGAAATTTTGAAATTCATTATATACAAAGTCAAATGGTAAAAAAATGAAGTTTTATAAGTTATTTTAATGCATTCATTTTTCACGAGGACACACACACACACACACATATATAGTAGAACTAGGGTGTTTTTATGCTCACCAAGCCCTTTGTGAGCTTAATTCAAAAATCTATTGAATTGGCTTCATACGATGCATCCAAACCGTTGAAATCGATGTACTTCACGAGTGATGCGTTTACATATCTAATTTTATAAATTTTTGAACTAATTTAGTATAAAGTCAAGCGGTAAAAAAAATATGGTTTATAAGTTAATTTTAATGTGTTCATTTTTCATCATTTTTTGACCACTTGACTTTATATTAAATTAGTTTGAAAATTTATAAATTTGACATGTAAACTCATCACTCGTGAAGTAAATCGGTTTCAATGGCTTGGATGCGTCGCTTGAAGCCAATCCGATGGATTTTTTAATTAAGCTCACAAAGAGACTTGGTGAGCTTAAGAACACCCTAGTTCTACTCTATATATATGCTTATCAAGAAGGCTGGATGAGCATAACTCCAAAATCTATCGGATTTGTTTGAAATGACGAATCCAAATTATTGAAACCAATCTACTTCACGAGTGATTCAAGGTACATGCAAATTTTCAAATTCATTTAATATAAAGTCAAGCGGTAAAAAATGAAGGTTTATGAGTTATTTTAATACATTCAATTTTCATCAATTTTTCCGTTTGACTTTGTACTAAATAAATTCAAAAAATTGAAAATTTTGCATGTACACACATCAGTCATGGAGTGGATCTGTTTTAACAATTTAATTATATTCATCGTTAATCTAATAAATTTTAGAGTGTACTCACCAAATTTTTTTTATTAGCGTAGTACACGCTGGCCTTCATATGTATAGGATCCTCATCATAAGGACTGAGCTTGGGGTAAATTAAAATGTGGTGGCGGTAATTCATGTTGCATATATATATATAGATTGACTAATATGCTTTCGGTAGCACTTCGGCCGAAATGCTTCCAATTCAAAATCGGATTTTCCAAGTCCAAACAGTCGATCCAAACAGTTAGATGTGATCTCTATATTAAAATCTGATTGGAGACCAAATTTTACATTTTTTGGAATTTTTTTACTATTTATTAAGCCACATTAAAAATTGCTTATCACATGGTCCAAAATTTGGTTGCATTGTTTTACTGTTCACCCGGATTAGTAATTTTCAAAGTGGCTTAATAAAATTTGGTTTCCGAGCAGATTTTAATATAGATTGAACATCTAACAGTTTGGATCGACCATTTGGACTTTGAAAATTTAATTTTGAATTGGAAGCATTTCGGCCGAAGTGCTATCGAAAGCATATTAATCAATCTATATATATATATATATCCCATTTATGATTTTTGTTAATGATCTCTAACGACGACGTGTGCGTGATTCCATGTGAGACATCTCACGTGGCAGGAGATGATTGGATAAAGAAATCGATAGGTATAGACAAAGCAAAAGCCCAGAAAGAGCCTACATGTTGCTCGCAAGCCTCTCACGAGAAGTCTGTATGTAGTGGAGAGGGTGCTAAGAGAGAGAAGTGCCAAAAGGTCACGAGACGGAATTTCGTGTGGCATATTTTGGCCATATAATGATATAAATTATGGTCTTGTGACCGTTATGACGTTACTATGATATTGTGGACACGCTGGAGCTTAGCATCTCCATGCATGCGTGTCTTTTCTTTGATCGTGACATTTTCTTATGTAATCCCTCAAATGTATACATTTTGTGTCAACGTATATCAGTTTTATTTGCAAGTTGCATATATAAGAAATATTGGGAGAAAAAAAAAATACAAGAAGCTAGTCTAGATCTTTCTGACGGAAATAAATTGTTGCTTTGATATTAATAATTTTTTTGGGAGTATACCATTTGATGTAGTATTTATTATCTATCATTTTGCAGAGGCGGACCCAGGTGTATTCAGGGGGGGCAGCTGCTCCTCCTGTATTTTGAGTTTTAGTGGAGATTTATCGGTTCCAACCGACTTTGTCCCCCTCCCCCACCCGGAATTTATTTTTGCTCCCCTCTGGATGTTTGATTTGTAATTTGGGTTAAATTTAGAGTTAAAATTGAAATAAATTTGTTAAATTTTGATTGGTAATTAGAATTATAAGTCAAAGCATCAGAAATTACAAGTCAAAGCATTGGAAAGTATAAGTTAAAGCATTATTTTTTTATCGAGTACCCAATTGGTTAATGGATTTAAATCCGATTAGGTATTTAAACCCGATTCGATATTTTTTTTGCCCCCCTAACGAAAATCCTGAATCCACCCATTTTGTACATATATTGTGTTTTACAAATTACAATATCTTTTGCCTTTCACAATTTGACCTGCCTAGATTTTTGTTTGAAGATCAGTTGTTGATTATTAACAGAAATTCATTTAATTAAAATAAGGTTTTTCCTAAATAATTACATGTTTTAATATAAGAAAGCCAAAATGATGCAAGAGGAAAATTATAACTCATTTTCTTTATTAGTACAAGACATCAACTATTTTGTTAACACCAAGTATATATAAGATATCAAATATATATACATATATATTTTTTGGACAAAATATTGATTCCCTCTTTAACCTCTCTGAACTTCTTAGAATACTTTTTCTGGGATGGGGCTGGTATATAATGTATATATAGAGGTTGACTAAGATCAAAATGGTAGTTCCTAAGTTTTGGAGTTACCAATTCATTTTTGCAGTTTTTAAAGTTCAAATAGTCGATCTGAAGTGCTCAATATATTCTCCATATTAAAATGTGCTTGGGGACACAATTTTACATTTTAAATTTTTTTTAAACTATTTTTATGGATTTTTGAAAATTACTGTTTTTCATATTTTTATTTATTTATTTTTGTTATTCAAAACAGTGATTTTAAAAAAATTATAAAAAATAGTAAAAAAATAAAAAATGTAAATTTTTTATCTCAAATACATTTTAATATTGAAAACATGTTGAGCACTTCAGATCGACTATTTGAACTTTGTAACTGGAAAAACAAATTAATAGCACCAAGACTCAGAAACTACCATTTTGATCTTAGCCAACTTCTCTCTTTATATATATTATACCCGGAAGATATTGGAAAATAAAGATTCCTCCTAAGGGCTGTTCAGCAAATAGGTATAATAGTGAAAAATTGAAAAAGTGAATAAATTTCTTTTCCGCACAATATAAATGTATTTGTATTCAATTAGCAACTTGGTGCTAATGTACGTAACTCTTAATTACCAACTTTTAATTTAGACTTAATTTAGGGTTTATTGGATCTCTCGTTTCTGGTTGTAATAATTCAGATTTTGTAATTCTCTGGGTGTTGTAACTAAAATAGGTGGCTCTCAAAAATATTAATTAATTATTTAATAAATATAGAAAAGAAAAACTTTTTACCGCGTGAAGTTATACACAAGAGTTGTTGTTGTAAGATATATATATAGCGCAAGTTAATGTAATGGCAAAAAAAAAAAAATCAAAATATTCAGTCCGTGGTACAAGAATGAGATAGTATCCGCGAGGATATATTGACATAAATATACTTTTTTCTATTAGCGACGGGAGTACTGCGAGGATATACCAACAGTACTATCCCTCGCGAATACTGTCTCATTCTTGTAGTGGGCCGGTTCTTTAAGGAATATATATATATGTGTATTAATTGTATATTGTTGTTTTTATATATTCTGAGGAGAGAATTATTGAATTATCAAAAATCTAATTTACATACTGCCCTATGTTCTATTTATACATAAGATTTCTAACGGCTCTATTTTAGTACCGTTGGTACTGTACAGTGTACCAATGGTACTGTTCCTAATTTATTTTTTTTAATCTAATTGATCAATGATGGATGGCTGAGATCAAATCTTCTATGTTTCTTCTTTATTTTCAACACTCCCCCTCAAGCTAGGAGTGTATATGTCGTACAATCCTAGCTGTCAGTGATAGTCTCGAAATGCGTCGGATCCAATCCTTTGGTAAAAACATCCGCTAATTGGTCTTTGCTCTTCACAAACGGTGTTTCTATTTTCTTCGCTTGGACCTTCTCCCTAATAAAGTGACAATCCACTTCTATGTGCTTCGTTCTTTCGTGAAACACTGGATTTGTTGCAATATGTCGAGCGGAGTTATTATCATAATACATCTTCATAGGTTGATTAAATTCTATGCCCATGTCTCTAAGTAGTTGTTTGATCCATATTAATTCACCTGCGGTGGATGCCATGGCTCGGTACTCCGCTTCCGTGCTTGATCGAGCCATGACATTTTGTTTCTTGCTTTTCCATGTGACTAGATTCCCGCCTACAAATGTGCAAAAGCCGGTGGTGGATTTTCTATCAATGCTCCCGGCCCAATCTGCATCGGAATAGTCACATATTTCATTAGAATTATTATTTATCATTTTTATGCCTTTTCTCGGATTTCTTTTTAGGTATTTTAATATTCTATTTACGGCTTCCAAATGAGGTGTTCTTGGTGAATGCATAAATTTACTAATTTGACTTATTGAGAAGGAAATGTCCGGACGTGTTACCGTAAGGTAAATTAATTTTCCAACAAGTCTTTGGAATTGGTTAACATCTTCTAATGGTTCACCATCCTCGGTATTTAATTTATATTTGGTATCAATTGGTGTAGAGGCCGGTTTACAACTTAGTTTACCGGTCTCTTTTAGTAAATCTAAAGTATATTTTAGTTGTGAAATAAAGAGACCCTTTTTTGAATAAGCTACTTCTATTCCTAAAAAATATTTTAAGTATCCTAGGTCCTTAATGTCAAATTTCTCTTTTAATTGGGATTTGATTTTCCTAATTTCCTCTGAATTGTTTCCGGTGATTATTAAATCATCAACATAAACCAACACAAGGGTTATATTTTTTCCTTCACTTTTGGTGAACAAGGAGTGATGGGCACTACTAATTTTAAAATTAAAATAATTTAAATATGAGCTAAGCTTGCCATACTATGCCCGAGGAGATTGCTTCAATCCGTAGATTGACTTATTTAACCTACAAACTATATTAGAATATTTTTCCATTTTATGACCCGGTGGTAGTGTCATATACACCTCCTCTTCAAGTGTTCCTTGAAGAAAAACATTTTTCACATCCATTTGGTATAGGTTCCAATCATTATTTACCGCAATAGAAAATAAAATTCTAACAATATTCATTTTTGCCACCGGTGCAAAAGTTTCATTATAATCTATACCGTAGGTTTGAGTATATCCTTTGGCCACTAATCTAGCTTTATACCGTTCTATGGAACCATCACTATTGAACTTGGTTTTATATACCCATTTACAACCAACGGGTTTTTTATTTTTTGGTAATGGAACAATTATCCAAGTTTTATTTTTTTCAAGGGCTTTTAATTCTTCTTCCATAGCCTTGCACCATACCGGATTTATTATTGTCTCTTGGTAATTGTTTGGTTCACTTTTATTTTCAATAGATATAAGAAATGCATTGTATTCGGATGAGATATTTTTGTATGACAAAAAATCTTGTATAGGATATTGTACAGTGTAAGTTATAAAATCTCTAAATTAGTGAATGGTTGACGCACTCTTATGGACATTCGTATCATAGTATTTTCTTCTTCCTCATTGTTATTATCATGATTATCCTCATTATTATTATTTACTTCTTCATTGGTTTCTATTTCATACTCGTCATTTGGTAAGAAATCTAAGTCATTAAAGAGAGGTGATATAGTCTTATCTTGGTAATTTCCAAGAGGTTTATCATCAATCTTACTCTTTTTAAAATATGGTTCATCTTCACAAAACACCACATCCCTAGATATAAATACTTTTTTATTAATAGGGTCATAACACTTGTAACCTTTTTTTATATGGTGAGTATCCTAAAAAAATAGCTTTTGTGGACATAAAATCAAATTTGTCTTTTATTTTAATATGAACAAAACATACACAACCGAAAACTCTTAAGTGATCAAGACTCTTTTTTTGTTGATAGAGAATTTCGGTTAGGCTTTTATTTTTTAAAGTAGCACTAGGTAGTCTATTAATTAGATGTGTAGCACAAAGGATGACATCCGACCAATATATTTTTGGAACATTATTTTGAAATAATAATGCATGTGTCATTTATAATAAATGTCTATTTTTCCTTTCCGACACCCCATTTTGTTCAGGAGTATTTATACAAGTAGTTTGATGTATAATTTCTTTTTCTTTAAAAAGATTACTAAAACTTTTATTTACAAATTCCGTTCCATTATCCGACCTAAAAAATTTAAGTTTGGTGTTAAATTGAGTTACTACAAGACATAAAAATTCTTTAAAACACAGAAAAACCTCATCTTTTGATTTAAGTAAATATAACCATATAGCTTTTGAAAAATCATCAACAAATATCACAAAATATTTAAACCCATTATATGAATTTATTGGAGCCGGACCCCATACATCGGAATGGACTAAATCAAACGAGGATTCACTTCTACTAGTGGAAAGTGAGAAGGGAAGTCACGTTTGTTTTGCCAATTTGCATATATCGCAATTAATACAACTAGAATTTGAAAAATTTAAAACACTATTTAAAATCTTGTCGGAGGGATGCCCGAGTCTCTTGTGCCATCTATCATAATTAATTGAGCTTGCCGAAGCACAAAAACTTAATTTTTCTAGATCCAAAAGATAATGTCCATTTCTAAGAAATCCTTCACCAATCTTGTCCCCGGTTATCCGGTCCTGAAATGTTACATTGTTATATGAGAATATTACATCACAATTAAATTCTTGTGTCAATTTTTTAACCGAAAGTAAGTTTATAGGAAAGGTTTTTAAAAATAATACATTACTAATTTTTGTCGCTCAACACAATTTCGCCTATACAATTTATTTTTTCTTTCATACCGTTTGCTACGGTTACATATTGGTCAATTTCGGATGTTTTTAAATTTTTATGAAAATTTTTATTTCCAAACATATGGTCGGTTGCACCACTATCGACAATTATTTGGTTGAATAGATTAAAATTATTTGAGTGAGATACAATACCACATGAACTAGTAGAATTTTGAGCAAGCAGCACGGTTAGCTGCTGGAGAATCTGCTGCATTTGATCCCTTGACCCGCTAGCGCCCAAATTGGACCCGCCAGTATTTGAACCCGGTTCAACTGAACCGATTGAGTTATATTTTTCCTCTTCTAATTTTTCGGTCTGTGCAGAGAGGCCTCTCCCACGCGATTTATCCCTTTCTCTCTTTTCTTCATTCCACCCGCTGCCTCCCCTTTTCCTTGGTTCCGCCTCCCTCCACCACTTTGGCTTGAGATTCGGATGAAGGAAATAACACCTCTCGGCCTTGTGACCTTCTTTCTTGCAGTGAGAGCATCGATCACTTCTCGAGTTTGGCCGATTTTGAGGATGTTGAGAACTAGGGTTTTGGGGAAATTTTACGGCATGGCCGTGGGGCTCGTGTACCTCGCCATGGCTGGCTTGTGGACCCCCCATGACCTCGCGCAATGAACCTTCTCGCTGAATTTGATTGACTACCTCGGAGCAGGAGGGAAGGTCGGGTGCTCGGATGATTTGTGACCGAATGATCTTGTAGCTGGCATCAAATCCCGCAAGGTATGAGAAGATTATTTCTTCTTTTCATTTTTTGAGTTCTTTGGGATCTGTTGTGAATGGCTGATAGACATCGAGTTCGTCGTATTTCTTTTTTAGGGAGGCAAGGTATTCTAAATGGGTTCTGGATCCCTTTTTTTCTTGCTGGATTTCCATTTGAAGACGATAGACATGGGAATGGTTTTTTTGTTGGCCGTAGAAGGATTGAATTTCCTCCCACAGTTCTTTTGATGAATTGCAGCTTTGGAGGAATAAATCGGTGATTTTTTGCTCCATAGACCCATATAAGAGGGCCATAACAGTATGATCCTCTTTTTGCCATTTTCGGATTTGAATTTTCTCGGCCTCTGTTGGTTCTTTCGGCTTTTGGGGTTTTGGTTTTTCTTTCTCTCCTGTGATGAAATCTATTTTATCTCTGCCACTCAGAGAAATGGTAACTGATTTAGCCCATGATAGGTAATTCGTACCATTGAGCAAGGTCGGAGATAGTTTCGATGGGTTGGTAGCCTCATTTGTTTGCTGCCCCCACTGATCCATTCTTCGTGTTGCTTGATTGATGAATTTCTGCTGTGGCTTTTCTGTTTCTGTTTCTGTTTATGCGTTTACCAGTTTACTGGTAAATATTGGTTATCGGAATTATCGGATTATCGGGTTATCGGGTATTTATCAGAGTAGCTCTGATACCATGTTGTTTTTATATATTCTGAGGAGAGAATTATTGAATTATCAAAAATCTAATTTACATACTGCCCTATGTTCTATTTATACATAAGATTTCTAACGGCTCTATTTTAGTATCGTTGGTACTGTACAGTGTACCAATGGTACTGTTCCTAATTTATTTTCTTTAATCTAATTAATCAATAATGAATGGCTGAGATCAAATCTTCTATCTTTCTTCTTTATTTTCAACATATATCACAAATAAAAATGATGAATTTGGTCGCTGTCATGTGATATTATTACTTTTAAGACATCACCGAGTAGTGACTTCAAACTTGAAATTATTAATATAAAGTTCAAAACCACTTGTCAAGACCATTAATTGACTCATAGTATAAGTTGACTTAAGTTCTTTTTAAAAAGTTTATCATATTAAAATTGACGTGACAAGATTTGAGAGGGTAAAATTTGAGTGCACCGTATTAGTCCACATAGGTTGACAGTTCACCAACCTTACTTTTAATGATTTAATTAAATAATAAAATACCATTTTTGTCTAAAAATATGTACATTATATATAATTAACAGAAATTTATGACTTGGCCACATCAACTAATCAATGAATTTTCTTTTTCAAAATTAATCAATAAATTTAAAAAAATTACATTACTTGCTATTTTTTCATTTAAATAATAGGGGTGGCCAAGTTTAATTAATTTAGTTGTAAAAAGAAGCACGTGCAAAGTTTAAAATTACCTAGCCACATGAATCACTTTCATGGAGATATTTTTATCACACAGACCAAAATAAATAAAGATAAAAACAAGCCCAACAGTAACTAAACTTTTATCTAGCTACTGCCAACAAATATTTTGCCTGTAGAGACTTAACTGCTTCATTCCATACAAAGAAGCAACACAATTTATATGGATAAGCTAAAAAGGAGGGGGGATTCTTCCCTTTGGTTCCTCCTCTATAAATAGCCTCCATCTCTCTTTCCCCATATATTTGAGCTTGTTTGTGTGTGAGGCAGCGAGCGAGCGAGCAATTAAGTATATAGCTATAGTGTGTGTGTGTGTGTGAGAGAGAGAGAGAGATATGGTATCAAGGGAGAAAAAGATCAAGGCCGGGTTACATGAGAAGTTACAATTGCTCCGCTCACTTACTAAGTCAAATGCAGTATGTATCTATCTCTCATTTTTCTCTAATAATCCCTTAATTCCTGAACTGAAATATGGCTGCCAAAGTCAGGATCATCAAGCTGCAGCCAATATTTATTTCCTTACCCTTATCTTATTTCAAATAACAATATGCCGTTTAATACCATATTATACCAACGGGCCAACAGCCTTCTTTTCAAAAAAAGAAAAAGAAAAAATTACCATATTATACCATTTTGGAGAAACAACTAAACAAGCAGTATTTTGGCGTTCCATATTATCCGGTCATTTATATTGCAATATCGATCAAAACCCTGCTAAGGTTTTCTCCGAATTTGACATTCTTATAGGTATTGGTTACAATTATTCTGTCAATACTTTGTTGTAATTTGTAAATCTGTCCACATGCAGCTCTTCTACAATGAAGTATATTTCTAATCTGTTGCATTGTTCTTCTTTGTAACAGTTGAATGATCCATCAATCGTCTTAGATGCCTCCAGGTACATTAGAGAGTTGAAACAGAAAGTTATAAAACTGAACTGTGAGCTCGCAGCAAGTCAAAGTATCATATCAGACAAACAGTCGCCACTGGTACGTATATATTAGCCACATAGCTTTCCATAATATGTATTAAGTACTTTATTAGATGTAATTATAGATGATAGGTTTGAGATTTTGCCCTTTCAAATTGGGAGGTACCCCTTGTGTGTAATCTGAATGTACAGTATGATCGACAGATGCATTGACGTCCCGAGAGACTTCCTTTTTACATATTTACCTATGCAATATCCGTATTATGAATTTGATTATTAATTATATGATGTATATATACATTCCATGGAAATTTTGACAGGTCACTGTTGAAACCCTAGAGAATGGGTTTTTGATCAATGTGTTCTTGAGCAAGACAAATCCTGCTTTACTTGTTTCAATTCTTGAAGCTTTTGAAGAATTAGGACTTAGTGTCATGGAAGCAACTGCTTCGTGTGCTGACTCGTTTTGTCTACAAGCATTTGGAGGAGAGGTAAGAAGAAACCTATATATATTTCGTACAACTGTCATATCATATAACCAGAACACCTTACCAGTACTGGCTGTATTTGCAAAACAGAATGAACCAAAATAATCAATGGTATTCTTCATAGTTTGTAGGGAACCTTGCCTACTCACATTTCGTGTATTTAGTATCCGTGACTGATTGTCCTATCAAAACCTTTTGCAATCAAGCAATTAACGAAGAGAATATATAAATTTTGTTTTAATTAACAATAGCAACCAAAATCGTAATTATTGTTGGATTGCATGATTGTAGAAAATCATATGATTGCACAAGCCGATCGATTTCCCTTAGTACAACTGAAATCGCTGTGATAAAAATGATCAGTTGAAGAGAGTTAATGAAATTATCAATTGTAATTGTAATTTGATCAGTAGAAACCATAATTAATTTTTTTTCTAATGTATAATGAGTTTAAATTCGAGCAAATAATAAGCAACTAAGTAGATCATGTTTTCTTCTTAATACAGAACCAGGTCGGGGGCCTCGATGCATATGTCGTGAAAGAAGCAGTGCTTCAAGCCATCAGGAACTGTGATGAAGACTAATTAATTTGTTTTATGCATGTACCATTAGTTCCTATATATTTAATTAGTATATATATAGGAGCGCAAGCTCCATATTTTTCTCCAAATTAATTAACCATCTGTTTCTTATGGTTAATTTGAGGTTAACTGATCAAGTACGTATAATAAAACTCAGAGCAACATGGCTTATGTATTGGTTAAGCAGTTCAATGCATCAGTTGGTACACAAATGGAAGATATATAGCATAACGCTTTATGGGCTTGTTTCATATAAGGATTAATGGACCGAACATAAAATTTAAAATCTAATGGGCTTATGAGCCACAGTGCTAATGGGCGGCCTAGATTCGCATGGGATAGGAAGAATATTAGCTTTTATGCGACAAACCGCACCAAATCATCTTATGCGCGAGGGATCTTGAACTGAAAAATGCTGCCTGAACCCGGACTATGGTATTATTAGTGTAATAAAAGGCCCCATAACGCTAACTTCTTTCAATCACTTTTTGTACGCTCTGAACCGAGTATAAGGACGTAAATTTATCCAGCAGGCCATGCTCACTGGCGCCAATTAGCATCATTTTTTTCCCTCCTTAAATGAGATCTTTCGATAGAAATTTAAACCAAAAGACCGATATTTTAATACTCGTAATACTCCAAACGAAGAAACCGGTTTCCAGGTTTTTCCCATGGCGCCACGCCAGCAATCCGCTCTAAGGCCGCTGTCAGATCTGACCAATCTTACGATCTCCCCTTCCTCCTTGAGATCGTGTTCGAGCATTGGATCGAGTATGCCTCAGATCCATGATGATGTTGTTCAATCCCAAGGTAAAATTTGGATTGCCTCTTGTGAATACGAGTAATCTTGTTCTAGCAGTGTTCGTTTTTGTACATATATTTTTATTATTTTTGTTCCTACTAAGTTAGTTGTGGTGCGGATTAGAAGACTTGATATGTTATAAGTGAAATTCGTGAGGAGTTTAGTTAATTCGAGAGTATCTGATGTACTTACTATTGTCTGTTCAGTGATTGATTGATATGTAATTGAGTATAAGGTAGCTTTGGTAGGGTTCTTTCATTTGGGATCTGAGTTGAACAGAACTTAATCAACTCAATTTCAGCTATAAGCTCCTTAAATAGTTCCTCATATCCACTTCCCTTTACAAATCGATGTAATAGTCAATTTGATTTTATCGATTTATTGTTGTAATAGATATGGCTTCTGATTTTGATTATTTTTTATTCTTTGTGATAAATCAGAATTTTGTCATAAATTGCATCACTAAATTCTGAATGCAAATGTGGCCCTCCTTTTAATGGCACTCCAGTGCCTGCTAGATTCATTTTCAGTACAGTAACCTCCTTGTAACTTAATAATCAATAGTTAAAATGTTAACATAAATTAGAAATTCTCTCATTGTATATGTTTCCATTCAGATAGAAGAAAAGGAAAAGCTGTCATGGTTGAGTATGTGCACTCCACTCAAGCAACTGGGAAGCTCAAACAGATCAACAAGTCAGTAATCAATACACTCTAGCAACAATAAGTCATTCAATCAGCTTTTTTATCATATCTCAATATTTTTTTGGAGCTTATATAAGGCAACTTAAATGTTGTGTAGGAGGAAGCTAAAAAAGGCAAACCAATATGCCCGAAACCCTGTGTTATCTCCAAGGGATGTAGAAAAGGTATAACAGCAATCTCTTTTAATAGATAATAAAGCCAAAATTGTTCTCTTTTGCAAAAAAAAAAAAAATTAAAGAAATTATAAACAAGTTTTCATTATCAACAACAAACACCCACTATTTTTAATTTTTTTACTGATAACAGAAAAACTAAGAAAATAGGAGTTAAAGCTCTCAAATTTAATTAAATTACACCTTAGTCATATACATGCCATAATAAACCAAATACTTCTTCAAAGGTAAAACCTTGAGCATTACTCTAGGGAACATATCAAAAAATAGTATAAACTACAACAGATTTGTGATATTACATGTACTTCCTTCCCAGTTATTTTTTGAGGAATGCCAAGACTTCCTCATTGTATGTTCTCTCAAATGTGGATGAAAAAACAGGTAATTGTTCTTTTAAGGAAACTTGAGGGCAGGAATATCAAGTGATGTTTATCATGTTTTATAGGGGCATATGATTTTAATGCTTTCTAGATATACACAAGAAATTGTATTCCTCTAACCACATGGTGCTTTTGGAGCTATTAGCTTCAGTTCATGTTGATATTTTATAATTAATTAACTAACCAGGAGTCAAGTGTGAAAGTCATACCACCTCTGAATTACATTGAGAAACAGAGAGCATACTTTGCTGAAATTGATGCGTTTGAGCTCGTTGAAGAAGAAGTGTCTGAAAGCGAGCTGGAGTAGGTGTGAACAAGTCTCCAGCAACACTACAAATACTATACCTTTACACGTATAATACAGTAATTAACACAAGCCATACATATAGGAAAAATTTATTGGTACTCAATATATAGGGTGAGATATATCAAGCTTCTTTTTAAACAATTGTTTCTACATTTTTCTGTTTGATTTCATATACGAGTTTTATGCTGGTTTTAGAAATATTGTACTGATCACTGATCTTTACGGGAGTAATTCTACACTAATTGCTTCATTTTTATTCTGCTGAATCCTTCAGCGCTATGTATTATTGTGAGTTTTAAATGAGGCATTTTCAATGAAGTAATTTCAACAATCATGGTGATGGTTCTTTTACCGAAAGATTATCTAGATTGAACATCTTTTCAAAAGTATTGGAGCCATTTAGTGCTTGAAAAATTGTAAATTTGCAGTCGCTAACCTAGCCTAACACATTTGTTTCTTTCTTAGTTACCAAATGCCTCATTATTATTTATGTTATGATAAGTTTTTCATGATAAAAAGTATTTTATTAATTTGTAGATGTTGCATTTTGTGCATCAATTACTGACACTAATTTTACTAAGGCTAACAAATATATATTCCTTTGGTTTCTGTAGTAATCATAATAATATTTTCATTTCTCCATCTTTTAAGAAATATGATCATTTTGTAAATTTGGCGAAGTAATTATACGTTACAATAAAGATTGGCTTATGAATATTCTTTTCACTAGTTTCTTTGTCCCCGTTGTAATTAAAAAGAGCTTGATTATAAAACAAAATGTTCGCTCATAGCTTATAAGAACATGAGAAAGTACTAGCTCAAAACCTTCATTAACAGTAGAAAACAAATCATTTAATTTCAATACCACAAACCAAATTATTCATGAGTAGCAATTTCCAAACCAAAATCCAAAGAGAAACATTTGACCCCAACTAAACAAAGAATAATGATAAATAAAATGCAACAACGATAATATGAAATTTACTTCTTAGGACTTGATCTATCAGCAATCAATTGATCCTCCTGCAGTTCTTACGGATCTCCCCTTGTGTCCCAGTAAGAGGACCCATTTCACCCATCTTAATCATTGACGAACCAAAATCATGCCAGAAAGCAACAGGATTACTGTTATAGTACTTAACAAGACTATCAGCTCCGCTTCCATCCCCCTTGAACAACTCCTGATCTGAGTGGAGCAATCCTTTTTTCTGAATCAGGCCCTCAAAATAATCAGTATCAAAACTATGAGGTGATGTCTGATCAAGTGGTGAAAGATTATTATCACCACCATTTATTGGGCAATTTGATTTGAGTTTAACAGCGAGGCTTGTTTCTAGTGTGGAGGTTTCATTGTATACGCGGGACTTGAAGTTGGTGCAACGAGAAAATCCTAAAGTGTGGCCACCGGATAAAACTACTAAATCACGCAATGAGAGGCCATGAGCTTGGAAATTGGAGAGTAGTCGTGTGAAATTGAAAGTCGGTGCTGGGATGCTGTTATTTGCAGCTGCTTGACTTGCAGTTCTTGCATCATGCCGGCCGAGAAGCACCTTGTATGAAGGACCACCCAACTGGAAGAAACAGAGGTTGTCAGAGTTTTTCTTATAGTGTTATGTAAATTTGAGAAACTAGAAATTAAGGACTTACAGCTACAACAGAGTCACGAGCTGCAACAGCTAAGATATCAGCACAGGATACTACGTTATCTTTGCATTCTGAGATCAAGGCATCTTTGATCTTATCCACCACTTCGAAACCCCGCAATGAGTTCTGGTTTGGACCCGCATTCTTCTCCCCAGTGAAAGTTGGTGTGTCATCCAATAAAACTGAGCCATCACAACCCTTCATGCAATAGAATAAAAGAAAATTCTCAGTGTTAGTTCAAAGCTTACTTGACCTAGTACTATAATTGGTGAAGATAGTAAACTTACGTTAACGAAACAATCATGGAAATGGAGACGAAGAAGTGACGCACCCATGCGAGGCTCCTGGGAGACCGCTTCATAGACTATTTTTTGAATTGTAGCTAGTGCTTTGGGACAGATTTTTTCATAATAGTATGGTTCAAGCTGAGCTTTTACAAGACTAGTTGAAGCAAGAATCACCATAAAGCATGCAAAAAGAAAACTGAACCTAGCCATGTTTATCTTTCTGATTTCCAACTTATGATGTAATATTGTGCCTTGATAAGGGTTTATATAGGCTCAGGATTTTGATTTCCCTTATCATCAATTTACATTATTTGTTAAAGTTTGGGAAGTTTGTTAATATAATCATTGTCTTTGACTTTGTGACTGGCAATCCTGTTGCTTTCAAACTCTTTGGTTAGGGGAATCTTGTGGCAAGTATAAGAAAGTCAAGCTTAGTCAGTATGGTTGCAGTTAGTAACATAAATAATTTATAATGCAAGTACAAAACTAACAAAAAAATTTAAACATATTGTTAGCCTGTTCCTAACTACATTGTCGGAAGTGTTCTATTGTATCTATCATTATTTGGAAATTAGGTAAAACTCGGCAGTTGTGAATCACTGATACTGTTCCTCCTAAGACAGACCTTCTATACTAAAAATTTAATCTGTACCACACGGTTAAGGGAAATAAATCGGCTGCGATCCTTCACGTGTGAACAGTAATTCTGAAATTCCTGTTTTTCCAAATCCAGCCGTTAACTTTTTCTGTACACGCATCTCGAAACAATTAATTTTTCTGTGCACGCATCTCAAAACAATTCGACAGCTGGATTGAGAAAAGTAGAAATTGCAGGGTTACTGTTCACAGTGAAGGATCGCAGCAGATTCGGATCCCACGGTTAAGTCCTGAAAAATTACATCTGTGTTCTGTTCTAAAATTGACCAATCACACCTAGCAGTTAACTAATACATTGCAATAATGGACTTTTATCAAAACCATTTTTCCTTTGACAACACTACACTTAATTATGAGCAGCATTTTGTGAAAGCAAGGGAATAAAAAATGATTTGGTAAGCAACTTCTTACTTAATATTCCTTCACTAATTCTGCATAAAATTAAGAGAAAGATATAATCTAAGTACAACTCTATTATGAGCTTAAGAACTAGCATTTGGTCTAGTGGCAAAGGCACATGGTCTCTATGTGAGAGGTTATGAGTTCGAAACTCAGATAGAGGAATCATTTGTTGTAATAACAATGATATATAATAATTGGGTGACTTGACCTCCAACTTTACTCAAAAAAAAAAAAATTAACTCTATTATGAGCTTATATGTGATCATAATATATCATAGTTGAAAATTGAGACTCCACATTAATAGGTACTTGCTACACTAAAAGGATCCATAAATTTTTGTTTGATATCTGTTGGCAATTTAAACATAATTTTTTTATATCACATAAGCTTTAAGTGAATCAAACTCCATATATACAAATTTAATAGAGAGATCTACGTTGTTTATATTTTGAATTTTCTCAAATTATGAATGTATTATGATCCCCATTAAGGAGCATGATATGTAATTGTGGTTACTTAAACACCTCTTCTCCTTCTCGGAAGGTATCCCTGTATAATTTTTTATTTTTAGGAAAAACAAGGATCATGCTCTTATTTTATAAAATTGTACATACGGCGTTACATTGAAGTGAAATAAAAAGCAAAAAGAAAATTATCTTAATAGATTTGAGGTAGGCAATTATGAAGAAAAGGAATAAGAAATGAAAAGCATCGGGTCTTAGCCCAAAAAAGCCCAAACATAAAGTCCACGAATCGAAATTTGTTTCCGAAATAAAAAAGCTAACATTATCTCAGCTCACAAGGCCCAACAATAAATGAAAACTATCATACGAATATATTGAAGTGAAATTCTTTAGGAGTTATCATATACTGCGACGTATGAGTAATTTATTACATTTAACCTTAAACTAGTATTATACTGCAATTTTAAATGATAAATTTATAAATGGAAATATTAATTAAATGATCGAGGTTTCTCAAAATTTGATGGAAAAATATCTAAAATTCTAAGTTATGATGGGCACATATAAAAGTTCCCCTAAAAATTTAATGTTTAAATTTGTATCAATTAGACGACGTCATAACTCAGTAAAAGTGGATTGGCTGGGTGGGCAGGGGCTGATTTATAGTCTAGGAGGTGCTCAATTATCTCTATAATTTCAAAAAATTTAAACAAGTATATTACAGTTGAGAGATTTAAAATATCTCATGTCTTTCTTGCCTCACAGTGTTCTCTCCTAAATTATCACATTTGTGTATTTATTGTAGGGTTTCTAGTAAGTTATATGTGCAACAATTCGATTCAGTTCAAAATTTATTCACTATCTGAAAACCAGAATTCATGTATAAAACTAATTTCAAGATTTATATATAGTTTACCACTGGACACACAGTGGATATCTTCGTCCAGTTATAGGAGCAGTTAGCCTCTTCTCTTCCTTTCCGTATTAGATATATGCACCAGCAACAGCAAATGCGTCTTCACCAGTATCCACACGAATAGGTTCGAAAACAACTGTTAATCAGAATGCTAGTACCGAATTGACAGCCCCTTATGTTTCTCTTTCTTTCTCTCTCATAGTTTCTGAATAGATACGAATTCTGATTAATGAGACTCATTGAAAAATGAATTGCTGATGTATATATATAAACAACATACACACGTTCGTTTTAGCCTATTCATTTGCACCATTTCGTTTGAGCCTCCTCAGAAATTCTTATCCATATACATTTAACTAGATCAAAGATTAGATTTCAGGCCTATAGCCCAACACTACTACATAAATGGTAATTCTACACTGCACATTGTAAACGGTTTTCCAAATTTTATATAAAAACTGTGTACCAAATATGATTTTTTGAAAGTCCATAAAATTAACTATTAATTTTGACCCAAAATATTCTAACCTGTTAGTACATTTCTAACACTTATAGCTTAGTTATTAGAATTCTATTGGTATTGTCTAGACTTGGATTTAAGCCGTCTTAGGTACTATAATGCACCAATCAAATCCATCTTAATTTTTTTTTATCATAATAGTCAGTGAAAATAGATAAGAACTAATTAATCTTTTCAATTTCTCTTCATTTGTCGAACTTTTTTTTTTTTTAACTTTACAGAAGCTACGAAGTGACCAGAGAAATTTGAATTTTCAACTTTTGGATAACCACAGTCCTATAACTGTCATGAGAGAAGCTTGAATTTTCAACTTTTAAATAACTAGTCCTATGACTTTTTTTTGCTAGTCAACTGTGCTACGGCCCAAACCTTGTTGAAATAATTTCAAAAAACTTAATTTTAACATTATTATTATATAAGTAATTTTAAATTTTATTTTAATTACCTAAAAATATTTCGGCATTTATTTAACTTTGCCAGGTGTCCCAAATCATCATTACTGTGTTGCACAGAACTGTTAGACTGCTAGAGCAATCTTAGGAACTGGCTAATAGTATAATCAATATTTTCTCAAATCCTCAATTTGGCATCATGCAAAATGTAACTCAAGAATCTATTTCAATTTGGCATCATGCAAAATGTAACTTAAAATCTATTTTTGATCTAGTAACAAAGATAATGCTTGCTAGGTAAGAAATTGTAGATTCAAAATTTGAATAAAAGAATATTTTGTAAATATTAAAAGTTGAGTAATTTGACCTCCAATTTTTACTCACAAAAAAAATAACATGTAACATAAAAGAAATTGAATTTCATTTCACAATTTCCACATGCCGTATCTACACAATAGGAACCGAAAATGAGAAATTTACATAATACTTTGCTTTCGAAAATATCAAACAAAATATTTTCTTCTAAAATTATTAATAAAATATTTTTCTGGGCTCTACTTTTTTTCTCCCTTCCACTTACTCCTTTCCGTCCTATTTGATGATTTAGGAGGTTTCTGGTCACAGCAAGATAGTGCCATAGTGGCATTCTGGCATCTCAAAATCAGGGGTGGATCTAGAGTATTCCGAGTTCGGATCCAGTGAAGTAACTCAACTTTTGGGTTTTAGATTAGGATCGTCTGATTTGAATCTGCAAAAATCTATCCGCGAAGTGAGCGCACACATTCCGACGACGAATTTGAATTCCGAGACGATCCCGAGGGACGAATTCGAATCGGACGGTCTCAATCCAAAATCCAAAGATTGGGTTAGTTAAGGGGATCCGGACCTGAGTATTCCGGGGGGCAGCTGCCCCCCTAGATTTTGAGTTTTAGTGGAGATTTATCGGTCTCGACCGACTTTGCTCCCCTTGGAATTTTTTTTGCCTCCCTCTGGACGTTTGATTTGTAATTCGGGTTAAATTTAAGGTTAAAATTGAAATAAATTTGTTGAATTTTGATTGGTAATTAGATTATAAATTAGAGCATCAAAAATTACAAGTTAAAGCATTAGAAAGTATAAATTAAAATATTATTTTTTATCGAGTACCTAATTGGTTAATGGATTTAAATTCAATTAAATATTTAAACCCGATTCGATATTTTTTGCCCCTTATGAAAATTCTGGATTCGCCCTTGCTCAAAATGGAGATGCACTAGCGTGAAATGTGGTGATGCTTACCGTGTTTACATCACAAATTAATTTAGATAATCTCTAATTCTCTGTATTATGGAAAGGGATCTCTAATCTTTACAACTGTAATGAAGTTTAATTGACCTGGACAAACATCTGACATGAATTGAATAGAGATAGAATCAATGCAAAATTATGAAGAGTATCCAACCCCTGGAATCTCTAATTGCTCATCTTTGTTTATAATTGTCCAATCAAGCTGGGTTAACAGATAATTTTTTAAATAAAGAAAAATATTACTTTTCTTAATTATCTGGTACCTCTTAATCTCAGTGCTGAGAGCAATCATTAAGTTTTCTCATGATCGCACTTGAACATTAATTAAGTCTTCCAATAACATGAATTCACCCCAAATATAAATCTGTCCAGAGATTTGATTAACATGCGTTCGTTGTCACCTACTATTTTCAAAGTCCAAATAGTAGATCCAAACCGTTCAACATAATGGATATATTAAAATGTGCTTGGAGATCAAATTTTATATTTTTTTGAATTTTTTTTACTATTTATTAAGATGGTTACAAAAGCGTTGTTTTCAGACCATTGAAAAACAGCGATTTTGTAACCATTTTAATAAATAGTAAAAAAATCAAAAAAAATGTAAAATTTGATCTCCAAGCACATTTTAATATGGTGATCATCTTGAACGGTTCGGATCGACTGTTTGGATCGCAAACTTGACCTATAAAAAAAAGATGTAATTGGATCTCTCCTTATAGACATATATGAGGAGGGATCCGATTACACCTTTTTTGGTGACACACTTTGACACCTACCATTTTCAAAGTCCAAATAGTCGATTCAAACCGTTCAACATGATGGATATATTAAAATGTACTTGGAGATCAAATTTCACATTTTTTTGAATTTTTTTGCTATTTATTAAGATGGTTACAAAAATCGTTGTTTTCAGACCATTGAAAAACAGCGATTTTGTAACCATCTTAATAAATAGTAAAAAAATTCAAAAAAATGTAAAATTTGATCTCCAAGTACATTTTAATATGGTGATCATGTTGAACGGTTCGGATCGACTGTTTAGATTTTAAAATCGCAAACTTGACCTATAAAAAAAAAAGTGTCAAGATGTGTCAAAAAAAAGAATGTAATTGGATCCCTCCTTATATATATAAATATATAAACAAAAAACGCTGAATGATCATGGCAGAGGTCGTTTGACATACAAACCGCCCCAATTGAAAATAATGTTATCCTGCCTTCCCTCAAATTAAACAAAATAAGCCAATCATGCACTACATTTGGTCGTTGTTTTCTCATGTCTGACAAATTGATAAATGCGAGGATAACAAAGTTTGCAGTCCAATTATTTCCAAAGAGCTTATTTAAATGGATATGACGATCGAGGAAGTTAGCGACAGCTTGGTTTGAACTAGTTCTGACAGCTACCTCTCAATTGTAGCATTTATTTTTGGTTCCTCCATGCCAAAGTTAATTTTGAAAGTATAAACAGTTTTCTTTGAGGTGTTCTTATAATGGCTACCTCACAATGATCTAATTGCCGGATTATATTTTCACTACACTTAGTTAATTCATATGATTTATCTATCTGTTTAGTTTCTGCTGGTACTTACGGGTCTTGTGTTTTATCAAATGAACATTTTTATATTTGTTACCGGTTCTTTTATTACCACAGGAAATTTCTTTTATCACCTTGCCACACAGGAAATTTCTTGGTGCCGTATCTATCTCATTTAGTACCCAAACCGGCAAATTAAAAATTGAGATGAAATATATGGGTATGGAGGTTAAAACCGAGTTGATGAGTACTATTCTCCCTGCATTTGATAGCAACTTTGCTGACCAGCCTGTCAGTCTCTCTTTGATACTCTCAATTAAAGGCATGAAAGCCGTCTTAGGTAATTTGGTATCAGAGAGTGGCAATCCCAAGTATTTAAATGAGAATTTACTCTCTTTGCATTCCAATATTTTTGTCAATTCCCTTGTATGTTGTTGATCTGTGGTTGTAGCTAACAATTCGGACTTCTCCAATTTTACCACAAGACCTGATATTATTCCGAATGTGAGTAAAACAATTTTTAGAACTTGAACCTACTGCTTCTTCGGTTTGATGAAAAATAGGGCGTCATCTGCATAAAGCAGTGATAAATACATTCCCTGAATTGGCATTCGAAGTGCTCCCATGCCTGTCAGTCTAGCTAGCCATCGCGGTATGTAATCCATTGCAATGGGAACAGGAACGGTGACATTGGATTACCTTGTCGCATGCCCCTTTTGAGCAAAAAAATTTTTCCCAGTAGACCATTAATGATAATTTGTGATGAACCTGGTAACACTAGTCTTTGTATCCATGATATCCACTGTTGTGGAAATCCCGTGTCTCATAGTTTCTATGAGAAACTCCCAACTAAGCGTGTCAAATGTTGTGTATATCCGCTTTAAAGACCGCTAATGGTGTATTATTTCCTCTTGCTACATGCAGTAACTCTAGTGCACATACAAATCCCTCGATTATTTGCCTTCCCTTCATAAACCTGGTTTGTGATTGATGTAGTATTTGCCCTATCCTGTTTTGCAATCTGTTTGACAAAATTTTCGAAAAAAATCTTTGAATCCCATTTATTAGATTGATAGGTCTAAAGTCTTTGACTTTGTTGGAATTATGTGTTTTTGGAATCAATACCGTGTGTGATCCATCAAGGGGATGTAGAGATCTGCTTTCTTCTGTGATATACACAATCACCACCTTTATGTCCGGTATAACCGTGTTTGCAAAGGCCTTGCATCAGTATTCTCTTACTCTCTTACATATTACAAATAGCAACATCTCAATTTATAGGCTACATAATGACCTTTAGATATCTTATAACATAATATCATTAAACATGACACAAATACCAAGTACATAATTAAATTGCAACCCAACATAACTCTAGAAAACTTAAACATTTAATCTATCTATAAAATTCAAATACATTCACTCTAACTATTTGACTAATTGACCAATTAATTAAGTTTAATATTTCCAACGGGCACTCTGCATACTCTCGTAAGCCACACAAAACCGAAGTATAAAATGAATAGAACATACATTATTTTAGTTTTTACACTTCAGTTTTGTGCAGAATCACTGGCTTGGTATTGTACGGCAATTGGCGCAAAATTAGCTAATTCATCCTAATACCTAGCCATCACACTATCCTCTGCATTAACTCAAAAGGGAATCTTTTGAGTTAATGAATTTCAACTGTCTGATTTTAAACGGAGCCAATCCGGCTCGTGTCTATAACATAGGGGACCTTTAATATTAGTGCAGATCTAGTTCGCATGAATCTTGAAACATATTGGATAGTCGAGCCTGTTAGTTTGTAATAATCTAGAAGTCAATAATACGATAAATTTGTTATATAAAACTTTGTTCATGAATTGAATGTTTAATCATTTTGTTACCTTGAGTATTATTGAATTTATGAATCATTTCGAGTTCATGACTGGAATTGTGAAACTTCATAATATAGATGATAACACTCTTAAAAGTCTCTAACCAAGGTAATTAGCAGGAACACTAATTACCGCGATAAGGTTAGTGTGTGGATTAAATGATGGTTAAGTTTTACAAACCATAGACAAAGAGTTGTCATTTTAATCACACAGATACATGTTAGAGAACATGATATTTGACAGACCCCAAATGAAATATTAAATGGAATTGTGTATGTGTCATTAATGTTTTCATTTTAGTGTTAAGTTCTAAAGCATGAGATATTTATTTTTCCTACATAAGAAATGTATATGTGTGATTGTTATCTAACGCTATCCGTAAAAAGTAGCTATAAGGGTAGTTCTTCGGTATACATAGCTTATGCGGAGGAAAAGATGATTTATCAAAAGTACTATTGTCCCTCGTATCTCAATACGAGCAATAGCATCACTGGGCCCCTTGATAGAATATGATTATCTGGATCCAGTATAATTACAAGAGTAAACATATTTGATAATCTATTCAGGATCAAGAAAAGATTAAGTTTGCAAGGATGACACACACCTACCTTGAAACTAATCTGATAGTTATGAGACAAAAAAATTAACACGAAGTAAATCGTTTACTGGATCGTGATATTGTACGGTACAACATCATCTGTGTAATTGGTGTCATAATGTACTTGCCAGGTGCCACCTATGATTATAGAAGTTAGAACAGTTATAATTCTATTTGCCAACATAACACAGATCCTATAGGGTCACACCAATAGAAAAGTAATCACAGAAATTTTATGATTAATTATAAAGTGTTATACTTAAGAATAAAATATATGTCATGGAGATGACATACTTAAACCGAATTAAATTTATAAACGTGTATGACACGTCGTATAAATTTATCGCAAACGCAAGAAATACAATTATTCAGAATATTTGTATATATATTATATGGATTAAAATATTAATTATGAATTAATATTTTGGACCAAAAGTCCAATTTGAATTTAGGCCTTAATTAAATTTAGAATTTAATTAAAAGCTTAAATTAAATTAAATGAAAAGATTTAATTAAATATATTAAAATATAGCCAAAATGCAAATTGGTTTTTGCTTCCAAAACCGACTTCTAAAACCGCCACAAATATATTCCTATAAATAGGCATGAAATGTGAGAAAATATAAAGAAATCCATTCCAAGTCCAAATCAAAGTACGAATCAGAATCCGATTCGATTCGTATCTAATTTTCTCTCCCAAATAGTGATTTGCAGAAAATCTGATTATCCATATATATATTTTTGCGAGAATAAAAGTTATTCTTGTGAATAGTGTTTTGTCAGAAATTTCGTACTTTCGGTGAATAGTGATTTACCGAAAACCACGACTTTTCGAATACCGTTGGTATAGTATTTCTGGCAAAAGAAATACCAACTCTCTGGTAGTTCCTGGTGGATAACCGATAGAGGCACTATATTTTTGGTGCTTGCTTAACCAGGTCAGACAGCCGGGTCAGATTGCATTCTAATTTGAATTTGGAAGCAAGGTAAAGAAATGTTACATTAATCTATTTAATTGCTAAATAGATTTAATCTTTTAGAAATCAATCAAAGGAGTAGATCTATAAACTGATTAAAATATAAGTAAATACGGTTTTACTACTTTGGATCTGTACATGATCAATCTGGTCTGTAACTCTCGGTAATTATCCGACATACCACTTGATCTATGATCTGAATAAGTAAAGTTTTATTTATGGCTTTTAATCTAAGAAAAGGATTGAACAGGTCTGTAACACTTGGTAGATAATCTGACACACCACTTCAATCCTTTTGGCTTGAGTTAGAAGTAAAATTTTTGTTTTACGGTCTTTCCGCAGCTTAAGCCTAATGGCTTTGGTTAGCCTCAAAACACAACAGAGCCGGATTGGCTCCGTTTAAAAACAGATTGGATAGTTGAGCCAATCCGTCTGATCTCGACTATCAAATCTGTTTCAAGATTCGTGCGAACTAAATCTGCACTAATATTAAAGGCCCCTATGTTATAAACACGAGCCGGATTGGCTCGGTTTAAAATTAGACGGTTGAAATTCATTAACTTAAAAGATTCTCTTTTGAGTTAATGCAGAGGATATGAATTCAAGTTGCTAAGGATTGTTTCATTCAATTAGTCTCTTAGAGAGAGAGAGAGTGACTGAAACAGTGTTAGTGTAGGAGGTGGAAGCAGTCAAATATCTTGCCGGAGCCATCTGATCAGATCAGCATCAAAATTTATGAGACTGCTCTGACATATTATGAGACTGAATTTAATATGATGCACATCGGACCACCTCCCCCTCCACTAGTGAAACACAGTGACTACACTAGTGACTTCTGTTGTTATTGGGCTGTAACGAAATTGCAAGTTTTGTTTATGGTTCATAATTTGTTTTTGTTTGATTTAAAAAATTACTAAAGTCACATCTTTGTTTCTGACTCTCTAACTATTCTATGACCCAAAAGTCATACATAAACGCTAATTAAACCTCGGATCAGGCATTTTTAATACCAACTTTCTATTGACTTTGCATCACTCCGCTACCTACCAGTATACCGAACTATAGTAAACTAAATCATTATATTATTAAATGTGAAGTATAACTATTAAATAAATATGATTCTCACTTCTCTAGTTATATATATATATATAGTGAGTGGCTACTCTACTTACATAAGCATACGAGGGCATATGCTTATAAGTCGTTTTTGTGTTTTCGAAGTCCAAATAGTCGATCTGAAGCACTCAACATGTTCTCCATATTAGAATGTGTTTGGAGACCAAATTTTACATTTTTTTGATTTTTTTTCTATTTTTTTAGAATTTTTCAAAACAGCGTTTTAATATGACAAAAAAAAAAAATCTGAAAACACTGTTTGGAAAAATTCTAAAAAAATAGTAAAAAATTTCCATAAAATGTAAAATTTGGTCTCCAAACACATTCTAATATGGAAAACATATTGAGCGCTTCAAATTGACTATTTGGACTTTGAAAATATAAAAATAACTTATAAGCATATACCTTCATATGCTTATGTAAGTAGAGTAGCCAGCCTCATATATATATATATATATATATAGAGCTGGGCTATGGTGAGTTGCGAAGTAAGATGTCATTTTTACTTCACGCTCATATTTTTATTTTGAAAATCTAAACGACCGATCCAAACCGCTCAACATGTTCTCCATATTGAAATGTGCTTGGAGACCAAATTTTATAATTTTTGGAATTTTTTTACTATTTATTAAGCCACTTGAAAATCGCTGATCGAATGATCCATAATTTTTTACTGTTTTTTACTGTTCATTCGGATCTGCGATTTTCAAAGTGTCTTAATAAATAGTAAAACAATTCCAAAAATTATAAAATTTGGTCTCCAAGCACATTTCAATATGAAAACATGTTGAGCGGTTCGGATCGGTTGTTTAGATTTTCAAAATGGAGTATGAGCTTGAAGTAAAATGACGTTTTACTTCACAACTCACCATAGTCGATCTCATATATATATATATATATATATATATATAGAGAGAGAGAGAATTTTGCTATTGTACTTCATGAAGTAAAACCAATATTTTACTTCACGCTCATATTCCCATTTTCAAAATCCAAAACGTCGATCCGACCGTTCAAGTTGTTCTCCATATTGAAATGTGCTTGGAGACCAAATTTTACATTTTTTGGAATTTTTTTACTATTTATTAAGCCACTTTCAAAATCGCTGATCCATTGGTCCAGAATTTTTTACTGTTTTTACTGTTCATAATGGATCAGCAATTTTCAAAGTGGCTTAATAAATAGTAAAAAAATTCCAAAAAATGTAAAATTTGGTCTCCAAGCACATTTCAATATGGAGAACAACTTGAACGGTTCGGATCGACGATTTGGATTTTGGAAATGGGAGTATGAGCGTGAAGTAAAACGAAGTTTTACTTCGCGAAGTACAATAGCCCTACTATATATATATATATATATATATAGAATTATGCTATTGTGCTTTGCAAAGTAAAGCCATCGTTTTACTTCGGCTTACTTTTTGGATTTTCAAAGTCCAAAACTTCGATCTGACCGTTCAAGTTGATCTACATATTGAAATGTGCTTGCAGACCAAATTTTACATTTTTTGGAATTTTTTTACTATTTATTAAGCCACTTTGAAAATTGCTGATCACATGGTCCAGAATTTTGTTGCACTGTTTTTTCTGGACCATGTGATCAGCAATTTTCAAAGTGGCTTAATAAATAGTAAAAAAATTCCAAAAAATGTAAAATTTGGTCTGCAAGCACATTTCAATATGTAGATCAACTTGAACGGTCGGATCGACGTTTTAGACTTTCAAAATCCAAAAAGTAAGCCGAAGTAAAACGATGGCTTTACTTTGCAAAGCACAATAACCCTACTCTATATATATATATATATATATATATATATATATATATTATGTAACCTGGAATAAATATTATATAAATTTCGACCATCCAATACTTAGAATAAATATGATATCATATAATTCGTTATTTATATTTTGTCACATCTTTAAGATTTTTTTTAAAGAATACAAGAGTGAAATATTTTGTTATATAAAAATCTTTCAACATTGTATATAATCGATTTATTTTACCCAGTTTCACAAATTTTATTGAGAATCTACTTTAACAAAATATTATTTTGACAACCAATATTTTTTTTATTCGAAAAAAAAATATGTAAAGAAAATGACACGAATAAAAAAATGTGGAGTCAGACTTTTAGAAAATCACTAGATCATGCATGGCCAAGCGAAGTGCGAGTCACACTGACTTTTCCTGTGCGGTGTGTCCCACAGGTACTGACAATGTGTCGAGGACGTGTCATTTGTTTGATATGTTCACAATTGTATTGCCCGTGACTGCGTGTGTCCATGTTGGACACGTACCTGATACGCATGAGTCTTAATTTCAAACTAGAAGTGAGCCTCGCTTTGCTTCGGCGGCTATTATCGAGAGGAGTGTAAAAAGATTGTATCAAGATATTACCCAAAAAAAACATAATTGACTATTAAGATAAATATCTAACTATATATAAAGTTATACCGGTTATAAACAAAAGTTATATTAATGAATTCAAAATCACAAAATGAAGTTGTTACTGTATAAAGTTGTACCGATATATCATATTCATTAATTTGTGATTTTCTAACTATATATAAAGTTAGAGGATTCAAATGCACCCAAATTTCTATGCTCCCAATGCACCCAATCTTTTATCTGCATTTTCAAAGTCCGAACAGTCGATCCGAACCGCTCAACATGACCTTTATAATAAAATATGTTTGGAGACCAAATTTTATATTTTTTAAAATTTTCTTACTATTTGTCACTGTAACAATTACTGTAGAGTTTACTGTAGCGTTTACTGTAGCGACCCTATGAGGATTATATATATATAATAGATGTGTCCATAAAACATAGTCATGTATCCTAACAACAGACATATTCTTCTAAATATTTTTAACACAAGACTAAATTGCTTTTTTTCTTTTAATGCAGGGATTGATTTTTAATAGAATTGGCTCCACCTTTCACCTATTTAAATGCGAAACGATCAAGCAAATAAACTAAAAACCATTTCCTTTTTCGTTTACTTAGCTAGTGAGCATCATTTGAGCCATCAAAACTTGTTTTCTCATGGAAAACAGAGGATATACCCAAGATGGCTCGGTCGATCTACGGGGTCGCTGTGCGGTTGCTGCCAAAACAGGAAGATGGAAAGCATGTGGATTCTTAGTTGGTAACTATCAACCTGTAGTATTTTCAATTATTTTTAATCCTTTGTTACATCCATGTAACCATTTTTTGTTCAAGTACTGTCGATTAATTGTTGTCACCTATGTTGCACGGATACGGGTACGGGTATCGTATCGGATACGATACGGATACGGCGATACGGTAATTTTCAAAAATCACAGATACGATACGTCTATTATATATAATATTTTTTTAATATTTTAATTATATTATTAATTCAACACATGTATTATATGAATTAAATATTGCAAAACATCGACGTCTTTCTTTTTGGCTTGCCTAGGCGTTTTTGTTTGGACTCAAAGAACCAGACCTTCCGTAATCCCGGACATTGATTAGGAAAGCAAAGCAGTACTATAGTGAAATATATATTAAATATAATAAGTACTCTATTATAACAACAAAATTAAAGTGGTATAGTGGTAGAAGGCTATGGTTGTTATTCCTTAGCTTCCAAATTCGATTCACGGCAGCAGCTAAAAAGGTTTTGTTTGGCGTGGTGCGTGGTGTATTTGCACGATCCACAGTGGTCCAAGCGTATCCCAGGCGTATCTCCAGGCGTATCCAGGTGAGTCAAAGCGTATCGATGACCGTATCGGCCGAGAAAGGATACGCCAGCTAGCGTATCGGATACGTATCGGTGCCGTATCGGGCGCGTATCGGTATCCGATACTTGTCCGATACGGTTATGGAGCCTATATTGGAGTATTCGAGTAACATAGGTTGTCACTAACTTCTCTGGTACTGAGAGTGTATTATGTTTTTGTTGGCATCCAAAATTTTGTGTAAATTTTATTTGAAGCATGCGCATTACATTACAAATCTGATGTTCTTTTTGTTCCTTTTCACTATACACTTAATGGCCATTTTATTGAACTTTTTTATTCTTGTTTATTTATTTATTTTTAATGTCCATAATTCATCAGGATACGAGGCCTTTGAAAGAATGGCCTTTAATGGCGTGGCTGCAAACTTGGTGGTGTATTTGACAACAGAACTGCATGAGAATACCGTCTCATCTGTCCGAAATGTGAACAACTGGTCCGGTTCAGTCTGGATGACTCCCATTATTGGAGCTTATATCGCCGATGCGTACCTCGGCCGGTTCTGGACTTTCACCATTTCTTCCCTCATCTATGTACTGGTATGAACATTTATGACATTTCACTAACTCTTTCTCATTTAATACATTTTTGAAAAACCCAAAAAAAAAATATAATTAGCATATTTAAAGTCAAACATGTGGTAGCAAATGTTACGGTAGTGAATAGGTTTTCTATATATGCCAAAACAATTAATCTCCAGTATGGAAAATCAGAAAAAAAATGCAATAATGAGGGTTTCAAATTTCAAGTGGATTCCTAAAGAGTACAGGAGCGTCCACAAATAATATTCCAGTTATGTTTTACCATCCATAAAATAGATTACGATGTTGAAGAATTTGTTCTACTACTAATCAAGCTACTTATAGCTACTGGGCCAAGATCCATCAGAATATTACAAACAAAATTAGCATATTGCCACTAATCTTAGCTTCCGCCTAGGGCTTTCAAAAAAAAAAAAAAAATACAATACTTTACCTAATTGTTGTGGACATTATTTTAATAGACATATTTAATTAACAATTAACATGAATTATTATGATAACATTTCCAAATCTTTGCTAATACCTATTTTGCTTATGTTGTGAAAAATATAATTCAATTCTTAATTTGATTTAACAGGGCATGGTTCTGCTGACTGCAGCAGTTTCCTTCAAGCCATTCCATCCACAATGCACGGCTAGCAATGGATCACTCTGTCCAACATCATCAAAAGAGATTGCCTTCTTCTACATATCATTGTATATCATGGCCATCGGTGCCGGTGGTACCAAACCAAACATTTCCACCTTTGGTGCAGACCAATTTGACGACTTTGATCCATACGAGCACAAGCTCCGTTATCGGTAGTTTGATGGCGACACTTGTTCTTGTATATGTGCAACAGAATGTAGGGTGGGGATTAGGGTACGGAATTCCGACGGTAGGGTTAATTTTGTCACTGCTTTTGTTTTATATCGGAACTCCTTTTTATCGGCATAAGGTTAAGAAGGCAGAGAGTCCAATGAAAGAGGTTTGCAAGGTCATGAAGACGGCTCTTGAGAACCGTCAATACGAGGACTCCCATGACCCGAAAGTACTGTACGAGCTTGAGCAGGAACAGTATTTGAGGACTGCCAAGCGACAGCTGCACCACTCTTCCTCTTTCAAGTAAGATTCCACTATATGATGCTAGATACTGTTAGCTTGTTGGACAAAGGAAAATCTTACGTGCATAAAGTACTATTTAATTGGCATTATAGAGCATACTGACCTGATAAAAAAGATTACCAGTGAGAAATTAAGGAACATATGTCCTTCACAAAAATTAAGGAAATTTTGATTAAGGGAGAAGAACAATATGAAATTATGAGCTAATGAACCAACAGTAAGTAGAAAGATTGACATAATGAAGAACATTCACAGCCCAAGGGAATACAAACATCCTGTCATAACAGAAAATTGCACTAAATTCAAATTTCTTCTAATTAATTTCAGAGGGTTAAGCTATACATGTATTAACTATATTATTATGTCAATTTGTAATTAAACTGTAGATTTCTTGATAAGGCAGCGCTAAAAGAGAGCACTAACCCATGCACAGTAACCGAAGTTGAGACAACCAAGTTATTTTTGAGAATGTTTTTAGTTTGGCTGACAACCCTTGTCCCCGCCACAATTTTTGCACAAGTCCAAACATTTTTTGTCAAGCAAGGTATTACTCTGGACCGGATCCTCGGGCATAGTTTCCAAATACCCGCCGCATCACTAGGAAGCTTCCTCACTGTCTCGATGCTTCTATTTGTACCTATTTATGAAAAATTATTTGTGCCATTCATGAGACGCCATACCGGCAATCCAAGAGGTATCACTCTTCTTCAGAGACTTGGCATTGGGTTCTGCTCTGTAGTTTTTGTCATGATAATGGCCTACTTTGTGGAGCGCAAAAGGATGCATGCCATTGCAAGGTAACTTTGTTAATCTAACCTGTAAATTACTGATCTGATAGAGAGTTAACAGATTACGATTCAACTAAAAAGTAACTCCAACAGGTATGAAATACAAGGTGCCAACGAAACAGTCCCAATGAGCATCTTCTGGCTACTACCGCAGTATGTGCTTCTAGGCGTCGGCGATGTATTCACCGCAATTGGCATGCTTGAGTTCTTCTACGACCAATCCCCGGAGGGCATGCAGAGCCTCGGCACTACTTTCTTCACTAGCAGCATCGGTGTCGGGGATTTTAAATGATTCGCATTTGGATTATTACTATGCTTTCCTCATATTTCTTTCATCAGTGAATTTGGGTGTGTTTTTCTGGATTGCAAAATGGTACAAGTACAAGAATGAAGGGCTTGAGGGTGGGGTAGAAAACAGAGCAGTGCAGATGGAAGAAAAACCAATGGATGCACATCCAATTGATAATTATTTAGGGGAGAAGCTGTAAAGATCAGATTTCCCAATAAAGCACACAATGTCGCAAGTTAGGCAGTTCATGTAATTTATTTGGAGCTATATTCCGTTTGTAATTAGGCAAATTGCAGTCAGGCCCAATTCGGATTCCTGGGTTTTAACTTCTAGTCCATACCAGTAAGCCCAAAAAAATGGGCTCAGCCTAGTACAGTATGTAAACTAGAAAGCATGTATCCTTCAAATGACAATATTGGAGGTGTTCAAAAGGATCGGTTTATTCGGTTTTAAACCAAACCGGCAAATTTCAGTTTAATTGGATCGGTTGTTCGGTTTAAATGGTTCGGTTTGGTTTAGTTTTGAAGAAGTTCAGTTTAAATGGTTCGGTTCGGTTTTGGGATCTCCAAATCGGTTTGAACTGAACCAAACCGGTTTAATAAAAAATGGATCGGTTTATAATGGATCGGTTTATTTTGTGTGGTTTATAATGGATCGGTTTATCAAAAACAGGCTTGTGTGGTTATCAAAAATGTTATCCAAATCGGTTTGAACCGAACCAACCGGTTTTGAAATGTTTATTTGTAACTTGAAATGTTTGTATTCGGTTCAACCGAACAAACCGAAGTTTAAATCGGTTTAATCGGTTCGGTTTTAGATCGGTTTGGAATTTTATTTCGGTCGGTTCGGTTGGGTTTTCAAAATTCGGTTCAAACCGCGGTTTGGCAAAAAAAAGTTCGGTTTGATCAATACCGACCGGTTGAACACACCTAGACAATATACTGTTGTTCTTATCTTAAACACACAAAAAAAGTTAGATAAAAAATAGATACACTGTTAACTGTTAAGCACTTGAGCCTTTCTAAAAGAAACAAAAAACTGGTTGAACTCTATTTAATTCCAATGCAAATATGTGCACCTCTGAACAGTTTATACAATAAATATGAGCTATATATTAAATCATATGATTAGAACTGCTGATCTATGATATCTAGACATAATAAGCCCTACAAATTTAACATTTTTATTATTTTTCTTTATTTAAAATCAATTGTAGTCAATGACACCGCTACCATTAACTTAGAAACAGAAATATCAAATTAGTTAAGAACAGATACAGGTAACATAAGAACAGCATCCCCCTCCCCCAACACACACACACACACACATGTACACCCACAAACACATACAGAAAGGACCTGATCACAATCTAAAATGTTAAAACACAATGCTTTGCATGTCGAGAAGGAAATTTGTCACGGCGTGATCAGTCACGTCACGTAACGTCACGTTCACGTCACGTTACATCACGTCACGTGTGTCGATTACGTGACGTGACTCACGTGTTGTGTGACGTGACTATTCGCGTGACGTGACTGTATTTAACAAAAATTATACGTCACGTCACGTCACGTAAACTAATCACGTCACGTCACGTCACGTCACGTTATAAAACACATCACGTGATCACGTACTGTCACGTGTAATCACGTAAACACGCATAGTCACGGATTGCTTGGCTGGCTTGCACTAAAATAGTTTTGGAATTTTAAAATCAGTCCGATCTTAATACCCAAATGCGCTCCTGTAGTATATTCATAGTATATTCAGACTTTTGTGTAGTATATTCATAGTATATTCAGACTTTTCTTTTGTGGCTGTTTGTAAAAACTATGTTTCTTAATGAAACGGGCTTAAATATCTTTTATCCAAAAAATTTGACAATTTTTAGAATATTATTTACTAGTTAATTTTTGCAACATTATTTACTTATTTTACAAATTTTATAATTTTCATATTTTTTGATATATTTTTTCTGAATTTTCAACAATTTAAATTAAAATATAAAAAAAGTTCAATGTGACTAATTTATGTCACGTCATATCACGTCACGTTATATCACGTCACGTGTAGTCACGGCGTGACTACGCGTGACGTGACCATTCGCGTGACGTGATCATCTGCCACTATTTTGATCACGTCACGTCACGTCACGTGAAAAAAAAACATTGATCACGTCACGTGACCAAATCACGGCGTGTTTGTCACGTCACGTCACGGCGTGTCACGTATTTCCTTCTCTATTTGCATGTATCCTACAAAAATATAACAAACCAAAAACCAATGGGAAACGGGTTTTGTCCAAAGTGCTTTGGACCAATTTATGAGGCCCAAAAGGTGACCTTTAACTTGGGCTGAGATGAAATTAAAGGGGAGGTAGCACAGTTGATTAGGAAAAAAAATTTAAGATTGTTGGTTATTTAAAGATCGAGAGTTTGATTCTTCTCATGATTTCGCAGCTTGTGCGAAGAATTTCAAAAAAAAAAAAAAAACTTGGACTGAGATAGTGCATTTTTTTGTCCTGTTCTGTTCTTCCTTTACTTTTCATGTACCTAACCTGCAATAAAACATAAACTAACGATAAAATTCTCAATTTTGATAAAATCGTAAGGTATTTTGGCCAAATTTTCTAAGTAAAACCCTATCAATATATCAATATATATAAATGTATTGTAGAATGCTCAACATCATATAAATACCGCGTGCATCTAACGATTTTGGAGATATTAATTTAAATCATAAATGGGACCATAATTCATTAAAAGCATGCATCTACAAATGCATACAGTAACCTGGAAATGCATTATAGATATGAGATAGGAGTAGGTCCGATGGACATCGGACCTACATTTAGGTTCAATTAGCTCTAGCACCATACGATTAGCATCAAGATCTATGCGCACGGCAATTGATAAGACTTGCACAGATTTTGATACAGAACACACGAATATTAATGCAGATCGGATGGTCATCACACCCATTGAACCAAAGTAGGTCCGATGGGCATCGGACCTACTCTGAATTCTATAGATACAGTATATGGGTAATTTCTTATGTATGTATTTGGTTTTCGAGAAAACTAAATCTATGATCAAGTAGATGACATATATTAGATAATATTATTTGATAATTTTGGTGCTATTAGAATAATTAATAAATATAAAATTATACATGATATTTTTATTTATGCATATAACTATACAATTTTATATTATTAATAATTAGATTGATTTATATTACATTCTTATATTTTTGTTTAGTAATTTATAATAAAATTAATGTATCTAACATTTTATATAATTAAATTAGTAATTTATGAAAAATGATTAATATAATATTTTATCATTTTATTTAATTAATAATTTATACTTAAATAATGAGATCAAAATTATAACTTTTTATATTTTGTAATATTAGTTACATAATGTATTTAATATTTATATTTATTTGTAATATTTTTAGATTAACTTATACATGCTAACAATTTATTAGCTAATTACCATTATTCGTTTTACTACAGTTATTGTAATGAATTAGAGTAGATATCAATAAACTAATATATATTATGAGTAAAGGTAGAGTATGAATAAGACTAATTTTAAGTGAATATTAATCTGAAAATTTTATTCACCCAACCCGTCACCGTACCATTAACACCCCTAAATTGCCAGATGTCATTTGACCACTCTCCCCTGTAGAGACATCACAAACCGCCCCAATTCAAGAAAATGTTATCGTGCTTCCTCCCAAACAAAATAAGCCAACCATGCACTACATTCTGTCTCATGTCTGATTAATTTGATAAATACAGCGATAACAACAGGGGCGGAACCAAGATTTTTTATCAGGAGGGCAAAAAAAAATATCGAATCGGATTTAAATCTATTAATCAATTGGGTATTCGATAAAAAATAATGTTTTAACTTATACTTTTCAATGTTTTAACTTGTAATTTCTGATGTTTTGACTTATAATTCTAATTATCAATCAAAATTCAACAAATTTATTTCAATTTTAACCCTAAATTTAATCCGAATTACAAATCAAACGTCCAAAGGGGGCAAAAAAAAATACAGGAGGGAGGGAGGCAAAGTTGGTCGGAACTAATAAATATTTACTAAAACTCAAAATCGAGAGGAGGCAGCTGCCCTCGTGGATACACTTCTGGGTCCGCCCCTGGATAACAAAGTTTCTAGTCCAATTATTACCAAAGAGGCTTATTTAAATGGATATGATAATTAAGGAAATTAGCAAGTGGATTTGATTAGATTCTGGCAGATACCTCTCAATTGTAGCATTTATTTGGTTCCTCCATATCAATTAATGCTCTAAAACTACTAACAGTTTTTCTTTGAGGTACGTGTTCTTTTGATGGCTAGTTGGCTTCACAATGATTTAATTGCAGCATTTATATTTAATTACACTTATTAAGGAGTCCGGTTAGTATGAAGTGTCATTTCAGTCTACGTAACATCAACTTCAAAACCTATCAAATCGATATCAAACAAGAATCGAAACTGTTCAAACCGATGTATTTCATTAGTTGTGCGTTTACATGTAAAATTTATATTTTTTTAAATTTATTTATTATCAAGTCAAGTGGTCAAATGTGAGAGATGTAAACGCATCACTCATACAGATTAATCAGTTTGAACGGTTTAAATTTATCGTTTGAAATCTATCTAATAAATTTTGAAGTTGATATCATATAACACCGATATCATACTAGTCGGACTCCTTATCAAGTAGGTATTGTGTGTTTGCCAAATGAACATTTTTATTTTTGATGACCATCGTGCCACCCCCATTTTCTCTTTATTACATCATTCTTGTTTTTTTTTTTTCCGAGAAAGAACCAATTTAGTTCATTTACGTTTTCATATTTAATCATTAATGTAGAACCAAAATAAAGACTATTCAAAATAGAACATCGAAAACCAATAAAATTGGCTATCATATGACCGACTATCATGATTGGAGCATCATAGATGGCGAGCAATAAATAAATAAGAAGCAAATGGAAATAGTACGACTCTTATCCTATTATATCCTATTATGGCAGCTCGGCTTTTTATCCCAAAAGAAGTCAAGTTGTATGTCGTTTAGCGTTCTCCAATATCAAATGTGAACCTATCACAGAAAAAAAAAGAAAAAGAAAAGACAAAAAAGGAAGCATTGATGTAATTTGTTGAGAGAAATGTGCCGACGAATAATTTAACATTACTTCCTAAAAATAGTGCGCAATTATTATATATGTAAGTGCTAATTTCACTTTTCTTACTCTCTTAAGTCAATCTTCAATAATTAAGAATATATTCAGAGTAAATAATACAATTTTGTTGCATGTGAAATTTTTTTTAGCGCTGTGGTAAAAGAAAAAAATATATATGGTTTGTTGGTAACGGAGTACTATCAAACAATTAATTGAAATGTCTAATTAATAAACTTTCTATGAATAACTTAGCATTCATATTATAATATACAAATATACATACATAAAAAAAAATATTTACGTATTTGAAAATAGAGTATGTGCATTTTTTTTTATCTCAGCAAGACATAATATAAATTAGAAGTATCAGGGGCGGAGGCAGAATGTTGAATAATGGGGATAAAAAATGCTATAAGTCCTCAAGTTGTATACATTTTAATAGTCTATTTTTCTTGAAAAATAAATGGGGGTCAACCATATAAATTCAAAAAATTTATGGGGGTCATTTTTTAGGTACATTTAACATTTAACTATAAAATATACAAAAAAGTATCATATATAATAATTAGTTTTTGAAAATAAATGGGGTCAATTGACCCCATTTGATGTATGTGAATTCGCCTGAGAGAAGTATTGACCTTTTAAAATCTTGAGAATAAAATATGTACCTAAATTATTATTTTCATTATTTTTGGCTAGATAATAAATTTTGAAAATCTATCATCCTGTCAGAGAGAACCAAAATAAACAAAATAATAGTTTTTTTCATTATAGATTATTAGACTCTTGTTCTACTCTGAAAAAAATCTTTGCTCTACTCCATTGAGCTCAGTTTCTCAGCACAGCCCAAATTTGCGAATTTGTTTTATTTTATTATTTTTGTGTAGCTTACCAAAACTTTGTCCAGATTTCTTTTAATTTTTCGGTGCAGCTCACTGAAACAAAATTGTGCAATTCAGAAACCTTTGTCGAGTTTATTGTTTATGCGATTTTTTTCTATCTGGTGAATGACACAACTCAGAAGACAATTTCGCCATTTCAAAGCGCTTAAGGCCTTCTTTGGTGCAATTACTAAGCACGTGGAAAAAAAAAATTCAGTCTGAGGTCGTGTTTTCTGTCCCACAGACACAGTAATCCGTAGTTCAAAAATTCTCGAATCCCGTTTCCATTCCCGTTCTCCTCCGTCTGCCGAACAGGTCCTAAGACCACGCGCATGTTTCCGGCTCCCCTCCCCGCACCTCGCTCCTCCGCTGTGACGCACACACTCCTCCGCTCTCAGGCTGCTACCTTTGCTCCTTGGCGATGCACTAGGCGCATGCTCCTCCATTAGCTGGAAGTCCTGCATTAATTAGAACATAAAAAATCTAATTTTTGTTTTTGTTTTCTGGCCCGTGAAAGTTTGAAATTTTTGTTGTTTATTTCTGAGTAAATGATTGTGATTAGCTACATAAGTACTTACAAGTTAATATTGAAATCAATTAAAATTACTTTAGCTAGTAAATGTAAACCCGATTATTCTTGTCTATCTATATGTTAATCAACAGTCCCACCGACGAGTCCGACTCTGTTGCTTTTCCGAGAGAAAAGCAGGAATCTGTTTTTCCGGATCCAACCATTCAAATTCGTTGAAATTTGTGCATCAAAAAGTTTCTTTATCGAGATACCCGAATGAAAAAATTTGAATGGTTGGATCCGGAAAAGCAGGTTCCTGCTTTTCTTTCGAAAAAGCACCTGAGTTGGTTTCCCCACCGACTGCGATATGGAAAAAAAGATTGTCATTTACTTGGACCATCTAATAATTTTCGCACATCTTGAGATAATCTTAGTTCCCATCTGACTGAAATAAGGATTTTCCTTTAATTTGATAATTTCATTTTTTTAGATATTTTTTTAATCTCTCTTGTGGAAATGAACGTGCTTCACTTTAGAGAGATGAAGTCATTCAAATCTAATTTTTTTTTAATAAAAATTGAAGGGTAAACCACCTAACTATTTAATACTTAAAGATATATTTTTAATCAGAATTTGAAATATATAACCTTACACACCACGAGTAGTGTCTTTGCGACCGAAAGCTAATTATCCATTCATATCCAAACATAATGTTAGTTTTAAAAAACGTTTTTAAAACCTAGATGATTTACGAATATATATTGGAATATATATTGTTGCTTTTGTACGTAAAACTTAAGTGTAACAATTAAAATGTATGTTCTATTCACTCTGTGAAGAAAATGAGTAACACCTTACCGTTTTGTCACATGTTATGCGTATTGGTCACGTGATGTGACTGGTGTATTACGTGATGTCTCATTTTAATAAAAAATGGTACATCACGGCACATCACACAAAGTATTATGGTCATATCACGTCAAATTATGTAACACATTACATGACTAATTTTTACAATATTATTTCTTTATTTTAATTTTTTTTACAATTTTTTTTAATATTTTGGCATTATTTTATTTTTTCTATGAATTAATTTAAAAATCTGAAAAAAAATAATTAAACACCACCAATTATGTCAAATGTGATGACCATTCGTATAATATTTCAATCATAAAAAAAAATTAATCATGTATTATGACGTGACGTAATTATGTCACATTATGTTATTCACATCATATTTTTTTTTCCCATCACTACATTCACTAAAACAGAGCTAGGGCCTAGGGTACTATGCGAATGTGAATTTTAGTGAATGAAACATACATTAGTTTTTACACATCGATCTGTATTACAATTAATAGGCACAAAAGCTAATTCATCCTAATACCTAGTCAACACTGTTGGCCGTTGGGAATTTGGGATCACATTTTTCTTTTACTATGTTTCATGTTAATGATTAAATGTCATGCCTCAAACGCCATCGTGGTCTAAACAAAATTAATTATTTCTTAAGAGTTATTCAAAAAGATAACAAAGTTACTCACAAATTACCTTAGTCATACTTAAACACTTCTTAAAACTCGGATCAGACATCTGATACATCATCTGGCACCAACTTCTTACTGACTTTATGCCACTCTGCTAACTACCAGTATAGCTCTTACCAAAAAAAAAATGTTATAAATTTGAAGTATCTAATTATTAAAATAATATATAATTCTCACTTCTCTAGTTATAGTTATAGTTGCTTAATTATATATCTCAACGTTTAAGCTATCATATCATTTAAATTATACAATAAAACGAGTAGAACTAGGGTGTGATGTGCTCACCAAACTCTTTGGTGAGCATAACTCTATAATATATCGGATTCACTTCAAACGAGATAAATCCAAACCTTTGAAACCGATATACTTCACGAGTGATGTGCGTACATGCAAAATTTTGAATTTTTTTAATTCATTTAGTCTAAAGTCAAGTGGTCAAAATTGATGAAAAATGAATGATCCAAAATGAAGTTTTAGAAGTTATTTTAATGCACATTTTTTTATCAATTTTGACCGCTTGACTTTGTACGAAATAAATCCGGAACATTCAAAATTTTGCATGTACGCACATTACTCGTGAAATACATTGGTTTCAACGGTTTGGATTCATTTCATTTGAAGTGAATACGATAGATTTTATGCTCACCAAAAAGTTTGGTGAGCGCATCACACTCTAGTTCTACTCCAATAAAACAATTCACCTAAAAATAATAGTTATAAAATATTCTAAGTTTCTATAGTCGACTTACATCCCAATCAGTCCAAGCTCAAGATTCGAATTTTTTTTCTTTTACCATAAATATATATATATATATATATATATATATATATATATATATATATATATATATATTTTAAATAATAATAGTAGCTATCAAGTGTTTTTTACCTAAATCTCAGTGGACAAACAAGTGAGTTAATTAATTATTGTTAGAATAAAATCAGATTTGATATGATTGGGCCTAAAAGTTATATAATTAGCATAAAAACTAAGTTCCAATCTATATTGGTCCGATCCGAGAACTTCATTTTTTTTTCACCGATTTTATTCTCTTGGGACCATTCATTCTGCTCTTTGTTCTGGAATTCGAATAAAAGGTTGGAGGTAAAAATTCGGATAATCAAGAAATTAATTAAAAAAAGTCACTTGAAATAAAATTATTTGGATCGTGTGAAACACTTTTTAAGCCGTACAAGATTTGGAATCGACATGAAGATAATCCGGAGTTATTGTTTCTTATGATATGGCTATGAAAGTGATTGATAATAACTCCTCACTATCCAGCAATTGATTAGAACTAAATCAATTAAGATAAAATGGCAAAGAGAAGCGCTAGCTATTTTGAGAAAAAATTATAATATTAAGAGTAGTGAAATTTTTTTTTGTTTTATTGTCTAATTTATTCGTGACTCTGAGCATTTAATGCACACTAATAAAAAAAATTAAAGAAAGAAAGATGCAATGTGAAATTTAAATGTATACTAACCATAAATGGAAACTAATCTTGAGAGCACGATCTATACATTAAATTCAAGTTTTTTTTATTTGAATCAAAGGTTTAAATAGCGTTTATCGCATCAAAGCAGAACGGTTAAAAAAACGGCGCTATGCCCATATAGTGCCGCTATAGCCAGGGGCGGACCCAGGAATTTGATCAGGGGTAGGCACAATGAATTAATCAAAGTAGCAGACTGAGCCAATGAATTAATCATAACAGTAGATCTGTTATTTTGAACCAGGGGTAGGCACAATATTGAATCAGGGGTAGGCACAGGAATAAAAATACACTGGATCTCAAAAAAAAATTAAATCCAGGGGTAGGCACTTGCCTACCCCTGAGCCTTCATGGGTCCACCCCTGGCTATAGCACTAAATAGCGCGCTATAGCGCTGATAGCGCCATAGCTTTTATGGTCTGAAAACGCTATAGCGCACTATTTAGAACCCTGATTTGAATGCAACCTTCAAATTTATAGGAGCAAATGTATAAGAAAATCATATAAATTTAAAAGAAAAAAGTTATTTGAGATTTAATTTGATTAAGAATGATTTGGACCCAAAATGTTTGACATTAGATTCTGCTCAATAATATATGTAATAAATTTTATTATCTATTATATTTTTGGTGCAAAGCAAATAGGTATTAACTTTACCAATTATATTTTTATAATTGTCTCGCTGATGAGGACATAAACTTTCTATGTCATATTACTCTTGACAAAATTTACAAATGATTTAAAATTTTTTTTTTTAAAACAGTGGATTTAAGATCCACCGATTTTATTAGAAATCCAGAAGGCTAAGTTGAAGTACCTAAAGTATCTAAAACTCAACCATAATGTCATTTACAACCATAGATCACCAAAATATCCACAAATATACCAGAACAACTGACATCTAACAACATAAACCTACACAAATATCATAAGTCCGTCTGAAATAACAAAACCTACACAAACATACAACTATAACAAAGAACCCAAAGTATTAGTAATCCAACGGATCCCAATCTACATCCCCATCATCATCCCTAGCGTCGTCAGACGTTGGACTGAGTAGGCTGCTAGGCCCAAAATACTCCTTGATAATGTCCAAAAAAGGGTTCTGGTGTCTGTCTTCCTCCATCTCCGCCATGGATGTGAGGACTGCCTCCTCCTCCGCTCGAAGTTGATCTGGTAATTCCTTAATATCAAAGGAAATTATGATGTTTAAGTTTAAAAATGAATCAGTATTCCTAGATTGACACCAAAAACTAGTTAAAGCTATAATTTTAGTCCCTAGAGATTTAGCAGTGGCAAGGACAGTGCCCTTAAAACAGACTCTATTACGTTCAATCCAGACTGTCCAAATTATTGCCCCTTTAACAGTTTCTACCAATAACCTATCTTTAAACGATATGCATGCATCTAACATCCATAAATCATCGATAGTAGTGCAAGTAAAAGTAAAATCATTACAAGACACTATCCAATCCCATAACAACTTAGGGCCTGTTTGGCTGCTTTTACTGTTCACGTGGGAAAAAAAAATTCACTCAGAGTGAATTTTTTTTCCCACATGAACCGTAAAAATCAGTTCAAACTTTGTCCATTCCTGTGCCCATTCCCGTCCGCTAAACAGGCCCTTAATATAAGTACAATCTACAAATAGATGATTAGTACTCTCAGGTTTGACCACAAAACAGACAGTCAAGAGAACCAATACCACCCTTTCTTTAATAAATTAATCCTAGTTAAGATCTTATCCTTGCTAAATAACTATAAGAAAATTTTAATCTTGAGTGGTAATTTCGATTGCCAAATAGTGTTATATTATTTATTAAAGATACCCCTATAGTCTAATCATTTATAGAATGAATGATAATGGACCATCTTTATATAAGCTTATCTTCCAACGTATTGTCTAATGTAAAATGTAAAAAGTAAAAGTTGACGCTTTAAAGCCAGCCATTCTAATAATAATTTTTCAATTATTAAATAGGTACTTGCTCTTACAAAATCATGACTGGTTCAAACTAAATATTGGATAAGATAAACCAGTATACCTCTCAAATAGGCTACCCATTTGTGCTGAATAGATATTCGCTGCTCTCATTTCAATCAAATCATAATTGGACTGTATTAATCCCACTTATTTTTTTTTTTCAAACTCATCCGTTTGCATCGGTTGGGAAAAATGGCACGGCAGAGCCGGCTCTATTACGGAACGGCACGGTACACGTGTCAGTTACGTGCCGTGACCATTCGCGTGCCGTGTCCATCTTTTGAAACCTTAGCACGGCACGACACGTGAAAGATTTAGTCACGGCACGACACGTAGTCACGGGAGACACGTGTAATTAGGACCATTAGATATTAATTTAATGGTGAATCTTGAATAAACTAACATAAATTATGATTAAATGGTCACGCGAGTCACGTATGGTCACGGCACGTTTAGACACAGCATGACTCACGTGGCGTGACCATTCATGTACCGTGACCACCTCTTGATATTTTGGTCACGGCACGTAAAAAATTAACTTAGTCATGACATAGCACAACACGAGATCAAAGTTACGACGTGTTAATCACGTCACGGCACGGCACAGCACGTATTTTCCACTTTATCTGTTGCTCAGGATACTTTACGTGTGTCTGGTACTAACCTTTGAAAACCGATCAGGACTCCATTGTGGTCCTAGGCCATATGCCCCCCATATCAGTGCAAATCTATTTTAGATTTAAAAAAAATCGGATCAATTTTGCGCTTGATTCATGTTTAGTACCCAAATAGTTAAGAATAAAATATTTGAAGAATCAGGGTGTCCTTATCCGAACTCAGAAGGTCCAACCATGGTTGTTACACTCACTCATACTACTAAAGATTAATTGTAGAATATATGTTGCACCCAAATGAAAGTAGTTGTCCTTGTGGTCCAACAAGAAGGCGTTCAACACGTAGTGATAAATGAATAGTTCGGTTTCGGTTCGGCGGAGTCAAAAGTTTGTGATTCGGATATAATTCGGAATGATTCGGTACAACAAGAAAGCAAAAAAAAAAAACCCAAAAAAAACCCCAAAATTTTTTGAAAAAGAAAATAATTTTCGCGTTTTTTCGTGTTTTTCTCACAAATAATTTGTGATTCGCGTTTTATTCGCAAATAAAACGTATTATACGTTTTTTTGTGTTTTATTCGGAGTTTGGTTCGGAAACGTTAAAAAACAAATAAAACGCGAATTATTCGCGAATTTATCGCGTATATTGTTACTATGGTTCAACAATCAACATCATCATATGACCCGCCACACGAATTACACACTATGGCAACTGCAACTCCAATTAGTAATAAGTTGATACCATCAAATATATATTTTGTTGTGATAAAACTTAGGTTCAAGAAAAGGTGATGTAGTGATCGATCATCTTACCTAGTTTTTATTTGAATTGTTCGATCAAAATAAAAAGTTAATAAAATGAAAAAAAAAATTATCAAGACATCAAGACGTAATATAAATCGACTAATTTTAGTTGGATGAGCATAAAAAAGTCAATTTTATTTTATTTCAAACACATGCATTTTATTGCCTTTAAAAATCGAATAACATGTGGATAGAATCTGAATTCCAAAAAATAAAATAAAACATAATATATGGATATATATTTGGATTAATTAAAATTTTAGTGGATTCAGTTTCGATCTTGCTAGGATCCGATCCTAAAAAATTATATTGGTCGACGAGCAGGCCAGTCCCATCTCTGAAATGAGCTCTCCAAAAAATCCTACTATTCCTGCTATCCTCTCTATCTCTCTCCTCTCTCTCCTCCTCTTTTGAAGAGAAAGATAGACATAAGGTGAAGAGCACCCGCTGCTATTCTTAAACAGTCGAGATTCATTAACTCAAAAGATTATCTTTTGAGTTAATGCAGAGGATATGAATTCCTCTTTTGCCTGCTTCTGATCTAACGAATCCAATGATAAAGTGAGGATACCTATATTTTATATACAATTCACACTCGTCAATGATAAATACAGCGCACCTAATTAAATTTTGGTCAACAGCATCAAATAGCTTTTGTTTCCCCTTTTATAATTATAATGATATATGTGCATTCATTCATGCACCCCCTTGGAAGAAAGTTTCCTAATTCCCTTTATAGTATCTAATGCTATGAAATTATGATTACACATCAACATCACCAAATGATCAAAACCCAACTTAATACCTACCTACCCAAAAGATCTATAATCTATCGTGCGGTCCATGCTGGGGTGCACTCAACATGATATTTAATCTCAGCCACACATTTAGAGTGCTCATGCACAGTAAATGGCTAATTTTGTGGGAATCCATTTTGCTTTCTAGCGTACTGTGTATTGTGGGATAACATGTCACGAATCAGTAATTAGTGAACAGAAACTTCTTAACAAGTCGCTTCACGCTGTGTGCATATAGAAGCGCCCGTAGTCAGCCAGACGGAATTAGACAACATGGTTACATTAATTAGCCTCTCTGCCTCAAGGTAGGAGCAGGTCCGATGCCCATCGGACCTACTTTTAGATTAAATTAACTCTATCACCGTACGATTAGCATTAAATCTGTGCACACGGAAATTGATACAGACTCGTAGGAATTTGATGTGTAGTGCACGAATTTTGATGTTGATCGGATGGTCATCACACCCATCGAACCAAAGTAGGTCCTATGGACATGGGACCTACTCTGAATTCCTCTGCCTCTTATTCATTGAACCAAGTTAGGTCCGATAAGCATCGGACCTACTCTGAATTCCTCTGCCTCTGATTCATTGAACCAAGTCACTATTCCTTAACTCGAGAGGAGCCCCATTACAAAAATTCGAATACTCTCCTTTTTCCGAGTCATTGAACTCAGTCTCTATACCTCAATTTAAGCGGAACCCCTTACAAATTCCGGATTAAACAAATTCCTTGGGAACTTTTTTGGAACTTTTTTTATAAACCATAAATAAAAACATAATTTTAGAGAACCAACTTGATTGGTTACCAAATAGGCTATTCGGCACCGGAAAAAAAGTAAATAGTAGGTGTTGAATAGCCTATTCAGTACTTATAATTTTTTTAAAAACCAACCAATCAAGTTAGTTTTCTAATATTCTTTATTGAGGAGGGTTCAAATGCCTCTATTTTTTGTGCCTACACCATGCCTCAATTTCTAAAAACTTTAATAAATTAAAACTTAAAAGTCAAAATAAAACCGTTGGATATGATCTACATCATTTTTATTTATGCACGTGTAAAAAATTATGGCATTTCAATTTTGTTTTGGTTGTCATCAATAGCTGGTAAAAAACATACTAATTTTGATAATTTCTAAACGTTGATTTTTCAACTTATTGATTCATATAGAAACAAAATCGAAATGTGATAATTTTTTATGAGCACATAGAAAAAATAACATAGATTATTCTAACGGTTTTATTTTGACTTTTTAAGTTTTAAATTTTGATATATTAAAGTTTTTAAAAATGGAGGTATGGTGGAGGCACAAAAAATGGAGGCATTTGAACTCTCTTCTTCTTTATTTATGGTTTATAAAAATATTCAACATTTTTGTGTTTGTTCAAATTCATCTATGCCAAATTTCTTCTAGAACATGTCTTCCATTGCAGTGATGAACAATTTTGTTTTGACTTCATATATAACAAGCACAAACAATTAAATAAAAATAAAAGTATATAATCTATACGCTACATGAAATAAACCAACTCTATCAATATCTTTACCCCCACAATCTTGTTTTAATTGGAACATGATATAAGTTTAGTTTTCCAAGCTTATATTTCCTCATACAAATATACAAAATTTGGGTGACCATAAAAAATGCCTTACTTTCGAATTGAAAGATATATTTGTTTATTTTGAAATTTGATTACATATTAACGGATACCAATTTGTGATATAATACAAATTTTGGTGATTATTAGAAAAATGTCTCTCTTTTGAATTGGAAATTTTATTTTTATTGTTCATTGCGAAACTCGATTGAACAATAACGGATATTGACGATATTGCAATTTTTTAAAGGGCAAAGTCAAGTATTCAATATTTATTTTCAACGGAGGAATTTCATGTATATCCTTCAAAAGTACCGAAATGACATATTTCCCCTCTAAATTCCATAGTATCATATTTACCCGTCTAAATTCAAAAACTCAAAACTTCACAAATTTACCCAATTTATTGTTTTTTCAATTTAAATTCATTTCAAATTTATAAATTACCCAATTACCCTTTATTAAAATATCAATTTATTTAGACTGTGTAAGAAAAATGTCCAATCTTCTAATTAGTCAATTTTTGAAGACAAAAGATTCATTTCTCTACTTGTGTCTGGCATAAATAAGAAAATGAACAATATACCATACAATCAACCAATTATAATTAGAAGATTGAACATTTCCATTAAACAATCTACATATTTTTACTTTTTATAAAGGAAAATTGGGTATCATGTATAAATTTAAAGTGAGTTTTAATAGAAAAAGACAATTAATTGGGTAAATTTGTTAATTAGCTTTTGAAAATTTGAAGAGTACATATAATATTATGAACTTTAGAGGGAAATACGTAAATTTAATGTTTTTGAAGGGTACATATGAAATATTATTCAACATATTATTTTTCTATTTGAAAATAAAAGTAATATAAAATATGAATATAATTCAGATATTTGATTATTACGGTGAACCAAACTATTTTTTCTCATGTTAGACTTGTTATGTCATTAAATATAAAAGATCGTAAACAATTAAATGAAAATTAGAAGTCTAAATTTCTATCTAAAAAAGCATTACGGTTATCATCTTATATTGACATAAGGGCAGAAAATAAATATTTGTTAAAAAGAACATACCAGAAAGACCGACATTTATATAATATCCAAAGTTAATTAGAAATTAATAAATATGCCTAGAATCAATTGGTTTTATTAAAAATTCCATATCGGCAAGAAAATGGCCGGTTTCCGATTTAAATGGGTACTGGCCATTTTTTTTTTTAGAGACAAATAGCTAAAATGTTGAAATATAACACTAAAAAATCAATTTTTTTTAAATATTTGTTAGATTACTTTTTTGATATATAATTAGCATATTTATACTAAAATACGCTAAATTACTTGAAATTATATTAATTTATGTTGATTTACACTAAATTACGGTAAATTACAATAATTATGTAAAATTATGCTAAAATACGGTAAATTACGCTAAATTACGTATGAATAGGGCCGATTTTGTGCCATCTTTCATAAATTATAAAAAATAGTAAAAAAATTTGAAAAATAATAAAAATTGGTATTCCACAAGTTCATTACATAACTAATTTACTGAGCTACGTAGATTGAACAATAAAAATGAAAATCTTAATCGGAAACTTCAACTGAAGTTTTGAGGCTCTTTCCTTTATTTTTTGGCAATTCTGAATTTCGACATCTGGCATCGCGGGCATTGACGCATGCGTATTTTCACAAGCTTTCCGAAAAGTGGTCATTTGCTGAAATCGGACACTCGAGCGCCGTTTTATGGCCGTTTGAAGTTTCGTCGTCGTTTTTCGCCTTCTTAGTGAAGATATCATCTCTATTCATACGTAATTTAGCGTAATTTACCGTATTTTAGCATAATTTTACATAATTATTGTAATTTAGTGTAATTCAGCATAAATTAACATAATTTCAAGTAATTTAGCGTATTTTAGTATAAATATGCTAATTATATATCAAAAAAGTAATCTACCAAATATTTTTTTTAAAAATTCGATTTTTTAGTGTTATATTTCAGCATTTTAGCTATTTGTCTCTATAAAAAAAAAAAAGGAAGGTACCGGCATGGCCGGTACTCTATTTAAATCGGAAACCGGCCATTTTCTGACCGGTATGGACATTTTTAATAAAACCAATTGATTATGGGCATATTTATTAATCTCTAATTAACTTTGGATATTAATAAAAATGTCGGCAGAAAGAAACGGCACAATCTAGAAAAAAGAAGAAGAAAAATATGTGGAAAAAAGCACCAAACCACAAACCATTTCCTTAAGAAATAATATTATTATTTCTTGTTATTTAGGCATATAAATCTTGCGTACTGCCAAGTACTAGTAGAGTCATTGTCAGCTTCAACATCCTGCGAATCTTCAATCTGGAAAAAATTCCAAGTTATAAAGTAAATTGTTATCTATATATGGAATAGTTAATGGAGGTTGCACCTAGAATAAATTTCGACCATCCAGAGCAAATTTACGAGCATCTTCATCCCAGTAACTCAAATTAGTTTGTAATTAAATGTCAATCACTTTTTAGAAATTTAAATCTCTAAAGTTTCTAAACTCTTACATTTTTTAAATTAATTTTAGAGTTTCTATTCAGTTACGTCAGTAATAAATTAAGAAAGAGAAATAATTTGAACCAATTATTTTTTTTCTTAATAAGAAACTCTCTTACATATCTGAAATTAGATTATAAACTGTTACATCATATTAGAAACTCTAATAATACCAGAGATATAAATGCTCTCACTTGTGTTAATTAAGTGAAGTAACACATTGTTAGCTCAATTATATATGGTTATTAATTAAAGTTGCAATTACCCCAAAATTAATAAGACCTTTTTGGGTTGGTCTACGTACGCCTGCATAAAATAAACATTTACCTATACTCGTTCTATAATATTATAAAGAGGAGGGATCGGATTACACCGTTTTTATTGATATCGAATTACATTGTCCATTTTCAAAGTTTTCAAAGTCCAAACAGCCGATCCAAACCGTTTAATATGATGGATATATTAAAATGTGCTTGCAGATCAAATTTTACATTTTTTTGAATTTTTTTACTATTTATTAAGTACTTTACAAAATCGTTGTTTTCAGACCATTGAATTTTTGTACCCATCTTAATAATAGTAAAAAAATTCAAAAAAATGTAAAATTTGATTTGCAAGCACATTTTAATATATCCATCATATTGAACGGTTTGGATCGACTGTTTGGACTTTGAAAATGAACGATGTCATTCGATGTCACAAAAAAACGGTGTAATCCGATCCCTCCTCCATTATAAAATTTCATGTCAAAAATATTTTTAAATGCATGCAGTTAGTGCGGGACCGCATGATATATAGAAGCTAGAAATGACACTCAACATGATCATGACACAAGAGTATGACACATGTATTAATTATCCGTCTACAAAATGCGTTTGTGATGACATGATAAATTTTCCCAAAAGCACGTGCACGTAGAACACATGGTCGACAAAAATTATAAATTATAAATTATCTTAAACGTAAATTATATAATCGTGTGGTAGTTAAAATTAAATTTTAATTTTAAAATTACAAAATAAAATTCTAATTACTAAGGTACAAATAAACATTTAATATTTTAGAAAGGGTTGAACTATACAAAAACTTAAAAAAAATGTAATTAAATATATATAACTAAAAAATTTAAATCATAAATATTGCGAAGTACTTCTGGTTTGATCAGTGTATTAAAATTCTGTTCATTCGGCCGAATATTCGTATTCGGTTGGAATCCGAATAGAAAATCAGTATTCGGTTCAATATTCGGTTTCGAATATTCGGCCGTATACTTTTTTTCCGCATATAATATATTCAGTATTATGTTCAATATTCGATTTTGAATTTATGCTTGTATTCTTAAAACACTTGTTTGTACCGTGGGCTGTTGGCTGTGCTGTTGGTTACTGGTGCTTGTTGTGAGATACCGAGATAACTATTAATATATATTGGTTGTGTTATTGTGGTTACTGGTGCTTGAATTTATGCAGGATATAGATTTGCTTTCCAACATCAAATCCGAATAACTATTAATATTTCATATGTTTATCATATTTCATATGCGGATTCCATTGATCTCAAAGCAGCAGGATATTGATTTGCATAACTATTAATATTAATTCTTATTTGAAAATCCGAATATATAAATCCGAAAAAAATTCCGTATATTCGGCCGAATACCGTATATACGGTATGCGGTGGCCTTCCGCATACCGAATGAGAACCGAATATTAATACACTGGGTTTGATGGTAAGATCTGTCCTTGATCATAGATACAACAATCAAAAGAATGTAATACTCCAGTTCGAAACAATTAAAAGGATGTAATACAATATCATCAAAGAGGTGGGCTACGGTGCTTTGGAAAATAAAGATGATGTTTTATTTCCAGCTCATATCTTCATTTTTGAAGTTCAAACAGTCGATTCGTGTCTTTCAACATGATCTCCATATTTAATGTGTTTGGAGACCAAATTTTACATTTATATATTGAAGTTGAAATTTTAATTTCACAAAAAGAATTATATAATTTGTAGTTTGAAAAAAAATGGTGTTACTATCTAGGATAGACAAATTTTGTAGTTTGAAAAAAAAAGAATTATATAGTTTCACAAAATGTTACATTTATATGGTGTTAATAAATATAATTTATATTTTAGTCTTTACAAAAACAACTTTTTTAATAAAAAAAAGTATATCCTACATAAGAATAAATTTTACTTTATTTAACATATTTTACACAAATATAATTATATTATATTTATTTGGATTTTTTCAAATTTATAAGACAACAAGTAAAATATTAAATATCACATACAATTTCGATTTAAGTTTCAGTGCTGTCAATTGAATAGAATTTAAAAATAAAATTTGAACTAACCATAACTACTAAAATCTTGGTCTAGACTAGGGTTGTAAATGAGCCGAGTTTGAGCGAGTTACCCCCAACTCGAACTCAGCTCATTAAATAAATGAGCGAGTCAACTCGAGTTGGGATGGTAATAACGAGTTGCAGAGCGAACTCGAACTCAGCTCGTTATCAACTCGAGTTGGCTCACAACTCGTTTAACCAGTTAATTATATACTACTTGTAAAAGAATTTATCAGTATCCAACAATTTTTCATACAACAATAGTACATAAGCACTAGCAAGTTTTCATACAACAACTTAGTACATAAGCACCAACAATTTTTCATACAGCAACTTAACAAAAATAATTTCTGAGATTTATTGTAACTAATTCAATGTAACTCGAGTTATAAATGAGCGAGTTAGAGTAAGCTCAAACTCAGCTCATTTATTAAACGAGTCAGCCAACTCGAGTTGGAACTGACTCTAGCTGTAAATGAGCGAGTTAAAACGAGCTGTAAATGAGCGAGTTATGAACGAGTTACGAGTTTGCAATTTTGACCGGCCCTAGTCTAAACATTAGTGTTTGTACGAATAAATGTTGTGCACAGTCCGATTGACATCCGATGCGATCGCTCAACAAATGGCACAAATTTTCATCTTTTCTGGCTGTGGCCTGTGAGCTAAGATCACGCATGGCCAAGCGAAGTGCGAGTCTCTGACTTTTGTACACAGTGTGTCCCACAGGTAACGACAATGTGTCGAGGACATGTCAAATGTTTGATCATGTTCACAAATTTATTGCCCGTGTTGTGCATGCGTGTGTCCATGTTGGACACGTGGAGGATACGCGTATCCTAATTTCATGTGTGTCCATGCTACATAGTCATGTGTCCTAACAAGAGACATATTCTTCTAAATCTTTTTAATACAAGCATAAATTGGTGTTTTTTTTAAATGCAGGAATAGATAGGTTGTAATTTGAACAGAATTGGCTCCACCTTTCACCTATATAAATGGTAAAGGATCCAGCAAATATATATATAGCAGTAATAGTTGGTTGGAATTTGGAAACATTCTCCTAAGTCCTATCTTCTCCTCATCTACACATATCATCTGGGTTTCTTCTCATCCCCATTTCCCAACAAATCATCAAGGACAAAACAAACTAAAAACCATTTCCTTTTTCGTCTACTTATTAGCTAGTGAGCATATCGTTTGAGCCATCATAATTTGTTTTCTCATGGAAAACAGAGGATATACCAAAGATGGCTCGGTCGATATACGGGGCCGCCGTGCGGTTGCTGCCGAAACAGGGAGATGGAAAGCTTGTGGATTCTTAGTTGGTAACTATCAACCTTTACTCCTTTAGTATTTTCAGTTTTTTTATTTATCCTTTATTACATCCATATACCCAATTTTACTCCAAGTACTTCAAGTAGTTACAAAAACCTTTTGTGACTTAATATAATCCAATAAAGGCTGGATGGATGCCTGGATAAATAACATAAAAATATCCTTTAATTGATATAACATAACATTCGTTTGTTTCTGCATTATATATATACAAAGCATGCGCAAAACATTACAAATTTCATGTTCTTTTTATTCCTTTGCAATAAACACATAGATATCCCTTTTTGGTTCATGTTTATCTATTTCGAGCTTCTATAATTTGTTTGAGTCAGGATACGAGGCCTTCGAAAGAATGGCATTTTATGGCGTGGCGGCAAACTTGGTGGTGTATTTGACAACAGAACTGCATGAGGATACTGTCTCATCTGTTCGAAATGTGAACAACTGGTCCGGTTCGGTCTGGATGACGCCCATTATTGGAGCTTATATCGCTGATACGTACCTCGGCCGGTTCTGGACTTTCACCATTTCTTCTCTCATCTATGTCATGGTATGAACATTTTATGAAATTGCACTAATTTTTCCTCGTTCAAAACTTTTTTGAAAAACAACCCAAAAAACAAAAAAATTGGAATATTTCAAAAGTCAAACAAGTGGTTTAAATCGTTGCGGTAGTGAATTGATTTTCCATATATGCCAAAACAAATTATCTTTAGAAAAAAAAATCAAAGCAAATGCAATAATGAGGGTTCCAAGTGGGCGTCCACAAATGAAATTCCACTTATGTTTTACTAGCTATCCAACAAAAAGATTGCGATGTTGAAAAGGCAACTCTCCAATATATTAGTGCAGAAAAAAGGACTAGTTAGAAGAAATCAATGATTGCTAGCCTCTCATGTCAAGATGTAGTACATCTCTATGAGTAAGCTGGTTTATGGGGACAGTATCACAGGTGGAACAGATCACAATTGAAACCCTCAACATTTTCTAATTACTAGAACTAATTGCAATGCTTGTAGGGAATATCTAGTTCTATTATAAATTTGTAATCCAGATTTCAGAGTTCATTTTTTACATGGCACTATCGATCATATGACTTCCAGCATTTAATGCCTCATGACGCCTCTCTATCCAAAGACGATGAACCAGAGGTCAATAAATATAAAGCATAAGAAAATATATACTCCAAGGTTGGTAACACGATTGCCATTAAAATTTATGATGATTCGGGTGCCGTAGTTCCATTTTTATCATCCTATTTTAATAAGAATTTCTTTAGTAATAGAGATGTTGACAGACCGAGTATACGTAGTTAATACGTAGTTATCCTTATCAGATAAAGATGTTGACAGACCGGGAAGATGTATAAGAGGTCGACAATCATGAAACCTTCATCACCATTCAACCTTAGAACAAGATAGATTGTCTGATTCAATTGACAGTTAATACTAAAAGAGAACCAGGTTGAAATTGGGGCATAAATTCACATTGTACTTGCCTTTCATGAGCATATGCCAATGGCAAACAAAAGAGAAAAGGTTGATGTGCAGGTGTAATGGACAATACATTTTGCATCAACATCAAATTAGATGTCTAATGCCCCTTTTCCTTTTTTCTTTTCTTTTGCAAAATCAACATCAACTTTGTTTTATGTGCCAATAATTGGCTCTCATTATTATATTCCTGTCTTTTTTTTCTTTCTTCTTTTTCTGGTTCTCAATTAAGGAGCCTCCTAAAATTTCATTTGAAAGATGTAATTATGTAGTAAACATAAACAGGAACAAGAAAATAAAGCAAATTAAGGAAAGTTATAGAGAAAAAACAACAGTCACACTGCATGATGCAGGCAATAATTATCCTAAAAAGCCTACTGAAAAAACAAAAAAAAAAACAAACTGTTGAAACAAACCCTGCCCCACACTGGCTGGTTGGTGATGTCATCAGCAAAACACCAGCAAGGCTTCACCGTGCTGGCAAAGGTTCTCGTGTTTCATTAATTCCTTTCAGCCATGTCAGAGGACTGAAATAAACAGAGCTTAATAGAGCGATTGACCTTGTCAGAAGACTGCGATATGGAGAATTTTTCATTCGATATAAGTAAACATTATTTGCTTTGCCTCCGTAATGAGCTCAGAATTGAAGTTTCTGATAAAATCAGAATTAAATTTATTATGAACACCATTACATTTAAGTACTATTTCTTGTAATAGCTCAATATCATGGATTTGTTTTAACTTTTTAAGTACGAGATAAATATCAAATCTCCCAAATCATTCCCAACAGGGTTACTAAAATTTGAACATATGATTTTTGACACAGGACAATACTATAGCTAACTTTTGTAGACATGATTTTCATGGACATGTTTAATTAACAATTTAACATGAATAATAATGAATTTACGTATCTAACCTTGCCTAATACCTATTTTTGCTTATGTTTATGAAATTAATATCTGAGTTTTTCATTTCATTTAACAGGGCATGGTTCTGCTGACTGCAGCAGTTTCCTTCAAGCCATTCCATCCAAAATGCACTGCTAGCAATGGATCACTCTGTCCAACATCATCAAAAGAGATTGCTTTCTTCTACTTATCACTGTACATCATGGCCATCGGTGCCGGTGGTACTAAACCAAACATTTCCACCTTTGGTGCAGACCAATTTGACGACTTTGATCCATACGAGCGTAAGCTCAAAACATCTTTTTTCAATTGGTGGATGTTTAGCTCCTTTACCGGTGGTTTGATGGCTACACTTGGTCTTGTATATGTGCAAGAGAATGTCGGGTGGGGATTAGGGTATGGAATTCCGACAGCAGGGTTAATGTTGTCACTGCTTTTGTTTTATATCGGAACTCCTTTTTATCGGCATAAGGTTAAGAAGGCAGAGAGTCCAATGAAAGAGATATGCAAAGTAATTAAGACGGCTCTTGATAACCGTCAATACAAGGTCTCTGATGACTCGAAGGTACTGTACGAGGTTGAGCAGCAACAGTATTTGAGGACCGCCAAGCGACAGCTGCACCACTCTTCCTCTTTCAAGTAAGATTCCACTATATGATGCTAGATACTGTTAGCTTTTTGGACAAAGGAAAATCTTAGGTGCATAAAGTACTATTTTAATTGGCATTATAGAACATACTGACCTGATAAAAAAGATTACCAGTGAGAAATTAAGGAATATATGTCCTTCACAAAAATTAAGGAAATTTTGATTAAGGGAGAAGAACAATATAAAATTATTATGAGCTAATGAACCAACAGTAAGTAGAAAGATTGACATAGTGAAGAACATTCACAGCCCAAGGGAATATACACATCATGAAATAACAGAAAATTTCTTCCAATTATTTTCGGAGGGTAAAGGTATACATGTATTTACTATAATAATATTCAATTTACAATTAAATTGTAGATTTCTTGATAAGGCAGCGCTAAAAGAGAGCGCAAACCCATGCACAGTAACCGAAGTCGAGACGACCAAGTTATTTTTTGGGATGTTTCTAGTTTGGCTGACAACCCTTGTCCCCACCACAATTTTTGCACAAGTCAATACCCTTTTTGTCAAGCAAGGAACTACTCTAGACCGGACCCTCGGGCACAGTTTCCAAATACCCGCCGCATCGCTGGGAAGCTTCATCACCATCTCGATGCTTCTAACTGTACCTATATATGATAAATACTTTGTTTCATTCATGAAACGCCGTACTGGCAATCCAAGAGGTATCACACTTCTTCAGAGACTTGGCATCGGGTTCTGCTCAATAATTTCTGTCATGATAGTGGCCTACTTTGTGGAGTGCAAAAGGATGCATGCCATTGCAAGGTAACTTGGGTAATCTAACCAAATAAATACTGATCTGATAGAAAGCTAACAGATTACAATTGAACTAACAAGTTAGTCCAACAGGTATGGAATACACGGTGCCAAAGAAACAGTCCCAATGAGCATCTTCTGGCTACTACCGCAGTATGTGCTTCTAGGCGTCGGCGATGTATTCACCGCAATTGGCCTACTTGAGTTCTTTTACGACCAATCCCCTGAGGGCATGCAGAGCCTCGGGACTACTTTCTTCACTAGTGGCATCGGCATCGGGAATTTTTTGAATAGCCTTCTTGTCACTTCAGTTGACAAGATAACAAGAAGTGGTGGCGGCAAGAGTTGGATTGGTGACAACCTAAATGATTCGCATTTGGATTATTACTATGCTTTTCTCATAGTTCTTTCGTCCGTGAATTGGGTTGTGTTTGTCTGGATCGCAAAACGGTACACATACAAGAATGAAGTGGTCGAGGGTGTCACAGAGAACAGAGCAGTGCAGATGGAAGAAAAATCTATGGATGCACATCAAATTGATAATTATTTAGGGGAGAAGCTGTAAAGATCAGATTTCCCAATAAAGCATACAATGTCGCAATTTGTTAGACAATACATGCAATTTATTTGGAACTATATTCCGTTCGAAATTAGACAAATTGCAGTCCGGCCCAATTATTTTCTGGGTTTCAACTTCTAGTCCATACCGGTAAGCCCATAAAATGGGATCAGACTCTACTGCTTTTCTTAGAAAAAAACAGGGTTCTGCTTTTCCGATCTCAACCATTAAAATTTTTTCATTTACGTATCTCGATAAAAAAACTTTTTCATGCACAAATCTCAACAAATTTGAATAGTTGAAATCGGAAAAGGAGAACTCTGTTTTTTTCTAAAAAAAGCAGCAGAGTCCGTTCCCATAAAATGGGCTCAGCCTAGTATAGAATATGTAAACGAGAAAGCTACCTTTTGTATCCTTAGAATGATAATATACTGTTAAGCATATCTTAAACCTAAAATAAAAGAAATAAAAGATACACTGTTAACTGTTAAGCACATAAGCCTTTTTCTAAAGTCCCGAACCAGGTCTTGCTAATAATGTAGGAATATGCTAGTTGAGTCTGTCCGTCTAATCTAAAAGGAATAAAACTGATGAACACTATTTAATTGTAATGCAAATTGGGCACCTCTGAACCGTTTATATAACAAATATCAACTATTTATTAAATCACATGATTAGAATTGTTGATCCATGCTGTATAGACATAATAAGAACTACAATCTGAACATCTTTGTTTTCTTTCTTTGTTTAAAAATCAATTGTAGTCAATGATACCGGTACCATTAACTTGAACACTATTTAATTTGTAAAGTATATTACAAATTAGGGGTGTCAAAAAAGCTCGTAGCTCGTGACTCGCTCGTGACTCGCACCTGACTCGCTCGCTAACAGCTTGCTCGTTACTGGACCGAGCTGTTAACGAGCCAGCTCGCCATTAGCTCGACTAGGCATTAATTTGTAAATTTGTATGAATTTGTGTACATTTTATACTATCCGGCTCAGCCTGGCTCGGTCCAGCTCGGCTTGGCTCAGTCCAGCTCGGTTAAAACAAGATCCAACCAGATCCAGCGAGCCAGCTCGTCAGCTCGCGAGCCATCTCGATCTGGCTCGTCACGAGTTCCAGCTCGCTCGATAAAAGCTTGGTCCAGAATTAACGAGCTGAGCTAGGGCCCAGCTCGGCCCAAGCCAGCTCGTTTACAGCCCTATTACAAACCAAAAAACAATGACCCAAAAAGGAAAAAGAAAGTCCATTTTCCAATTGGTATTTTTTTGCAAGATAGAAAACTCGGGTAATATTTAGGGCTGCTAATGAGGCGAGCCGGCTCACGAGCCAATGAGTCGAGCGGCTCAGTAAATTGTACTGAGTCAAGCTCTAAACTAAATAAAGTCTGAATTCGACTCAGCTCATATTTTATTACTCAATCAGGGCCGAGCCGAGCCGAGCCCGAGTTGGCTCATGAGCCAAGGGCCCAAGAGTCTCTTCTTCCATCTATCCCTCTCTCTCTAGGTCTCCAAGTCTCCATTCTCTCTGTCGCTCTCTCACCTCGCTCTGTCTCCATTCTCTCTCGTTCTGCATTTGTGTGCGTGCAAGTGCAAGCTTGTCGCTAACTCTATCTTTGATCGCCTCCGTTTCATTTATTCCGGACACGTCTCCGTTTCTTAGTCTTTGACGCCATGAGATTCGTGGGATGGGAGAAGGTCAGAAGGATCGAGAAGCCGCATAGGATTTTATTACTACTTACTTCCTGACTTCAACCTACCCTCTGGAAAAATATAGAGGTTAATCATATAACCTAACTTCCACGAATCAAGTTATGTTAAATTAATTTGATTTTATATGATTTTAGTGAATTTTAGTGGATTAATTTGAATTAATTTGAATTTTAGTGAATTATATGATTTTAGTGAATTAATTTGAATTTTTAAATTTTAGTGAATTTTAGTGAATTAATTTGATTTTATATGATTTTAGTGAATTTTAGTTAATTATATGATTTTAGTGAATTTTAGTGAATTAATTTGAATTTTTTAATTTTTGTGAATTTTAGTGAATTAATTTGATTTTATATGATTTTAGTGAATTTTAGTGAATTATATGATTTTAGTGAATTTTAGTGATTTGCGGGAATAGTTTAGATAAGGTTATGACTTTAATCAAGTAAATGTTTGTTTTTTTAATGCTTGGTATGAGTTGAGCTCGCGAGTCATGAGCCGAGTTTGAGCCGAGCTCAAACTCATTGATTTGAGCCGAGCTTTTTTCTTCAAGACCGAGCCGAGCCGCGAGTTGAGCCTTTTTAGTTATATGACGAGCCGAGCCGAGTTTGAGCCGAGCTTGGCTCATTAGCAGCCCCGGTAATATTTGTCTCTGGGACGCGCGGTACAAACAATCCAATCCATCCGATCCACAATATATTGGTTTGTCCTACCTAATGTGAAAAACCACAGATTAAAATTTTTATTAGGTTAATATTAGACGAATTGTTAATTAATCCCACTGAAAATTGATCATAATATTTAAAAATTAATCGAAAGAACATAACACATATATAGGGGGTGTCAATGGTACCCTTTTAACCGTTTATTCGAACCATATCGTTGGATAGGGGTATTGGTAAGGTTTTTTTTCATTAAAAAGCGTAAAAAAAAAGTTCAAACCCGAAATCTACCTCAGCCGCCTCCTTCCCCCATCTCTCTCTATCTTCTAGATCTCACTTCTGACACAACGATACTCTCTCATCTCTCTTGTCTCTATCTCCTCAAGCGGAAAGGAGAATGAGAGAGAGGTGATAGAGCGGAGCCGATCGGAGCCGAAAGCACGGTATCATCGCAGCTCAGACTGTAGAATTTCTACCTCCATCTCGATTGGAGCGCGGCGATAAGCAGATTCGATGGTCGAAGCACGACGGCTATCGGACGAAAGCGGATATGATCGTGGAGAGATATGGAGCATAAGGTAATAGGGTGATTAAAAGTGTAAATAAGTAGGATTAGTTTATTAGAGTAAGTTTAGATGAATTTATGAGAATGAATTGGTTTAGATCTAAGAATGAGGATCATTTGACTCATTATAAGTACGTTTATTATTAAAAAATCGTTAGTAGGTATTTAAAGCCACTAACCATAAAAAAATGGTTTTTTTTCATTAGCTTATCGGGTATGGATATGAGTAAGAAATTTATTTTGTTAGCTTAATTATTTGATAAGAATATGGGTAAGAACTATCTCGAACCTGTTATCCTATAAGATAATTAATAAATATAAAATTATATATGATAATATACATATAAGAGTCCGACTAGGCTACTCCATGGAGTAAAACGACTTGGTACTCCACGCCATATCTTCATTTTCAAAGTTCAAATAGTCGATTCGAACCTTCCAACATGTTCTTCATATTGAAATGTGCTTGGAGACCAAATTTTACATTTTTTGGAATTTTTTTACTATTTATTAAGCCACTTTGAAAATCTGAAAATCCTTATGAACAGTAAAAAACAGTAAAAATTTCTGGACCGCCGGATCAGTGATTTTCAAAGTGGCTTAATAAATAGTAAAAAAATTCCAAAAAATGTAAAATTTGGTCTCCAAGCACATTTCAATATGGAGAACAACTTGAGCGGTTCGGATCGGTCGTTTGGATTTTCAAAATGGAAATAATGAGGCGTGGAGCACCAAGTCGTTTTACACCATGGCTTAGCTAAGCCCAGCACATACATATAACTAAGTTATATGATTTTATTATTATAATTAGTTAATTTATATTACATTTCAAATATATATTTACTAAATTTTGATAAATTAATTTATCTAACATTTTACAGTTTTTAGTTAATAATTTATGACAAATTTAATTTATAAAATATTTTATTATTTTATTTAATTAATAATTTATATCTTTTAAAATAATAAGATAAAAAATTATAAATGAGATAACTTTTTTTTTATATTTTGTCATTTCATGCTCATGATGTATTTCATATATATTTATTTATTATTTGTTATATATTTAGATTAAATTATATATACTATTAATTTTTTAATAATTCGCTATTACTGTTAATGGGTAAGGGTATGATATGATTAAAACTAATTTTAAGTAGGTATAAGTATGGAAATGCCTCCATCTGACTCGTATTGTATCCATTCACATCCTTATTAACACAGGAAATGTCCTTAATTCTTTCTTGAATTACCCCTTGAGATATTATTATTTTTTGCCGAAATTTTTAAATATAGCACAGCCCCAAAAAAAATAAACCAAAACGGCACCGTTTCGTGAGAATTTTAAATTTAGCACGGCCGCAGATCAGCTGAGCGGCCCCATTTACTGGGGACCGCAGATCAGCTGAGCGGCCCCAGGGGGTTTTTTTTTTAATTACGAAATATGTATTTGTGTTTTAGTTATTGTGTTATAAAAATAAATGTATTTGTGTTTTAATTATTGTAATGTTGTTTTAATTTATCTTTTTAATTACGAAATATGTATTTGTGTTTTAGTTATTGTGTTATAAAAATAAATGTATTTGTGTTTTAATTATTGCAATGTTGTTTTAATTTATCTTTTTTGTCGCAAGTTATTTTAGAAACGTGGTTCGTTTGAAATATTTTATATATGTCGTGTGGTTCTAATTTTTTTTTTTACGAGGAGATAGTGATATAATGAACAAAATAAATAAATAACCAAAATAAATAACAAAATAACAAAAAAAATAAGAGGCATAATATAACAAATAAGTCCAGTGCCTGACATAGTCTACAAATCATACATCTGTCTCTGCTTCTTCTTTCTGAACCCTCGACCCCGCCTGGAGAGTGGCGTCTCGTCTGTATCTCCTGAGTCTGTAGTGTCTGTGGAGTCCGCCGCCTGGACATCTGCAGACTGGACCGGCTCATCACGAACCTCCTCAATCTCGGATGTCTGCTGTACTCCAGGACCAAAAACAGTAGTCTGTGCAGACTCAGGATGCGTGAATAAATACGCCTGTCTGGCAATGGGGTCATCAAGGGTGGCATGATGTGAGGACTGTCCCGGAAACTCTGGGAAGGGCTCTGTTTGAACATACCCTGGCTGATAGGCAGGAGGATCCGTCTGTGTCGGACTGTAACCCGGAGAATACAGTCCATCTGCTGAGATCTGGTAATCCGGAATGCGCTCCCCCTCCTCACCCTGCTGCAGTAATTTACAAGTTAGTTAATCGAGAAATTTGGAAAAAAAAAACAATTGTTTTATATTTTAATTACAAATTATACCTGGGCAGCCGTATCAGCCTGAGATCCCATGCCCATACGCCCGAAGTCGCGCATCAACTCGGCAGCTCGGTCAAACACCTGACCAACAGTCTCAGCCTCATGTACAGGTCTAAACATGGGCTCATCGCCAGTGTACGGGACGTAAACATCAGGCTCGGGCTCGTCGGATATGTCGTCTACCGCATCAACTCTGCCCAAGCCAACGCATCTCAGTAGAGAGTCGAGACGCGCCCTGTACCCACACTGGCACACTGCCGGTACGCTGTGCTTGAGGAGGACCTTCCCGAGCCTCTTCCAACCCGTGGTCACGGCCATCGTAGCCCCTATCACGCAACTCTTGACCAGATATAGTGCCTGCAAAGAAAAAAATATATGAAAAAGTTGTACAAATTTAAATATTGTTAGTTTTTAACTTTAAATTTAAAATTAAACATACCGTGGCTGCGAACGGTGCGCCAGCAGGGATAAGACCGTGGACCCGTCCTCTCCGATCCCTCGGCTTCGGTACTCGCTCTAAGGGGTTGTCGGCGATACACCCCTCCAGATATATAGTGTACGCGCCGTGATCCTGGTACCAATCTCTATAAGGTCTGTACAAATTACAAAAAAACGTTAGATATGTACATATTTCAAATTACAGTGAAGGTTTCGAATTTGAGAAAAAATTGCTTACACTGGCGCGACATCCATGTGACGGTCCGGCTGGGCCAATGGGGGGTCAGTAGATGCTGCCTCGAACACGTAATCAGAAAGACATGTCCCCCAGTTCTTGCCAGCTGTGGTGTCCCTGGCCCGATGGAGCTGTCGCCACACCTCCTCGCTGATCGGTGCCGGGGGTGGAGCTAGCTGACGCATGCCGAACTGCCTCAGGACCCGACCAGGGTAGTGATGCTCGACGATCTACATATTTCAAAATGTTCAGTATGTCAGATATTTAATTAAGTTTTTAATGTACAGAAATATAAAAATTAAATTAAATAACGGTACCTGAAAGCATATGAGCGGCACCTCTGCACGCCAGAATCTCTCCTGCTGCCGACATCGCTCAGGCAATATCTCGATGTAAGCCCGATGTCCCCCATCGACCTCGACCTGAAAGCACATATTTCATACCATATATCAATTCAAGTAAAGTATGAATTGATATAAGTTTTTTCAAATTCAAAATTATAATAAAAGTAGACTCACATATTCTCTGTAGGGCTCCCAGGTGACATACTCGGGATCATCTCTCAGATGCTCGATCTCCTGTCTCCAGAATGTGATCCCGAGTGTCGCGCCATGTCCGGCTCCAACCCAAACCTTCTTGTAACAGTATCTGGCGCCGTATGCAGGGCACTGGTCTGGCTCGGGCTGGCCCCAGTCCGGCACATCAGTCGGTCTGGCTATGACTGGGCGGCCTACGATCAGATGTGCGTAGGACCAATGCTGTAGTAACATGCATGGTCCAACAAAGGTCTTGTTCTTCTTAAGGCAGGCATTGTTAAGACCCCTTAACAATACACAAAGTCAGAGCTGCCTATACTCTACAATATTTGAAAATTTTAAATATGATAAGAATAATTTTCTTACCTGTATAAGCATGCCAGCGTAGCCGCACCCCAGTTGAACCTGCCCGCAGTGGGCAGGTCGCGCAGAAACGGAAGATAGCACAGCCGAACCTGATCTCCGTGTGAATCTGGAAACAACCGACAGGTGATCATCTCAAGAATATACGCGCGGATGTGTCGGTCAACAACCACCTATTATTTATATAAATTAGAACATTGTTTACAAGTAAATCTGATATTATTTGAATTAAATAAGGTACAATTTACATACCTGATCTGGATGATCCGGATAGTCCTTGAATCTGGTCCTCAACTTCATCAAGCTGATGGTACTGGGCGAGATCGCAAACCTCTCACCTTTCTTCTTCTCTTTCTGTAGCTGGTCGTGCGGGATACCCAGCAACTCCTCGCACAACGGACGGAAGTCCCCGTACTCGACACCCGTCACCGGCTCCCCGGTAATAGTCATACCCCACAGACAGCTGACGTCCTGTAGGGTGACAGTCATCTCAGCATGGGGGAGATGAAAGGTGTGCGTCTCGGGACGCCATCGCTCGATGAGGCCGGAAGATAACCCCTCGTCATGGTTCTCCTCCCGCATCTGTGATAGCTGGAATAATCCCATCGAGCGTAATGTCCCCCCGTACGCCGGCTGATACGGTAGCCACATGCGGTTGTGACGAACCGTAACCGCATCCAACCCCTGCATTTATGTAAGAAATCAGATCAAGTTCATTCATAAAAAAAAGATTATGTTTTATTGTATTTTTATAAATATGACTAATTTATAACTTACCCCGGTGGCAGCCTCTAGAATCCGGTGCTCTGAATTCGGGTACCACAGGAAGTCGCTGACCCTGTCAATGCGACTCCGGATACCCGGAATATCTGTCTGTGATAGAGCACTCTCGATGTGCTGGGACATCTGATACGGAGTGGGTGGATGGGCATGGTGTGTACCTCTACTGGAAGATGGCACACCCATACTGGAAGACGGTATATCTCTACCAGATGCCATGCTGTATTTAATTTTTGGTACAAATCTAGTTAAGTATTGGTGCTAAAACAATTGATTTTGGCTATTTAATTTTTGGTACAAATCTAGTTAAGTATTGGTGCTAAAACAATTGATTTTGGCTATTTAATATACCTATTTAATTTTTGGTACAAATCTAATTAGTATTGGTGCTAACACAATTGATTTTGGTAAAATATACCTATTTAATTTTTGATACAAATCTATTTAAGTATTGGTGCTAAAACAATTAATTTTGGTTAAATATACCTACTTAATTTTTGGTACAAGTCTATTTTAATTTTATTGGTGGACAATTAAAATTTGGAACAATTCTAATTATTAACTCTAAATTAAATCCTAATTATCAATTCTAATTCTACACCCTAATCCTAAACCCTAATCCTAAACCCTACTCCTAAACCCTACTCCTAAACCTAAACCCTACACCTAATTACTACCCTAAACTAAAAAATTAAACAAGAATAGAAGAAGAGAAAACTTACCCGAGTACGAAGGGATGAAATTCTTGAATCGATAAAAAAAATGAAACCAGCGGCCCCCTTATATAGGCCTCCAGGGGGCCGCTCAGCGGATATGCGGTCCCCTGGGGCCGCTCAGCGGATATGCGGCCCCTCTCCAGGGGCCGCTCAGCTGATATGCGGTCCCCAGGAAAGGGGGCCGCTCAGCTGATCTGCGGCCGTGCTAAATTTCGAATTTTCGTCAAACGGTGCCGTTTTGGTTTATTTTTTTTTGGGCTGTGCTATATTTAAAAATTTCGGTATTTTTTGAAATAAAATTGATCCCCATTAACGCCGAAGCAAGTATGTTTGACTAGTGAACAAACAACAATTAATTTCATGGATACACCTCATCAATGCTCACTCTGTTAAATAAAAACTACATGCTCTCTTAGATAATAAGGATATGCTGACTAATTTAGTATATTGTATATACTGAGTCCGAATCTGCTGCGATTCCAAAGGGATCGCAGGATCCTGAAAATCCGAGATCAACGGTTCAAACTTTTTCATGCGCGGATCTCGGAAACGTTCTAGGAAAAATAAATTTTCATGCACGCATCTTGAGAAAGACTAACGGTTAAGATCTGAATCGCAGGGTCCTGTGATTCCCGAGAATCACAGCAGATTTATTTTCTGTATATACTACCAGATACAGTGGATTCAATTTTAGTAATTTATTCTTTTTTACAAAGCTGTCTTGCAATTACTATTTAAATTGAAAAACAGAGTCTGGAATTAATATCTAAATAACAATAGATCCAAGTGTTAGCAACGCAACAACCAATTAATGGAATCAAATGCATACTAATCTTTCTTTCTTTTTTTCTGAAGGTTGGCAGAGCCAACAAATATATTGATAAAAAAAGTTTACTTACAAGATTCGTATCCTACTATTAATTACAACATAAAAAAAATATATACACAACAACTAAGCATTTAAACTGAATTCATCCACTGATAAATATCTACAAATGCACACTAATCTTGATGGCGATCGAATGGTTCCCACTGAACATCGAAGCCCCCCCAACGAGTGCGTATCCTCTGAGATATCTCATATTTTGCGTGACCGACGTATCCGGTGTTTATTCTGGGATAGTGCAGGGGGCCAGTATTATTTGAGCTTTGAGATCCGTGCAGAACGTATTAAATGCTTGAGATATTCCAAAAAGTCACGCAAAATATGAGATATCTCAGAGGATGCGATTTCCCCCAACTCCCCAATTAATTCACTGCCATAATTGTGTCAAGTACATGACAAGGGGAAGGGGAAGGGGATAGTAATTGTTTCTGGCAAAAGTTACTTTAAAAAACAGTGTACTCACTACTCACACAGTCACACTTGGCCTATTTAATGGCAGGACTCGGTGGATTTGAGTGTGGTAGTTGTTCTCATAAATTTCTTTTAAGTCTCTCATCTTCTCCTCGTCTATATACATCAACTAGTTCGTCTCTTCCCCAACCATCCATGTCTTCCTATCAAACAATTTTCTTTTAAGCTAGCCATCTCAAATCAATTTCTCATGGAAAACAAAGGTTATACCCAAGATGGCTCAGTCGATCTACAGGGGCGCCCGGTGGTTGCTTCCCGAACTGGGAGATGGAAAGCTTGTGGATTCTTAGTTGGTAAATAACAAGATTTTTGGCCTTTCCGATAATATATATATCCAATTTAAATTATCAAGCATGTACTATGTATGTACATTTGCATAAACCTCTTGTTTGAGACAGGGTATGAGGCATTTGAAAGAATGGCGTTCTACGGTGTTGCTGCAAATTTGGTGGTGTATTTGACGACACAATTGCATGAAGAAACAGTCTCCTCCGTTCGAAATGTGAATAATTGGTCAGGTTCAGTCTGGATGACTCCAATTATCGGTGCATATATTGCTGATACATACCTTGGCAGGTTCTGGACTTTCACCATTTCATCTCTCATTTATCTCCTGGTAAGATCATATGATGCCACTCAGTTATTTCTACTTTAAACATGAGTAGGGTTAAAATGCATCTTTGGTTTTGTGCTCCAATAATGCTCCATATCCTTATCTTCATTTTCAAAGTCCGAACAGTCAATCTGAACCGTTCACCATGATCTTTGTATTAAAATGTATTTGGAGACCAAATTTTATATTTTTTGAAAAAAAAATTTACTATTTTTTAGATAGGTACAAAATCACTTTTTTCAGAAGATTATGGACCATTCAAAACAGTGATTTTGTACCTATCTTAAAAAAATAGTAAAAGAATTTCAAAAAATATAAAATTTTGTCTTCAAGCACATTTTAATATGAGGATCATGTTGAGCGGTTCGGATCGACTGTTCGGACTTTGAAAACGGAGAAAAAGACGTGGAGTATGATTGGAGCACAAAACCAATGGTGCATTTTAACCCTACTCTTAAACATATATATTGTAATATTTCTCTTTTATTTTATTCTTTTGGAGAAGATGCAGAATATATGGCTTTTTAGAAGTTTCAACAATATTACATAGTGTTCAACAACGAGTATTATGTAATTAACTGTATTTGAATTGCAACTAAAACCTAAACTTAATAAGGCTTAAATAAAAAAATTATTGCATGTAATATGGGAAGCAGGGCACATTGGACCCAAAACAGTCTGATGCACGTTCGGAACTGTCCAATTCGCTTCGTGATGCGCGTGTGCTTGATTTGCACTAATATTGAAGCGGCAGTGCAGCACGCACCGATCGTGAACTGATCGGAAGGTTCCGAGCAGGCATCGAACTAATTTGGGTCCAATGCCCGTCGGACGCCTCCGCTCCCTTATACGGCAAACGACTGAGGTAGTGTGGGTGTATATGAGTCCGACTCTGCTGCTTTTCTAAGAGAAAAACAGGAATCAGTTTTTTCTGATCTAACCATTCAAATTCGTCGAAATTTGTGCATGAAAAAGTTTTTTTATCGAGATACGTAAATAGAAAAATTTGAATGATTGGATCCGGAAAAACATGGTCCTACTTTTCTTTCGGAAAAGCACCTGAGCTCGATTCGGGTGTATATATGGTAGATTCCTTAGTCCATTTCACAGATCAGATTCTACCTTTTTCCAATAATACCAGAAAAGATTCGGACATTGTAATGGCAATTGCAATCAATGCATTGTGAATTAAAAAGAGATACAATAAATTAATTACACGAGGAGAAAGGGACTAGTTGGAAGAAATAAATGTTGAGTTGGAATCACTTTGACTATGATTATTATGATAATATAATTAGTCTAACAAAATTTTCAAAATGTTAGTATCGTTCGATATTGTATAAAAAATCGTTAAATTCAGACCATATATTGAAAATTAAAGTTATTTGATGAACCATAAAATATACATTAATTAAATGTCATTATTTTTTGTAGGCATGATACATAATTAATGCATCAACAAACAAGATAATGATTATAACATTGAATTTCAAATGAAATATTATTTAAAAAAATGATTGTCAATTGATACCTCTCTCCATTAATGTTTGTACTCATTTTAGAAAGACAGTCAATTCATATCAAAAGTTTAAATAGCGTTTATCGTGTCATAGCGGAACAGTCGAAAAAAAGACACTATTGTCATATTACGCTGCTATAGCGTGCTATAGCGCCGATAGAACATAGCTTTTGTGGTCCGAAAATGGTATAGCGGCGCTACAGCACTGCTATTTAGAACCCTGATTCATATAATAGCGATAAGATGGAAGTATTTTTACATCAATTCCTATTATGAATCTAACAATATTGCATCCATTGCCACTGAAATTTACGGACATATAGTTTTTTTATTAATCCGACTACAAAAAACATATTTCATCTGATAAAAAAATTACAAATATGATATCTCAGAATGAATCATGCAAAAGAAATAAATAAAAATTTCAACATGTGATAATAAATTTTTCTTGGATTATCAACAACATATTGTGAGCTTATGCAAATTCAAGTTGCAACGAAGTTATATATTTTTCTAAGAATCTAAGATAAACACCAATAAATTAAGATGTTGACAGAAAAAATAGAACAATATAAGAAGAAACTGCCACCATTATTAGTGTAAGAGGAACATATATTGATAGGTTCAATGCATATAATATGGCCAATAGATAGAAGAGAACCAGGTTCAATATTTAGCCATATATATATAGAGCCAACCTAGCTATGATCATGAACTGATTCCAAATGCAACATGGCTTTTATAAAGGAAAAGCGAAAATCTCTAGATCTTTGACTTGGTTGGAATGGATGATATTCATTAGCGCAAGAATATTCGGTTTCTTTTACTTTTTAACTAACTGCAAATGCAACATTCCTTTTCATCTCTTTCTCTGGAGTAAGTAAACTGGAGTAAGTAAACTAAGAGCCCATACTAAAAAGCAAATTTTTCCTGTTTCTCCTGTTTCAAATATAACCCAAAAAGTTCTCCACTTCCATTCTCCTACTAGATAACAAGGGGTCCGGATCCCCTAAAGTAACTCAATTTTTAGGTTTTGGATAGGGACAGTCTGAATCGAATTTGTCGGTCGATATCACTTCGGGATTCAAACCTGTCTCTCAGGATGCGTGCACTCTACTTTAGTTAGATGATCACGGATTCAAATCGGACGGTCCTGATCCAAAACATAATTTTTAGATTACTTCACTAGATCTGAATTCAGATAACAAGAGCCACAAGTCCCACAACCTATTAGATACGATCACATCGCTAAAAATCCTCCAGTTTAGTTTCTTGTAAAGTAATTGTTTGTAGTAAGAAAGGGCTTATATCCTCGTTTTATAATTTCTTACAAACCTAGGGTTTTGGAACATACGACTTTTTCTTTTTGAGTAAAATTGAAAACCAAGTCACCTAAATATTTAATATCCATAAAAGATTTCTCCATCTAGATTTTGAACATGTGATCTCTCACACAGAGAACATTGTCTTTGAAACATAAAACTTTTCACATAAGAAGTATTGTCTTAATCAATTATATTAAATAATTCTGGAGTGTGGTAGTTTCATTGATAACTTAAATTTAATTAGTTTAATCATTTCTTGGTTCCTTTTTTTCCTCACTTTATTAGAACATCTTCACCTTACTTGCAAAGAAATTACAAATGCTGATGGATAATTGCAAGTATGCAAAACAATTAGTAATTTATAATCTTGCTAAATTAACAACTTTCAGTCACATCAAATTTTGTAAGTAGGTTTTAGGCTCAAAATTGATATTATGATGAATATTATAAAAGGGCATACTGGTTCAAAGTACCTTAATTTCATGGCCTTGTATACAATTATACAGAATGAGATCGATATGTATCAAATTTTTGACAATATCACAACAATTCTCTTTAAACCAAGCTTCTCCACATAACATATGATACTCTTGACAGTTCTTAATAAACTTTTCTTACTTCACTGATGGACTGGTAATACCTGCAGTTCTCAGTGACTTGTGATAGCCTCTGGTTCCAAAAAAATTTAAACAGCTGATTCAAGCCTACAACCAAAATTTTTTTTTTTTGTTTAATCCTTTGTTGCAGGGCATGGTTCTTCTAACTGCTGCAGTCAAATTCAAGCCATTCCATCCAAAATGTAATGCTGGAAGCGGATACTCCTGTCCGGTATCATCATCAGAGATTACCTTCTTCTATGCATCACTCTACATCATGGCCATTGGTGCCGGCGGCACGAAACCCAACATTTCCACTTTTGGTGCAGACCAATTTGATGACTTTGATCCATACGAGCGCAAGCTGAAAACATCATTTTTCAATTGGTGGGTGTTTAGCTCCTTTGTTGGTGGGCTGATGGCGACACTATGTCTAGTATATGTGCAAGAGAACGTTGGATGGGGATTAGGGTATGGAATCCCGACAGTAGGGTTGGCATTATCTTTGGTGTTGTTTTATGTGGGTACGCCTTTTTATCGGCATAAATTGAAGAAAGCAGAGAGTCCAATGAAAGAGATTTTTAAAGTACTAAAGATGGCTTTTGTGTACCGGCGACTCAAAGTCTTGGATTCAAGTGTGCTTCACGAGCTTGAGCCACAACAGTATTTGAATACTTCCAAGCGGCAACTGTGTCACTCCTCTTCTTTCAAGTAAGTTGGCAATTGCATGCACTACATACCAGTATTTCCATACTACACAGTATACACTATACACATTACTGGATGCTTTATTGGCATAATATACAAGTTAGTTTGCTTGACAGAGAATACAGAATGCTCATAATAATAACAATGATGATATTGAACAAGAATTGTAATAGTAATGATTGTGAAGTTTCCTTTTTGGATTAATTAATTAAAGAATATTTGACATAGAAAACAATTTTGAAATAATCAATGAAGCAATGTGTGCAAGTAAAAACAATTTTTACACTTCTGTATTCTGAAAATGGTTGTATAGTGAAAATAAGCAAATTTTTACTCAGCGGATAAAGACCACGTCATCAGTACATGCACTAACAAGTTCTTTTGGAATTGATTAATTTGTAGGTTTCTTGATAAGGCAGCGCTAAAAGAGAGCACAAATCCTTGTACTGTAACTCAAGTAGAAGCGACCAAATTATTCTGTGCTATGTTTCTAATATGGCTCACAACCCTTGTGCCAACAACCATTTTTGCACAATTTAATACCTTTTTTGTCAAGCAAGGCACCACACTAGACCGATTCCTCGGGCATAATTTCCAAGTCCCAGCTGCATCGCTCGGCAGCTTCATCGTCATCTCAACACTGATATCAATCCCTATATATGATAAGATCTTTGTACCGTTTATGAGACGCCGTACTGGTAAACCAAGAGGTATCACACTTCTACAGAGACTTGGCACTGGTTTTTGCTTGATGATCGCCGTCATGACTGTGGCATATTTTGTGGAACGCAAAAGGATGGGCGTCATCAAAAGGTATTTTTAGTTATTTAACCAATGAACTACTGGTTGACTTAACAGGCTACAATTTTTATAGAAAAAACATTGTCAACAGGTACGGAATCAAAGATACCAAAGATACAGTCCCAATGAGCATCTTTTGGCTACTACCGCAATATGTGCTTCTTGGCATTGGAGAGGTGTTCATCGCAATAGGTTTGCTCGAGTTCTTCTACGAGCAATCCCCTGAGGGGATGCAGAGCCTCGGAACAACATTCTTCACTAGTGGGGTCGGGGTCGGTAATTTTATAAATAGCCTTCTTGTAACCGCAGTCAACACAATAACGACAAGTGGCGGCCGTAAGAGCTGGATTGGGAGCAACCTAAATGACTCACGTTTAGACTATTACTATGCTTTCCTCATAGTTCTTTCGGTACTGAATTTTGCTGTATTTGTCTGGATTGCGAGATGGTACCAGTACAAGAGAGAGGTGGGGGAGGGGGTGGTAGAGAAGAGAGGAGTGCAGATGGAAGGTAAGGTCATGGATGCAAATGCAATTGATGATTATTTAGGGGAGAAGATGTAAAATTAAGTTCTTTGTAATTAAAATACCAGAATTGCAACTTTGAGCTCTTTGGAGCTGGCTTGTGCAGGTTTTCACTCTGAATTAGGATTGCCCATATTCTGTTTCTTTTGCTATAACTTCAATTTTGTTTATTTTATTGATTTTTTACCTCATCTTTTCAAATTTTCAAATAAATTGTACATGTAAGGCGCAACAGCCTACTGTGAGTTCTTCAAAACAGGCAGTAAGTGCACTGTATTTGACTATTTGGAGCAGCATGTATATATCCTTTTTATGATGGAACGTGTCACAATCCAGCCCAATTTTCAATTAAATGGGATTACTACAACCCAATTTAATTTAATTGGGTCGAAAATAGGCCTACCCAATATAAATTGAAAAATTAGATAAAAGGGTGTTTTTAAAATTAAACCCGTAAGATGATGAGTGGTATTCTCTCTCTCTCTCTGTTTTTTTTTTTTTTTTTTTGATAAAGTCAGAGGTCAGGGGTTTATTTAATATTTTGTTATTACAACAAAGATTTTTCTATCTGAATTTCGAATCAATGATTTCTCACATAGAAATCATGTGTCTTTGCCACTAGATCAAACGCTAGTTTTTGGTATTCTCTTTAATTTGATAGTTCTCGGAATGATCTGAATTATTTATTTTAGAAACGATGATCCACTTCTAATTATATATTCGTCTCTATTTGTTCGGTCTATTTTGTGCATTGTCTTTTTTGATGAAAAACTGATAGTGGCTATCAGTGAGTGCATCTTAATGAAAACAACAAATTACAATAAATTACAAGCCTAGACAACGGTGGGTCGGGATCTCGTAAACTGAAATTTTGAGTTTGGATCCAAACGCAAAAATCAAGACCAATCCAACTTAAGTTAGATTTTACGGGGTCTTTTAATATTACATGGAACCAATGGGACGGTTCAGATCCAAACTTAATATCTGAGTTACTTTAGGTGATATGAATTCGACAATTTATGGTGGAATGGAACAAGCATCTTAGATGGAGTAAAGACAGAGCTGTCCACGAGCTAGCTCGGACCGAGCTGGGTCCTAGCTCAACTTGTTAATTCTGGACCGAGCGAACTGGACCTAGGGCATCCAAGCTAAAACCTCAGTTTGAAATCGTGACGAGCCAGCCCAAACTAGCTCGCGAGCTGACGAACTGGCTCGCTAGGTCTGGCTGGATCTTGTTTTAACCAAGCTGAACCGAGGTAGACAATATAAAATGCACACAAATTTATACAAATTCACAAATTGATGCCTAACCGAGCTAGCTGGCGAGTAAGCTAGGCCCTAGCTTAAACTCGTTAATTCTGAACCGAACTAATGGCGAGCTGGCTCGTTAACAGCTCGGTTCAGTAACGAGCGAGCTGTTAGCGAGTGAGTTGGGTGCGAATCACGATCGAGCCACGAGCTACGAGCTTTTTTGCCACCCTAAGTAAAGTGGTAAAGATTTTAAGTTTTTAACAAGTTTGTGCTAAAATTGCTATGTTAAAACACTACAGCAAAATTGGGCATCAGCGACCGGTTTACCAGTCACTGATGCCTCATCCTGGTCGCTGATACACCGGTCGTGAGAGCATCGTCGCTGATGCTCTCCGATGACGTCACCGGTCGCTGAATGACGTCATCCCAGTCGCTGATGCTCTTTCAGCGACCAATATTTATTGGTCACTGTTGGATTTTGCTGATGTCATGCAAATGCTTCAGAGACCAAAACAACCGGTCGCTGATACTCTTCTGTCAGGTTTATGGTTTATTTTTGTTATTTACTTTTTCCCATTTATATATTTATGAAAATCAATACTGTATTATTACAAAATTATGGAGAATTCTAAGTTGAGATAAATTATTAGAAACATTTCAACACAAATTGTAAAATATATAAAACATTCATACAACACCAATGCATGTTCTTAACAATACAACACAAACATGTCATAAATCTAAAAAATAGAAATTCAACTCCTAAATGAAGCATTCAAATCCATCGCATTTCAACCTGTAAAATTACAAAAAAAAAATGTCTTGTTAAATATAAATTGTTTGAACAAATTTTTTGAAGTTGAAATTTAATAAAATAACCATAGGCAACTTCGAACATCACGAACAATCGCAACAGCCGGCCGGGAAAATCAACAACCCGAGCAAGCCAATAATCAAAAAGGGTGTTTTTAGCGTTTACCCGTGAGAAAATCGCAAGAAGGCAAGAAGGCAAGCAAACCCCCAATTTCTAGGGTTTCCAGCGAGAGAGATGGGTGCGGTTCCTTGGGTCAGCGAGAGAGAGGAGTGAGGTTCCTTTTTCCAGCGAGAGCTTGTGGGACGGATCGGCAGAAGAAGCGGCGGGATTTGTTTTTGTTTTTCAAAACCTGTAACGCGCGAGTCAGAGAGATAGGCGGGGTTTTTCAGGGGCAACCTTCAGTGACCGGGCCAAATCGGTCGCAGAAAAATCTGGGCACCGGTCGCTGAAGGTCTCATCGCTGATATTTTTTATTTTATTTTTTTACTATTTTTTTTTTAGTCTTCAGCGACCAGCGATTTAACCGGTCGCTGAAAAGCTGTTTTGCTGTAGTGAAATTTGTACTTCTTGCAAGGACCTCTTCAAATAAAGCATATGAGTTGACAGCTATAGTGAACGCTGCTGAATTAATTCAGCTGGCAAGTTGTAAGTTGTAATAACTTTCTAACAGTACATTTGACAGCTATAGTTGCATCACTTTTGACCAGAAAAGCTGCACAAAACAAGTAGAATTTGAGATTCAATTGGACTTAATCTCGACCGCCTTCTAGAAAGTAGCCCAAAGACGAACGGTGACCCTATTAACAGACACTTGAGTAGGTCTGATGGGCATCCGACCTACTTTGGTTCGATGAGTTTAATCACTGTTGATTTGTTTTAAGATTCGTGCGGAATGCTTTAAACTTTGTGTGTGTGTAGAAAAATAAGTAGTATTAGGGACAAATAAGCCTCAGAGCTCTTAACGGGTTTAATTACCCTTAACAGGTTTGATTTATCATAGGCTAATTAAGAAATAAAGGGAGCAACTAAATTTGGATATAAAGTTACTCAACCTTTATTCCTTAAATAGAAAGTTACCGTTTTATTTTCCAACAGCTATTTTTCTTTCATTTAGCTATATATAGCTCACTGTACAACATCTCAAATATAAGAAATATTTTTCTCATTTTCATATTCTGTCTCACATTACTAAAATCTTCAGTGTGTCTGTTTTAATTTTCTTGTGCACAATCTTAAATTAGATCGGACGGTCATCATGCTCGTTGAACCTAAAAGTAGATCCGATGGGCATCGGACCTACTCCATTCTCATTAACAGAGGCTTTTACGTACTACAAGTGGAAACTAACCAATGATTTTTTAAATTGCAAATCTAATTATACATGGTTTAAATATAATCAATATGATAATAACCAATTTAACCAAGAGTGAGGCAATGGTAATATATATATTACGGAGCAGCTCGTGCGATGGACTCATATCTCTGTTTTCAAAGTGCAAATTAATAGTCGATCTTAACTTATCAATTCATTTCTATATGAAAATGTACTTGCATATCAAAATTTATTAGATAGGTAGAAAATCACTTGATTTTAAATCAAGTGTCTAAAAAATAGTAAAATAATCTAAAAAAATCAAGGTTCTAAATAGCGTTTATAGCGTCGTAGCGGGAAGGCTAAAAAAAAGCTATAGCGAATAGCGTCGCTATAGCGGAAGCTATTCCGAATAGCATTTTTTTTTTTTACATTTCGTATATTCAATATTTGTACTAAATATCAACATTATCTAAGGTCTCATAGAACAATAAATAACTCCAAAGTAATTAAGAAATTATAATATTCATATTGAACCCGTACAAAGTCCAAATTGCGGTTCAAAATATCCATAGTAATATCATAAACTATCGATTTTTTCTATTAAAAATATCTTAAGTATTAATTCATGACATAATCTATTTTTTTTTCTATTCAAATTTTAATTCCGGTTTGGACTTTTTTTCTATTCAAATTTCAATTTCTATTCCCAATTTCAAATTGATTTATTTGTAGCAAGTAGCAACAAATTCAATTTCGGTTTGAGATTTTTTTTATCTTAATTTAAAACCCATATAAATTGCTTAAAAAAAAAAAAAAAAAAAAACTCATATTGTATAGCGCAAATAGCGCTGTAGCGGACCGCTATAGCGTTGTAGCGGCCGCTATAGCGGCCGTAGCGCAAATAGCGCATTTTGATGTCGTAGCGTAGCGTTTGGGGTCCAAAAACGCTATAGCGCGCTATTTAGAACACTGAAAAAAATATGAAGTTTGATCTTTAAGTAAATTTTCATATGGAGATCATGTTTAATGATTTGAATCAATTGTTTAAACTTTGTAAATAGAAATATAAATTTATAGCACGAGTTGATTTGTAATATACATATATTATTACTAGTATCGTGCCCGTGCGTTGCAACGGAATATATGATAAGATAACAAAAATAAATTCTTATATAAAATGACAAATTTTCATAAAAAAAAAATTAGAAATATATTCTAGATTTATCACAGTAATATGTATAGAAATAAGGAAGTAAAAAAATAAGAAAGTGAACAAAAAATTGATTTGCATTGTGATCCGCCGTATAGAAAATTTCAATTGGAGAGGGAGAAATAAGGAAACAAATTAATAAGGAAACGGAGAATTATATTGCTAAATTTTAGAGTCTATTTAATTTTAATTGTAAAGCATCGTGTGGCAGTATGTGTGGCGAGTATGTTTGTAGCTAAATTTAAACTTCTACACATAAAACAGATGCATTTAATCAAAATAAGATAGATTATGTGATTGGAGAGCTGAGATTAAATCCAGAAATTAATCTTTCAATCGTAGCCGTTGGCGGATCGGACACCCAACGTGCTTAATAATGGAATGGAGATATAGTCTCGCTCTTTTGAAATTTTTTAAAAATAAAACTTAAATTTAAAATTCAAACTATAGACATCATCTATATTATTCATAGTAATAATTCATTTTGAATATAATCAAAGTCGTCAATGATTAGAGTCTGAACACTGGGGACTAATTAAGACTCTCAAGAGTTGTTTCAAGACCCACCTGTTTACTCAGAATCATTTATGAGTGTTTTTGGGATTTTTTAAAATACAAGACAAAGATACAAGTCCTTCACCCCATCTTCACGGCGTGCACTAGATTTTAAATCTATGTTTTGGACTTTGTTTTTATATTATTGTTGTGTCTAGTGCTGCACAAAAAAATCGTAGTTCGTAATTCGATTCGAGTTTGATTCGAAAAAGTTCGTAAAAAATTCGATTCGAAATTTAGTTCGTTCGAAATTAATTCAAACCAAACTCAAACTGGACCTAGTTCGTTCGAAATAGGTTCGCAAACCAAACTTAGTTCGAAATTAATTGTACTGAACTTTGATTGATTGTAATAAACCGAATTATTTAAAGCAATTGATTTATAATAAACCGAATTATATTAAGAAATAAACCGAAGTATTTAAAGCAATTGATTAAGAAATAAACCGGGGTATTAAGAAATAAACCGGAATGGTCCGAACCAAATTCATAATCTATAAAAGTTCGGTCGGTTCGGTTATTTCGGTTTTAAAAAATTTCAAACCGAACCGAAATTATAATTCAGTTTTAAAAAGTAAACCGAACCGAACTATTAAACCGAACAAACCGAACCGTTTGGTCTAAACTAATTCGGTTCGGTTCAAAACCGACTAAACCAGACCCAATGAACACCCCAAACGGTGACCCTATTAACATAGGCTTTTACGTACTACAAGTGGAAACTAACCAATGATTTTTAAAATTGCAAATCTAATTATACATGGTTTAAATATAATCAATATGATAATAACCAATTTAACCAGGAGTGAGGCAATGGTAATATATATATATTACGGAGCAGCTCGTGTGATGAACTCATATCTCTGTTTCCAAAGTGCAAATTAATAGTCGATCTTAACTTCTCAATTCATTTATATATGAAAATGTACTTGCATATTAAAAATTTTATTTTTAGAATTTTTATACTATTTATTAGATAGGTAGAAAATCACTTGATTTTAAATCAAGTGTCTAAAATATAATAAAATAATCTAAAAAAAAATATTAAGTTTGATCTTTAAGTAAATTTTCATATGGAGATCATATTTAATGATTTGAATCAATTGTTTAAACTTTGTGAATAAAAATGTAAATTTATAGCCCCAGTTAGATCTATAATATACATATATTATTATATAGTCTCACTCTTTTGAAATTTTTTAAAAATAAAACTTAAATTTAAAATTCAAACTATAGACATCATCTATATTATTCATAGTAATAATTCATTTTGAATATAATCAAAGTCGTCAATGATTAGAGTCTGAACACTGGGGACTAATTAAGACTCTCAAGAGTTGTTTCAAGACCCACCTGTTTACTCAGAATCATTTATGAGTGTTTTTGGGATTTTTTAAAATATAAGACAAAGATACAAGTCCTTCACCCCATCTTCACGGCGTGCACTAGATTTTAAATCTATGTTTTGGACTTTGTTTTTATATTATTGTTGTGTCTAGTGCTGCACAAAAAAATCGTAGTTCGTAATTCGATTCGAGTTTGATTCGAAAAAATTCGTAAAAAATTCGATTCGAAATTTAGTTCGTTCGAAATTAATTCAAACCAAACTCAAACTGGACCTAGTTCGTTCGAAATAGGTTCGCAAACCAAACTTAGTTCGAAATTAATTGTACTGAACTTTGATTGATTGTAATAAACCGAATTATTTAAAGCAATTGATTTATAATAAGCCGAATTATATTAAGAAATAAACCGAAGTATTTAAAGCAATTGATTAAGAAATAAACCGGGGTATTAAGAAATAAACCGGAATGGTCCGAACCAAATTCATAATCTATAAAAGTTCGGTCGGTTCGGTTATTTCGGTTTTAAAAAATTTCAAACCGAACCGAAATTATAATTCAGTTTTAAAAAGTAAACCGAACCGAACTATTAAACCGAACAAACCGAACCGTTTGGTCTAAACTAATTCGGTTCGGTTCAAAACCCCAATGAACACCCCAAACGGTGACCCTATTAACAGAGGCTTTTACGTACTACAAGTGGAAACTAACCAATGATTTTTAAAATTGCAAATCTAATTATACATGGTTTAAATATAATCAATATGATAATAACCAATTTAACCAAGAGTGAGGCAATGGTAATATATATATATTACGGAGCAGCTCGTGTGATGAACTCATATCTCTGTTTCCAAAGTGCAAATTAATAGTCGATCTTAACTTCTCAATTCATTTATATATGAAAATGTACTTGCATATTAAAAATTTTATTTTTAGAATTTTTATACTATTTATTAGATAGGTAGAAAATCACTTGATTTTAAATCAAGTGTCTAAAAAATAGTAAAATAATCTAAAAAAAAATATTAAGTTTGATCTTTAAGTAAATTTTCATATGGAGATCATGTTTAATGATTTGAATCAATTGTTTAAACTTTTTAAATAGAAATGTAAATTTATAGCACAAGTTGATATGTAATATACATATATTATTATATAGTCTCACTCTTTTGAAATTTTTAAAAAATAAAACTTAAATTTAAAATTCAAACTATAGACATCATCTATATTATTCATAGTAATAATTCATTTTGAATATAATCAAAGTCGTCAATGATTAGAGTCTGAACACTGGAGACTAATTAAGACTCTCAAGAGTTGTTTCAAGACCCACCTGTTTACTCAGAATCATTTATGAGTGTTTTTGGGATTTTTTAAAATATAAGACAAAGATACAAGTCTTTCACCCCATCTCCGACATTTTTATTAATACCCTAAGTCCATTAAAAATTATTAAAATTACCCATGCTCCCAAATCTTTATTAAAAATACCCATACCGGCCAATAATTGGCCGGTACCGATTAAAAAGCCAAACCGGCCAATTATTGGCCGGTACCGATTAAAAAGCCAAACCGGCCAATAATTGGCCGGCCCCGTGCTTTAATGACTTTTTACTGTTTCAGCCCCTATATTAACCCCAAATTGCTCATCTTCTTCCCACAGCTGAAGAGGCAGAGGCAGCAGCGCAGCGCCCAGGTAATTTTTTTTTTTTAATTATTTTAATTATTTTTTATTTTTAAATGTTTGTAATTAATTGTAATTAAAGTTAATTAACTTCATTAAAATTAATGTTAATTAGTTTTAAATAGTTTAAATTCTTTTAGATTAAGTTCAATTAATTTGAATTAATTTTAGTTAGTTGTAATTTTTTTTAATTTAATTAAATTAATTGTAGTTGAGTTTAGTTAAGTGTAATTAATTAATTTTACTTAATTGTAATTAATTAATTTTACTTAATTGTAAGTAATTAATTTTAATTAATTGTAATTAATTAATTTTACTTAATTGTAATTAATTAATTACAATTAATTAAAATTAATTAATTTAATTTAATTTATTTTAGTTAATTTTAATTAATTGTAATTAATTTATTTTAATTAATTGTAATTAATTAATTGTAATTAATTTATTTTAATTAATTGTAATTAATTTATTTTAATTAATTGTAATTAATTTATTTTAATTAATTGTAATTAATTTATTTTAATTAATTGTAATTAATTTATTTTAATTAATTGTAATTAATTTATTTTAATTAATTGTAATTAATTAATTTTAATTAATTGTAATTAATTTATTTTAATTAATTGTAATTAATTAATTTTAATTAATTGTAATTAATTGTAATTAATTAATTGTAATTAATTAATTGTAATTAATTAATTGTAATTAATTAATTGTAATTAATTAATTGTAATTAATTAATTGTAATTAATTAATTGTAATTAATTGTAATTAATTAATTGTAATTAATTGTAATTAATTAATTTTAATTAATTGTAATTAATTAATTTTACTTAATTTTAATTAATTAATGTTACTTAATTTTAATTAATTAATTTTACTTAATTTTAATAAATTTTAAGAAATTTATTTTAATAAATTTATTTTATAAATTTATTTTAATAAATTTATTTTATAAAGTAATTTTAATAAATTAATTTAATTTAATTCATTTTAAGTAATTAATTACTTTTAATTAATTTTAATTAATTGTAGTTAATTTTATTATTTAATTTTAATTAATGAAAATTAATGAAAGTTATTTTTAATTAATAACAATTAATTGAAATTAACTAAAATTAGTTAAAACTAATTGAACTTAATTTAAACTAATTTTCTTTATTATTCAGTCACTGTGTAAATTAGTAACCTGACAAATGATTATCACTTTCAAAATGTAGTTCGATCACAATGCCATTGATTTCTATACACTGTGGTGGTAAGCTTGAACATAATGCAGACGGACCTTATTACAACAGAGAACCAATTGCTTCGGTTATGGTTGACGATAATATATCTCTGTTGGACTTGAAAGTCACAATTTTCGATTACACCCGTTTTAATCCAAAAAGATGCAACCTTGAATTGGGGACCCGAGTGTGTAATGGAAACACCGGGAAATATTCACTTGCGAAAATAACAGATGAAAATACCTGGAGAGGGTTGTGTGGGTATTTTAAGGCCAACGGAGATTTTGTAATAGAGATCTATGTTAGAAGAGTTCCGAGAGAGGCAGGGGTTGGTAGTTCTAGTCAATGCTCAGTTGCAATTGAGACTCCCGTCGTGCCCCCAACAGAACGAGAAAGCAACTATCCACCTATTTACCCAGAAACGAACTATCACCCCACTTACCCAGAAACGAACTATCACCCTACTTACCAAGAAACCATCTATCCACCTACTCACCAAGAAACATACTATCCAACTACTAACCCGGAAAACTACTATCTAACTCCGCCGCAACCACGACCTCAACCAATACTCCGAATTTGTTCCCCACCTAGACCCGTGCATGAGGAGCCTTTACCATTCCCAGGCCCAGTACACGATGAAGTTGGGTCAGATTTTGAAAATATCAATGATATCGCGGATGAACGCTTGTAGAGTGGGGATGAGTATGATGGACATCAATGGGACTCTGATCACATAGATGGATGTGGTGAAGACGGTCCAGTTGACACAGCTGAAGGGCCCATTCGGAGCAGCTCTTACTCAGCGCCGCTCAGCGGGCGGAGTGATACGCACCCGTTCCCAGAATTTAATGATGTATCTCGGTTCAGAGAAGCAGATACTGGTTCATATGGGCCACGAATCGAGCGCACGGGTGAGCTGGCCGCAAACCAATATTTTAAAAGCAAGGATGAATTAATGAAGAAGATTAGGGAGCACCATGTCCACAAGAATCAGGAGATAAGAATGAGTAGGAGTGACACCCGCCGGATTCATGTGGTGTGCAAAGACCGGCGTTGTGGTTACGAACTCAGGGGAAAAGCATCGGGATATGGAGATGCGTGGGTTATAACGATGCAAGACAAGCCTCACACATGCAGGACTGAGTATACAAGGATCGACAATGAATGTCTGACGGCATCAATCATTGCCGATGTCATTGGGAACAGCATTAAGACTGACCCCTGTATGAGCATCCAGTCGGTGGCAAACTGTGTTATGGCTGTGTATGACAAAGTCACCCCGAAATACAACCGACTGTGGAGGGGTCGTGAGCTTGCAATAGCCCGAGAATTTGGGGGTTGGGAGGAATCGTACGGCTTGCTGAGACCACTATTGATGGCCATTTGCGTCAAGAATCCCGGATCAAAGTACCATTTTCTGACCAGTCCGATACGAGACAAAGACACAGGAGTAATAAAGGAAGGGCAAGTTCAGTTCAGGGCCGTTGCCTGGGCTTTTGGTCCATGCATTGCGGCGTTCCGGTTCTTGAGACCGGTGATCAGCATAGATGCGTGCTTCTTGTCAGGGCGGTACGAGGGGAGGCTCTTGATAGCTTGTGCCTATGATGCCGAGAACCAACTGCTGCCTCTAGCATTTGCAATCGTGCACAAGGAAAACGCCGAGAATTGGGGTTTCTTCCTGCAATGGTTGAGGAATGAAGTGCTCGGATATAACCAATTCGTCTGTGTTATATCAGACCAGCACAAGGGGATCAAAGCTGCACTGACAGAAGAATACGGATGGCCTCCGGAGCTCTTTGTGCACAGGTTCTGCATGCAGCATGTTGCTGACAACCTGGTACAGAACTGTGGAAAAGAAAGGTGGTACGGCTAAAGGTTCAGGGAAGGAGCAAAGAAGAAGAAGCCAAGAAAGCTGAAAGAGATGTTCGAAGAGTTTGCTAAGGTATTTGTAATGTACCACATTTCATTTAATTTTTTGTAGCCCCTACTTTGAAAGTGAAATAACATATGTTCGTTTTGTACAGCTAAATCCAAGGTGTAATGCATATTTGCGGAAGGTTGGCAAAGTTCGTCCGAATGATCCGACGGAGTCGTCTAATTATGAGAAGATTTTCTAAACCTGTGATGGAGGATTCCGGTTTGGTATAATGACAACAAACGGCTCTGAGTGCTTGAACAATGTTTTCCGAGATAGCCGTAGAATGTCTGTTGCTGCCATAGTGGAGGATACATTCTACAAGTGCAACAAATGGTTTGTTGCACGGCGACAGCGAGCCATGGAATTGAAAGACAACAACCAGAAGTTTTCCACCCGGGTTTCGGAAAAGTTGGGGAGAAAAGAAGGCTGCAACAATGCGTTTGGTGCCTTACACACACGGCCAAGGGCAGTACCAAGTTTCAGTTCCAAATGAGTATATTCCTTGCCGCCGCAACGACCTGGGAGTTATGGAGTTGACACGCAGAGAGTGCATGTACATTGTGAAATGCGGTCCCGACAACCAAATGGAATGTGAGTGCAGAGGTATCCAGCTGACCTCAATTCCGTGCGCTCATGTGTTAGCGGTTTGTCGAAACCGAAACTGGTGCGAGGACAGATTTGTTGCACACTGGTACAATGTGGACTACCTTCTGAGTACTTGGAACGGAATGTTTGCTCCTGTTGGCAATATGGAAAGTTGGCCTCCTAATACTGAGCCAACAATACTCCCCCGCACAGGGATGGATTAGGAAGGGGCGGCGAAAACACATCCGTCATGTAATGACAATGGATGAACTGGAAGGTAGACGACGGGGGCATCAACCCCGACGTTCCACCGTTGATAGGCAACGAAGAGGTACGTAACATTTATCAGAAATTATATTTACTTTCAATTGGCACCAACTTACTAAACAACATATACAAATGCAGATGCAAGAATCGCGACCAATGAGTACGCGAATGACCCAGCTAGGGCAAGGGCAAGTGTGTCCGGAGGGTCAGGACATTCCCCCGCTACAAGCCATTTAGATGCGTCTGTTATGTTTGCAGAAGCGATGGGGGATACCCTCAACTTGGGAGGTGAGGCGATTGGATTGCAAAGAAATCCATCGAGAAGGTCAACTAGTAGGCGTACGACAAGGGCATCTGGAGGCCAAGCAGGGCCGTCTGAGACCCAAGCAGAGCCATCTAGCAGGCCATCTTCCGGACACGGTTTCTTTAGGGGATTTAGTTTTAGGCGTAGTAGTAGTAGTAGAAGGTGATTTATCTCTATTATGACTTTTTTTATTTATATGTTGTGGACTTTTTTTTTTATTCCGAGTTGTGTGGAGTATATTGAATTGAATGATACGTTTGCAAAATGGATTGTGACTCCGAATAGTAAAACACTAAACACAAAACAAGAACAACAAAACATAGAACAACGAAACATATAACAATAAAATAAAGGAACAACAACATAACCATAAAAAAGGCACAACACCATAAAAAAAGAACAACAACATAAAAAAAGAACAATAACATAACCATAAAAAATACATAAATCAGCGCTGAAACGGAGAAGGAGACCATCGCTCAGCTGGAACTCCGGCGTTCGCCCGATGGGGCCACGCTCTATCTCTCGGTGTCTCCACACGAGCATCGGCCTCTCTGTACATCATATCGGCAGTATCCCAGACAGACTCATGCGTAGAGACCGGTGGAGGTGTACCGAATATAGATGCAGCGAAATCAGTCCCAAAGTCAGGCTGATGCTGAGCCCCGCTACCACTGGCCTCTCCATCGTGGGCCATCTGCGGCATCCCATAGTCATAGATCCCGAGATCGTCCAGACTCGCGCTGTACCGTGGATCTATCCCAGCCATCTGTGGCTCCGGTGGCATCTCGGACTGACTCTGCAATCAATCACATAATCTACTGAATTAGAACTGAACGAAGAAATTTGCACTAATTCAAACAGCTAAAATAATAAAACATACCGGAGGCTGAAACGGACGACCGTCGTCAGTATAGAATGCGTGCCATCCCCTCGTGGACAACACCCAGCGATGGTGGTCCCACTCTGGAACCGTCTCGGGGGGGTGGCATGTCTCGCGCCAAAACCGGGCACTCATCGGGCTCGGACGGATCTATCTTACGCCAATCGATATTTTCTCTGGCGTCTCGCAGCATGCCGATGAGCTGCCCACCGTGCCCAGAATCCTCCATGAAAGTGGCACCCTTCTCAACGTAGCGGTAGCCAAACTGCCTCCAGTTCTTTTTTCCTAGCATAACTATCCCGTGCGCTACGGTCTTAATCGAATCCAACAGCTGAAAGAGTAATTTGTTAGATCAAACAATGATGAAGTGATCAGTTAAATGAAAAAAAATATCTAGTGTCAAGTGAATTACCTGGCGAGCCCATTTTCTACCGTTGGGTGTGTAACCGTCGTCGTTCTTGATCATATCGCGTAAGTGAGCGCCGTAATCGCCCTCCAGATATACGCTCGCCATGCATACCCGCATGTACCAAGTCTCGTACCTCAGTAGGGGATCTCCCGGGGTCTGCATCAACTCATCCGGGTATACATAGAAGTGCTCGTGCTGCGGCTGTGCCAAGATACTGCAATAGAACTCGTAGTGCACGCTCCAGTCGCGCTCCAGTCGCGATAAGTGGCTCATCCTGTAAGAAACACGTTAGTTGCAACACAAATAAATCAAGTAATATATGATAGTACAAAAGAGATACGACTTACTTGTGCAGGTCTACGATAGTGGAACTCAACAAAGATGGCTCTGCGGGAATAAACGGCGGATGTCCAAACTGGCGGAGTACGCGATCCGGATAATGGTGCTCCACTACCCAGAAATGTACGAGCGGCCCCATATAATACCACATATCCATAGACTGAAAACATCTCAGCGGCAGCCTACCGTCATCGTACAGCTTGGCGTACGGGGTCCACTCAACCTGCTCCGCCGTCAAATTCTGCAGCTGTGACCGGACTAGCCTGATACCCAATGTATAACCGTGGCCCTGATCCTGGTAGCTGTGAACACCGTTCCACTTCTTGCCGTATGCCGGGCAGCGGATATCGTCGGGCTCTCCCCAAGCCGGCGCCGCATTCGGTATGGGCCTGCCCACCGGTAGCCGTGACCACGACCAGTGCTGAAGCAACAGTACTGGCCCGTACATCTGTTTGATATCTGGCTGCATTTGTAATAATTTCATATGTCATTTGCAACTTCTTCATTTATTATGTAAAAGAGTAATATAATAGCTAGGGACTTACCACAGAAGCACGGCAGAGGTGGGAGTACAGATGGGCTAAGACGGCCGCACCCCAGTTGTACTTCGACGGGTCATCCAGGTTTGCCAGCAGCGGGAGATACATCATCGGCATGCAGTCACCGGAAGAATCAGCAAACATGACGGAACCAAATAGGTCCATCACGTAGCCCCGTGTATATCTGCAGTAACAAACATATAATATAAGATCAGCAACAAATGGGAATTCAAAAAAAAAATACGGGAAATTTGAAGTTTGTACCTCTGAATCTCCACATCTGTGGAGTCTGCTGTCAGACCCGCGCTGAAGTGCTGGCGCAACCTCTTCATCCTCAAGTGGAATTTTGATGTTCCACTCTTCTCAATGAGGGAGTGAGAATCAGCCCCAATAGCTCCTCAATCTGAGCAGAAAACGTCTTGCTGTCAGATACGCCACTGACGGGGGTGCCACTGATAGCCAACCCCCACAAAGAACTCACGTCCTGGAGAGTCACTGTCATCTCTCCGAACGGCATGTGAAACGTGTGCGTCTCGGGACGCCATCTCTCAACCAATCCCGCGATGAGAGACGCGTTGATGACGCCACTCCCAGTCCGCAAGATGTCTACCATCTGGTAGAGGCCTAGATTGACAAGATACCGGTCCATCGACCGGTAGTATGGCAAGTGAACGCACCGCAGCTTCACATCTAAAATAAACTTGTCCTACATTGACAAATTTAATCCACATGGGGTTAGCACATCAACACTTAAATTCAAAGAAATTTGAAAATGTGAAAAAAAAAAACATACCTCACGAGAAGCCAGTGAGACCCGGTGATCGCGGTGCGGCACCCACAGAAGAGGACTGAAATGATCTGTGCTGCTGGTCGCAATCGGCTCGTCAACTATGGGTGACAGTGGACGAAGCTTAGGCCGTCCTCTAACCATCCTAATTTCATTAATAAGATTCTGTTAACCGACGCTATATGAACCGTAAATCATAATTACCGTAAGCATTGTAAAAAAACGGCTAAAATAAGCTTAAACACGCTAAAAATGGATAAAGTAAGAAATGTAAAAAAAACAGCTAAAAAACGGTTAAAAACGGCTTAAATCATAATTGCAGTAATAAATGATTTTTAATTTGAAGATAAACTGTTTAATTTAATCTTAAGGTATATATAAAATCCTACTTGTTATAAGATAGATTACGTAGTGTAATTAATTACGTTATCTATTACACTAATTGTAGTCTTATTTTAATACTCTTAACGTAGACGTATGTGTTCTACTTAATTATCTTATTTAATGAATTTCAAAACAATTCAATTTAAAACTAAACTATTAATGCGAAAATATTAATATGTTGTAAATTAATTGTCCTTTAATATTTAACAACATATTTATATTTGTTTAACCTTTATGAACAATTATAACATTTAATACTTACCTAATAATAATTAAAATACTAAATTCCTAACTATAACTAATTACAATGTAATTTAAATTAATTAAAATTTCTAAGTATTTAAAAAGAAACCCTAATTACTTATAGGATTAAAAATACGTAAATAATTTATTTAGTCTTTTATTGCGATAATTAATCGCGTATAGATGTTCGTAATGTAAAAATACGTATTTTACTTAATTTCTTTTATAAGTCAATTTCATTATATTCCTAAGTACGTATATAAATATAATACGTCTCTAATTAGTTTTTAGCATAATCGAAATGATACGAAAATCATTAATATGTTGTTAATTAGTTGTCCTTACTAATTAACAACATATTATATATTTCTTTTAAGTTTTTAGAATAATTAATAATATTACTACCACTTTTATTGCGATAATTAATCGCGTATAGATGTTCATAATGTAAAAATACGTATTTTACTTAATTTCTTTTATAAGTCAATTTCATTATATTCCTCAGTACGTATATAAATATAATACGTCTCTAATTAGTTTTTAACATAATCGAAATGATACAAAATCATTAATATGTTGTTAATTAGTTGTCCTTGCTAATTAACAACATATTATATATTTCTTTTAAGTTTTTAGAATAATTAATAATATTACTACCACTTTTATTACGAAATAAAAATACTTAACTAAATTAAATAAAAAAAATTAATTTAATCTAATTTAAATGTGTTAATCCTAATTAACTATTGTTGGGACTTTTAATTGTTGTGTATTTCGGGATCATATCGTGTCCTGCTGGATAATCTAGTATCTGCTCATAGTATGTCATGAGTCATCAATCCAGGACTAATCTAATCATTTCCCGAGCTTTAAGTGAAACTTCGGATCGAGCCAACCAAATGGAAGCTCGAGACCCGAAGTAATTTATCCAATTTTATTTCACTTATGCCTTTGCAAAAACCCACTTTTAAATCCTCCTTTTTATTCCTTTTAATCAATTTCGGCCTCCTTTTTAATTTCCAACAGATTAGCAAAAATCCAAACTTTTGCAATTTAGTCCATGTCATATTCTATTTTACGCAAGGGCTCAGTTCATGCACCAATACTCAAAATATTTCAAATTTTCTCAACAAGGTCCCTGTCATTTCAAGTTTGGTACCAGTGGCTACACTGGGCTGGTACCAGCAACTCTTATAGTTCACATATCGCAAGGCAAGGCCACCACAGAACACAAGTCCAACAGGTACCAACCAGGTACCAACCAGAAAAGGAACACAAGTCCAACAGGCTCACCCAAAGGAACAACAAAACAGGCAAACCTCCACCAACAGGTACCAACCAGAAAAGCCAACGCAAGGCCACAAGGCCAGCAAGGAAATCAAACCAGAATAGGCCCAGCTTCACAGCAGCACCCAAGCACAACACTACTGGTACGGTGTACCAGTGTACCAGCAAAATCAAAACAAGGCACCAGAAATAGCACAGCAAAACCGGGCATTACACAGCAAAACAAGGCACCAGAGGGTTCCAACAATTACCCGAATGGAGAGGGAAGGCAACAAAAACAGCGAACCAGGTCAGCACCCAAATCGAGCGGGTCAAGCAAAATCAGCAACACCACACCAACAGGACTGGCCACACAGCAGCGCAAGGAGGCCAACAGAGGCACGGCAGGGAAGAGAGGAGAGGGCCGGCAGGGAAAGAGAGGAGAGGAAGGGAAAGAGAGGAGGCACGGCAGGGAAAGAGAGGAGAGGAAGGGAAAGAGAGGAGAGGGCACGGCAGGGGAGAGGAGAGGCGGCAGGGAAAGAGAGGAGAGGCGGCAGCGGCAGGGAAAGAGAGGAGAGGGTTTTAAAAGGAATTGGGCTGCTTTGAGATTCGTGCGCCGTTCAAAATCAATTAACCTCGGAACCGGCCAATTATTGGCCGGTTGGGACTTTAAATCGGATCCGGCCAATTATTGGCCGGTAGGGCGTTTTAATCGGATCCGGCCAATAATTGGCCGGTATGGGTATTTTTAATAAAGATTTGGGCCGGTGGTTATTTTTAATAATTTTTTATGCACTGAGGGTATTAATAAAAATGTCGGCCCCATCTTCACGGCGTGCACTAGATTTTAAATCTATGTTTTGGACTTTGTTTTTATATTATTGTTGTGTCTAGTGCTGCACAAAAAAATCGTAGTTCGTAATTCGATTCGAGTTTGATTCGAAAAAATTCGTAAAAAATTCGATTCGAAATTTAGTTCGTTCGAAATTAATTCAAACCAAACTCAAACTGGACCTAGTTCGTTCGAAATAGGTTCGCAAACCAAACTTAGATCGAAATTAATTGTACTGAACTTTGATTGATTGTACTAAACTTTGGTGTTTGATATAAATTTTGGTATTTCTAATGAATTTTGATATAAACTTTGGTGTACTGTGTAATTAGAATTCAGAATGCTTGAGTTTTTATTGAAGTGCTATAATTTCGAACTATAGCATAGCCATAAGTCATAACTCGTAAGTCGTAACAAAGTTTGTAAAAGTTCGAAATTAAGTTCGTAAAAATTTCGATTCGAAATTGGGTTCGTTCGAAATTAATTCAAACCAAACTTAGTTCAAAATTAATTCAAGCCAAACTCAAACGGGAGGTAAGTTCGATTCGGTTCGATTCGTTTGCAGCCCTAGTTGTATCTGATCCAGTGTTCTAAATAGCGCGCTATAGCATTTTTGGACCCCAAACGCTACGCTATGACATCAAAATGCGTTATTTGCGCTACGGCCGCTACAGCGCTATAGCGGTCCGCTATTTGCACTACACAATATGAGTTTTTTTTTTTAAAGCAATTTATATGGGTTTTAAATAAAGATAAAAAAAAATCTCAAACCGAAATTGAATTTGTTGATACTTGCTACAGATAAATCAATTTGAAATTGGGAATAGAAATAGAAATTTGAATAGAAAAAAAAAATATTATGTCATGAATCATGATACTTAAGATATTTTTAATAGGAAAAATCGATAGTTTATGATATTACTATGGATATTTTGAACCGCAATTTGGACTTTGTACGGGTTCAATATGAATATTATATTTTCTTAATTACTTTGGTGTTATTTATTGTTCTATGAGACTTTAGATAATGTTGATATTTAGTACAAATATTGAATATATGAAATGTAAAAAAAAAATGCTATTTGAAATAGCTTTCGCTATAGCGATGCTATTCGCTATAGCTTTTTTTTTAGCCTTCCCGCTACGACGCTATAAACGCTATTTAGAACCTTGATCTGATCTGTTCTTTAAAATTTTCTTTTTTTGAAGTACCGTTCTCTATTTTACATTCCGGTAGTTATTTTGTCTTTTTGGTTAATGGAAATCTTCTTTGGGAAAAGAAATAATTGAGACAATTTTATTGACAACATTTCTTTGTTATTATTTTTTTTAGAAAGGTGGGAGTCTAGTTTTCCGAATTTTAATGCTCATAAATTAAAATGTTCTTATTCTGATTTCCAACTCACCACCTGAAGATCAAAGGCTTGTTCTTTCTTTATCATTATTAATTAATGATAAATTGCCAATAATTCAAACTTTAATGACAATATACTTATTCTTTGTTATTATTGAAAATTGAACTTGCGTCTCTTCGATAAGAAATGCAGACACATGCATACTGTTATGAATAAAATTATTAATGTGGATGTCCATGACTCCCAATATTCATTCCTCCACTACTCCCACTACCATTGGAATTCATATCCCACTAGGCCACTACTATTTAGAATTCAATGTCTTATTTATTATTGTAATGGCTTTTCATTTATAATTGTAGCCTATAAATAGAGGCATTGTAATCATGTATTGTACACATGAGAAATATATGAATAAAAATATTGCCATCTTTTATGTGTTATCTCTATTTTGTTTATTATTCTTTGTCTTTATTTTATAACACATACATATTAATTAAAACTTTTAAAATTCTACAATAAAATGGGCGAAAATCTTTAATGGCAATCCTATAACCGTTAGATTAGATGTACTAATTTTGATAACATGTGTTAAAATTTAAAAGTCATAAATTTCATTATCCCTACTGTCCATCTGCTCCCTCCTCTCTACTAATTTTTTGACTAGCCCATTAAGCTCTGTGGACATTCCTTCTACCTGCTTTTGACAAAAGTACAAAACCTCAATTGCTTAACGCGCTTTATTTCTTCTCTTATCTACAGTGCACTAATTGTCTAATACTTTCAAACGGATCAATGTGAATTCACATCATTTTCCTCTGATTCCCCAATCAGGTATTAATTCCATTAAAAACCAAAATATTAAAGACTTCTGGCCATAATTTCAGTGTACATATATACTATTACAAAGAGAGATTTACAAAAGATACCCTGAATTATTGGAAATTGCAAATACCTTTATTCTCTTGCAAACTATAATTTATTACCAAATGTTACTTATTTGTAATTGCGTGCAATTGATTCAGAGACATCGCCAAAGAAAAATAGTGACTGTATACATTTTCTGCTCGTTCTATTTGTGTCTAAACAGGAACATATTGCCGAAATTTCGGTCTTTTCAACCGAAATGGCATGAAGGGCACCCCTATATAAGCCTCCAAGCATCATGTGTGATCTCATACTACAACAAGTCAATTTCTAAACAATTAAGACCATTCTTTGGAGCAAAACAATGGCTTTAACCTCTAATTTGACATTTTTCCCTCTAGCCCTTTTTCTATTTATCGGGTGCGCAGCTGCGCAACTCTCAACAAACTACTACACTTCCTCATGCCCAAATATCTTCTCGACTGTGAAACCCGTAGTACAGTCAGCTATATTGAAAGAAAAACGGATGGGAGCCTCCGTGCTTCGCCTCTTCTTCCATGACTGCTTTGTTAACGTACTTAACTAGTCATAGATATAACATAATAACTCCTTAATTAATTGCTATCCAGAATGTATATTCATAATTAATTTTGGGTGTTTTTATATAGGGATGCGACGGATCATTGCTACTAGATGACACAGCCAACTTTACGGGAGAGAAGAATGCGAATCCTAATAAGAATTCGGTGAGGGGATTCAATGTGATAGATGATATAAAGACTGCAGTTGAGACAGCTTGCCCAGGCATCGTCTCATGTGCCGACATTCTTGCCATTGCCGCACGAGACTCTGTGGTCATAGTAAGTATGAAGCACATTAACATAATGATTGAATTACGTACATTTCTCGCTAAAACTGAACCCTGCGTTGGTTATACATGTTGGGCATCCATAATTTAAATTTGAAAATTAATGAGACAGATATAGCAAAACAGAACTGTGAAGAAAAGCACCATCAGAGATGGTTATAAACAAATACTCTGCATTCAAATAATATATAATCCTTAAATTCCCCTCTCTTGTTGCCATTTCAAGATATTGATCTTCTATAACTTTTAAGCAATGATAAGGCATAGAACAACTTTTGCACAGTTACAAATTTTGGAAATTAAGCACCCATCTTTTAATTATTACTTCTGTAGATTTTATATTTTACAGTATAATTAAATACTGTTAAAAACTTCCAACTTGAAGCTAGGTGGACCCAGCTGGAATGTGAAATTAGGGAGAAGAGATGCTTTGACAGCGAGCCTGTCTGGTGCTAATAACAACATCCCTACACCCTTGATGGACCTCAGTGATCTTACCTCGAAATTCTCTGCTCAGGGCCTCAGCACAACTGATATGGTCACACTTTCTGGTACAAACACATACACTTTTTTACAATAGAAAAATAAAAATAAATAAAAATCATTTTCTAAAATCTGGCAATTAAGTTTGTAGTATTCAACAAGTTGAGTGGTGAGTATTTTAAAAGTCTCTAAAACTATATTAACTCATGAAGCGTAGCATTTTACATTATTTCTTATTTTTCTGAATCACAAGATAATAAATTAAGTTACACACTTACACCTTAATACAGTCATATAAACTAAGTATACTTATTACCATGACAACAGGGGCCCATACAATTGGATTTGCAAGGTGCACCAACTTCAGGTCCCACATATACAACGACACCAACATAGACAGCTCCTTTGCACAGTCAACTCAATCCAACTGCCCAAATACGTCTGGCTCGGGCGATGACAACTTGGCACCGTTGGATCTCCAAACACAGTATATCTTTGACAGCAACTACTACAAGAACCTAATAAACAACAAAGGCCTTTTGCATTCCGATCAAGAGCTGTACAATAACGGCTCGACCGACTCACAAGTGCAGACTTACAGCACGAACCCGGTTCAATTTAAGTCTGATTTTGCTGCAGCCATGATCAAGATGGGAGATATTAGTCCACTTACCGGGTCTCAAGGCGAAATTAGGAAGAACTGTAGGGTGGTCAATTAAAGCTAATGGGTTTAATTCTTAAAATATTATTATTAGTTTCTCAAGAAATTAAATAATTATTGCGTGTGCTTTAACTCCTGCTCATGCATTATGGTTGTTTTCCGAATGTAGTAGTTATCAGTAGCTCTTCTTGTTACTTGTACTTGTAGCCTTGCTAATGACGTTATGATATATTTCTTTGAGGTTGCTACTGATTCTCCATTTTTCTAGAACAAATTATGTTGAGAAGCTCAGTTTATGTGGCCCAAGTAGCTCAGTTTTAAGATATAGCTTAAATTTACTTTAATTGAGGCCCATACGTTGGACCCAATGTATAATTGCTTAACCGGCCTTTAGATTTAAAGCCTGTCTGTAGCTATCAAGTCATGGCAAAGTTTGAACTCGGCTCCTGCTAGAGGATTTAAATCAACTTGAAATTCTAAATTCATGAACAGTACACCTAAAAGTCCTGAAATTCTGAATCCAGCCGTTCAACTTTTTTGTGCACGCATCTCGAAACAGCTGATTTTTCTGTGCACGAATTTCAAAATAGTTTGACAGCTGGATTTGAGATTTCAGAGATTTCAGAGTATTGTTCATGGATCTGGAATTTCAGCAAATTTGGATCCCATGCTAGAACAATTTGAGCTGAGCCAAGCCAGCTTGTTTATGCGGTGAGACACATATAGCTAAACTAAAGATTTTCATCGATTTAGTGTTGTAAACTACATATAGACCACGAGTCGGAAAATAATTTTTTGCAACAAACTTCATCTTCTCATGGTAAACACGAAGATGGATAGTGAAAGAGTCGAAAAATAGTTTTTTCTTCTTACAACAAGCTGAGTTGAGTCGAACTTGAATTCGCTAATAATAAGTCGCTAGAATCGAGCGAGCTAATTATAAGCTTTTTCTGAATCAATTTTGAACAAGCCATGAGCTACGAGTTATTTTTTTGCAAACCCGTTTCTGTACTGGGTTGATGCCTTGATGGTAATTAAGTAAACTGTAATTTCAAACCGGTTAACGTACCGGATTGAACAGACTGGACTCTGCCTCAAAAAAAAAATTGAGCAAAAAAGTTACAGAATTCAAAATATAAAACGACAATTGTTATAATTTGTGAATCCGGATTCTTTCACTTGCAGGTTGATTGCTGATATGACCCATTAAAATTTACTGCGATTTTCACTTGCAAATATTGTGGTTTACTTCTGACATTGATTTGTTTTTTGGTTGGTTTGTTTGGTAATTGATGAGATGATTCATATATGTTTCTCTTTGATTTGTGCTATTTGTGTTCATTTGGTACTGCGCCTGTGAGAGCAGCCGGTACTGGAGGAAACGGAGGAACTCGGATCTGACTTGACTAGTCTTTTCTGGTAGAAAAACAGTACTGATGATATATTACTAATAAGAAGAGGGTTCAAATGCCTCTATTTTTTGTGCCTCCACCATGCCTCCATTTTTAAAAACTTCAATAACTCAAAATTTAAAACTTAAAAGTCAAAATAAAACCGTTAGATATGATCTACATTATTTTATATATGCACATGTAAAAAATTATAACATTTCAAATTTTTTTTTTTGTCATCAAGAGCTTGCAAAAAATATACTAATGTGGATAATTTCTAGACGTTGATTTTTCAACTTATTGATTCACATAAAAACAAAATTGAAATGTGATAATTTTTTATGAGTACATAGAGAAAATAACATAGATCACATCCAACGGTTTTTATTTTGACTTTTAAGTTTTAAATTTTGAGTTATTAAAGTTTTTAAAAATGGAGGCATGGTGGAGGCACAAAAAATGGAGGCATTTGAACCCTCCTCTACTAATAAAGAGTGGAATCTGTATCCCTCAGATATATAAGGATACAGTACGTTGAGAAAGAACAGTTTGAATTTAGTCCCAGCGGGACAAAAAAAGTGATTTTGGATGATCCAAAATCTTCTGAAAACAGTGATTTTGTACCTATCTAAAAAATTAGTAAAAAAATTCTAAAAAATATAAAATTTGATCTCCAAGTACATTTTAATACAAAAATCATGGTGAATGGTTCGGATCGACTGTTTGGACTTTGAAAATGAAAATAAGAATGTAGAGTATAATTAGAGCACAAAACTAATAGTGCATTTTAACCTACTCATGTGATATACATATTAAAACATATATTGAGCTGTTTGAAAAAATAATCGAAAAATAATTCATATGATGATGTGATTGACTATGTACTGAATGTTTCTTTAATATATTGAGCGGTTTATAGAAATAATCAGCACAAATTATCAATAACATCACCATTCACCAGACAACAGCTCACCTGTAACAATTACTAAAATATCGATTAAAAAAATTGATTGTGATCCCAGTATTGAAAGGTGCATAGGGATGATCAAATAAATTAATCATCTTATACTTTTTGTCCCCAAAGAGAGGGCATCGTATTAAATGCATAGAAACTTGAGTGTTTTTTTGTGCATTCAAAACTTGAGATTCAAAAAATGCACAGAAAAACATTGAGAGAAATGGAACCTGGACTTACTTGCACGTGCAACTATCCCTGTTTACCCATGATTTGCAGGGGGGCGCCAGGCATTATCCATCCCAACCGTATAATCAAAATCGAACGGATCTGATCACCAATTAAAATGTATATTAGGAATTCTTCTAGGCAACTTTCATGGAATTCCTAGGTATTTTGGCTTTTTCTTGCTTGCATGCTACAAAATCTCATTATCTCAAGAATTATGAATATTTGTTTCATGATTTCATCCACACAACATCGTGAAGTAAATGAAGTGAAATTGGCACAACCTAACTAAAATAAGTTTAATTTAAGATTTAAAAATTAAACTAATTTCTATGGGGTGAAAACAGAAACCAACTTAAAAATGTAAATAAGAACCAGTCTTTGATTTAGTGGCAAAGGCAATGCTTTTCGTGTAGGAGATCGCATGTTCAAAATTCAGAAGAGACAATTATTTGTGAATATTAAATAGTTAGGTGATTTCACCTTCAACTTTTACTAAAAAAAAAAACTTAAAAATGTACATAAATATATTTAATCAACATAGCATGCAGGCCAAGATAGATTTGCTTAGAGCTTCAAGATCATCCTAAAATTGACCAAGTCTAAAAAAATTCAAAATTAACTCCGGAAATAGTATTGCCAAACAAAATTCCTCATCTTTCTCCCCATTCTCATTTCTTGAATACTAACATTATGGTTTATAACATACAATATACTAAACAAAACATTAAAGGAGCTCTACTCAACTAAAGTAAGATACATTGTTCTCGTTTGTAATTGAGCTGTAGTCGGTAGAACTAGCAGAGCCTGCACCTGCATACATGGAAGAAGATGAGGATGCCGGTGCAATAGAAACCGAAGCAGACGGAGCTGTAGTAGTGATTGTCGGTCCAGAAGCAGCTGAGACATTATTGGTACCTCCAGTCGGAGAAAGAAGGGAAGCTGCGTTAGTTGTAGGAAGCACGGCAGAATTTGTCACCGATCGGAATTTGTACTTCAAGATCTCGGTCTTTACTGCTGTCACCTCGGCCTCTAAAGCTTGGACTTGCTGTTGCAAGGCAGCAATTGCTCCCATGCAACCATAGACTGGGTCCCGCAGCCTGACGTTGGCCTCATAGACGAGACTATTTGCTGTATCCGCTCTTTGGCTCTCCGATACCTCCTATAATTATAAAAATTATTCAAGGAGTTTATATGACGAAAGATAGATAAATTAATTAAGGGATTGTGCCAGTTACTTTCATACGACCTGGCTTTTCCAGAATCTCATGTTATCATTTCATGGAATTTGTGTTACGAGACAAAAGAAGTCAAGGAACAGTAATTTTTATTAGTTTTCAAATAAAGAACTGGTAATTTTTATGTACTTTTGTAAAGAGCCTTTTTGTTTAATCAAGCTCTTTCCAATTGAAAACAAAAAAATTGAGCTAGGACAGAATAATTTTAGATGACTGCACTCAAATTTAAAAGGGAACCAATTATTTCTAGGGTTAGAGTCCACTATAAGAATATCAATAATCACATATTACCAGTGCAGATTCTAGGGTTTCCAACAATATATATACATAAAATATTGAACTAGTTATTACCAGTAACAGCTTGGAGACGTTACTTGCACCAAAGACCTTATGTACAGCTGCAAATTTTTGGGGCTCATGAGGAGAAAAATATGGAGAAAAGGGGCATTCTTGAGCACATCGTCGCCTTAAAAGCTTACACGCAGCACATGGGGTAATGGTGTTCAACGAACAGGTCGAACCCAGTATCTGACGGCGCGACATGGAACAATCTGGCACATCTGTTTCTCTCTTGATCTTCGTTCCTAGTTCAATTTCATGCCTCTCCCTACTAAAAAGTAAACAAAAAAAAAATTAAGAATAATTCTTAAAAGGAAAAAAACAGAAAGCAATACAAATAAATCTTAGAGTTTGTCATGTACTTGAAAGAAGCCATGATTACGAGAAAAATGATATTAGATTGTAAAGTAAGAGATTGTTCTTTGAGTAAAGGAGATATCTACGTTTAAAATCCATATATTTTTTTTTTCTCAAGGTGAAACTTCTTTTTCTTACCTTACCGTGGACATTCAGGCATGCTCCTGAGAAGAAGAGAAAGATAGACAGAGAGAGCGAGAGGGAAGAGAGAGAAAGAGAGAGGAGAGAGAGAGAGAGGGGTGATGCCAACTATTGCACTGCATGCTCATGTGAGGTGTTGACTTATTGTAAAATATTAAGAAAGATTGATTCAAACCATTTAATTTAATTTAAATCTACATAAAAAAAATAGATATAGAAATTAGAAAGGTCATTATCTATCCATGTAAATTTAGGATTATGCAAAGTACGTGCCAAACATAAATCCAGTGCGTCTATTTGCTTCGTCTTTCCTTATTAGTTTTTTTTTTTTCTTATAGCTTTTTGGTGGTAAAACTTAATTTCTAGAGATTATTGAAATATTGAACTCATTTTATTTGGCATGTTTTTAACAGTTTCCTTTTCTTGCATATTTTTATATTTCTGGGCAATTGAACAGAAATATTTAATTTTGTCAACAAAAAAAAAATTGTTGAAAGGCGTCCTAGAGTATGACAAACAGTTGTTTGGGTCCGGATCCCCTAAAGTAACCCAATGTTTGGGTTTTGGATCGGGACCGTCCGATTCGAATCCGTCGCTCAAAATTGTTCCAGGATTCGAATCAGTTGCTCGGAATGTGTGCGCTCCATTTGAGATGGATTGTCACGGATTTGAATCGGACAGTTCTGATACAAAACTCAAACATTAGGTTACTTCACTGATCTTCTTTATATTCTTTTTTTTGTCTCTTCTAAAAAACAAAAACAATAATAGACCCTCGAAAATTCACGATTGAATTCTTGTATGTTTTTTTTTTCTATTGTGAAAAGTTTAATAATTAAGTACTTAAAACTCTAAAATATCCGTCTTAGGAAAAACTAAATATTATATATAATATAGTATATTAGTTCTAATTAGAGTAATTCCAGTTGTTTAATGGCCCAAGCGCAATATTCCAAGCCCAAATTTGATTTTAGCCTTAGTTAATAATGAACTTTCGGTTTTTATCATGCTTACGTAAGAAGTGCGTAATTGCATGTGATCCTTCCAAAGGCGCCAATGACTACACAAAAGAAGAAATTAATTGTTTCTAATTATATTTGTGATTTTACCATGTAAGTCAAAATTAATGCACCAAAAGAAGAGATTCTTTCTGATTAAGTAGTAATTAATTAAGTATGCTATGCTACCATTCAAACTTTTGATACTACAAGTTGTTTGGAAAGTCTCTGTGTTGCTGATTCCGATTGAGTTTTATTTCTAACTTATTTCAACTTGTTTGAAAATAAAAACTTCGAAGAAGAAAAAGAAGTATCTTTGTAGATACTTCTGTCGATAACAGTGATACTTTCAAAAATAATAATTAAGGATATGACTGTATGTTTAGTCAAAAGCTGTCAAGTTTACATAAGAGAAAATTATAAAAAAATATATATATAAAAAAACAAAGGAAAAATTGTACATTGGCAATTTAACTAAATATCTCGCAAATAATTTAACCAACCCATAAAGTCACTATTGATTTCTAGTTGTATTGATTGCAATGTTTTGGCTTCTTCTCTCTGTATTAATTTTCTCTCCATATTACAAAGCAAACAGTGATCTGAAATTATTTTATTTAAACATAAATTCAGTTTACTATTGCCCTGGAATTAATATTGGTTTTATTGCTGAAAGATTGAGGTCAGTATACGTACCTTAATTAATCTTAGTTGGAAAAGAAAACAAAATATGATGGCTTGATTACTGAAAAAGTTTGATTAGGGATGAATGTGTAATTGCGTAGCAGTTGGGAAAGATGAGATTGGCTAGCTATTGGTCAAGGCCTCAAGGGTGTTCTTGTTTGACCCGTCTTTCGTGCCTACAAACTCGCCTTGTTGTTCCTTAGAATTCTACAGGGATCGCGTATGGCCTCTTCTCTACACGAGATCGTGATGTTGACCAAATTTAATAGGTTTTCGGTTTTCGTTCCGCGGGAATTAATCGTAAAATCCTGCGGTACAATAGAATAAAATCCTGACCGAATTATGAAAAATTCGAACTTATTAAATATAGGAATAGTATACAAATTCAGATTCAACAGTTCGGATTTAACTAGAAATATAGTGTTTTTGAATCATAAAAGCTATGATACTGTTGGGATCGCGTATGGCCTATTCTCTACAGGAGATCGTGGTGTTGACCAAATTTAATAGCTAGGTTTTCAGTTTTCGTTCCGCGGGAAAACGTAAAATCCTGCGGTACAATAGAATAAAATCCTGGCCGAATTATGAAAAATTCGAACTTATTAAATATAGGACACCTATTTTAATGTATACAAATTCAGATTCAACAGTTCGGATTTAACTAGAAATATAGTGTTTTCGAATCATAAAAGCTATGGTGTTATTGGGATCGCGTATGGCCTCTTCTCTACAAGAGATCGTGGTGTTGACCAAATTTAATAGGTTTTCGGTTTTCGTTCCGCGGGAAATCGTAAAATCCTGCGGTACAATAGAATAAAATCCTGGCCGAATTATGAAAAATTCGAACTTATTAAATATAGGACACCTATTTTAATGTATACAAATTCAGATTCAACAGTTCGGATTTAACTAGAAATATAGTGTTTTTGAATCATAAAAGCTATGGTGCTGTTGGGATCGCGTATGGCCTCTTCTCTACAGGAGATCGTGATGTTGACCAAATTTAATAGGTTTTCGGTTTTCGTTCCGCGGGAATTAATCGTAAAATCCTGCGATACAATAGAATAAAATCCTGGCCGAATTATGAAAAATTCGAACTTATTAAATATAGGACACCTATTTTAATGTATACAAATTCAGATTCAACAGTTCGGATTTAACTAGAAATATAGTGTTTTTGAATCATAAAAGCTATGATACTGTTGGGATCGCGTATGGCCTCTTCTCTACAGGAGATCGTGGTGTTGACCAAATTTAATAGGTTTTCGGTTTTCCTTCCGCGGGAAATCGTAAAATCCTGCAGTACAATAGAATAAAATCCTGGCCAAATTATGAAAAATTCGAACTTATTAAATATAGGACACCTATTTTAATGTATACAAATTCAGATTCAACAATTCGGATTTAACTAGAGTTCTAGCGTTATAGTGTTTTCGAACCATAAAAACTATGCTGCTATTGGCACTATAGCAGCGCAATATGAACATAGCGTTATTTTTTTAACCATTCCACTATGATGCGATAAACATTATTTAAATATGAGTGAGGCTATGGTGCTATGCATAGCACCAATGGCTAGTGTACTACGGCTCAATATGGTACTTTTTAAAATTCTAACGGTCGATCCGACCGTTCAATGTGATATCCATATGAATATGTACTTGCAAACTAAATTTTATATTTTTTCGAATTTTTTTACTATTTTTTCAGATAGGTAGAAAAATCAGTGTTTTTTGAAAATTCTGAACTATCAAAATTCTACCTATCTGAAAAAATAGTAAAAAAATTCGAAAAAATATAAAATTTAGTTTGCAAGTACATATTCATATGGTTATCACATTGAACGGTCGGATCGACCGTTAGGATTTTAAAAGGTACCATATTGAGCCGTAGTACACTAGCCATCCGTGCTATGCATAGCACCATAGCCTCACTCTTTAAATATTTAGATTTAACTTTATAGAGACAGGTATCTAGGATCCGTCTCCCGTCGGATATCGGAGAGAGAGTACAATATCTATAGAACGATATGTGTTAATTTCAATCAGGTCAAATTCAATATGGTACTTAAGATATAGGTGATCAGGTTAAAAGAAAGGTTCAGATAGTATTGTACTCTCAGGTAGTGGTAGAGCCACTATAGTTCAGAGTTGGGAATCTGTCCTACCATGAATTTAAAAAAAAAAAAAAAAATTGTATATGGTATTGGATTGTTGTCCTACTCTAGAAAATTTTCTGCCCTATTCTGTGAATTCCAAATTTCCCAACGCACAAATTTTCTATTTTTTCGAAGCCCACTCCCCTGTAGAGTCGTCGATCCTTTTATTTTTCTAATTCCTAATGGTTATCCATTAGCGGTTTGTACCCGTACGAACCTATATCACCGATTTGCAATGGAACAGCAAAAAAAAAAATCAAAACAATGAAAAATAATTAAAACAGCGACAGCGCGAAGCGAAGCAAGAGCTCGGTTTGGCAGAGACCTCCGCATCAGGCGTACCTGATACATCCCGACACAATTTGAAATTCAAATTTGTTTGCTTCCTGTGTGATTCGAACCCATGTTCTATTGCTTGAGACCCAAAACTCTCAGCCACTATACTAGACTATATTATGTTGGAGGAGGGTACCAATGCATTCTCTTTTCTGTGCTCCCAATGCACCCACATTATATATATATTTATCTTCATTTTCAAAGTCCGAACAGTTGATCCGAGCCGCTCAACATAATCTTCATAATAAAATATGCTTGGAGACCAAATTTTATATTTTTTAGAATTTATTTACTATTTTTTTGGATAGATACAAAATCACTGTTTTAAGGAGATTCTGGACCATCTGATAAAGTGATTTTGTATCTATCTAAAAAAATAGTAAATAAATTCTAAAAAATATAAAATTTGGTTTCCAAGCATATTTTATTATGAAGATTATGTTGAGCGGTTCGGATCGACTGTTCAGACTTTAAAAACGGAGATAAATGATTCTGGATCACGAGAAGTCTTTCTTTCAACCTGTCTTTTTTTACCAATAATAGGAATTGGTATTTATCCTGATTTTATTTTATCACTATCCATTGAGAGAATGTGGGTGCATTGGGAGCACAAAAAAAAAGGTGCATTGGAACCCTCCTCATTATGTTGTATATTAGTAAATATGATATTTAACTTATACTTGAGTTAAGTCTTTAGTATTTTGTGCAAGTTTGGTTTAAGTTATGATTATCATTAATGTAAATATCATAATTAAAATAATAAAAAAAAAATTATATATATATATATATATAACAGCCACATTGTATTCTAAATTTTTTTAAATTGTCGTAATGCCGTATCTGTATCGTATCCGATACGATACTCGTACCCATATCCATACAACATAGATACTTACCTATATGTTAATAATGAAGTCTCTAATTTAGATTTTACAATTTAGTTTTATTTTCTTTATTTTTTTATTAGAAATAATATTATATATTAGAACTTGTATTATTTTGGATAAAATTTGTAGTTTTTGAATTTTAGTTTTAATATTTTTATAAAATTTGAACTATTAATAGTTTTGTTCATTTCTGATTCAAATTCTGGTTATGTCCATGCCCTCAGGTATGTGGGGGATACAAATTCCAAGTACCTGACCTAGGGGTGAAAACGGAGTGGATACGGAGCGAATAGTGGTAATTAAAATCATATTCATATTTCTTTTTAATTTTTTGGATATAGACGGAGATAGATACGGTTACAAATATTTATTAAAAATATATAAAAATATTATTAAAAAATACTAAAATTCATAATATTCATCTAATTATAACTATAACGGCAAATAATAATTTTTTTTCATAAAACATATTAAACTATATAGCATATATCTACTATTCAGCTACAAATAATTAAATCCGTTTATAATCCGAATCCGAATTAAACGGATCCGGATAATTATCAAATATCCACAGAATATCCGGATTCGGATACGGATACGGATAGTAAGTTTTAAACGGAGCGGATATCCGAACCATCCGGAACGTGATCGGACCCGCTAAGAACCCCATTTGCTGAGGCGAACCCGGACCCGCTAGGCGGACCCATTTGCTGAGGCGGACCCGTTAGGCAGAAACTCAAAGCTAAAATAAATTGCTACTGCTGGGATTCGAACCCTTGCCCTCTATTATCAAGACTTAGCATCAAACCACTACACCACTTTGTCTTTTGTTACCATTCCATTATTTTGTATATATAATATATCAATAGATCATCTCCCATCTCTCCAACATTATAATTAATATTTATATTTAATTCTTTTTATTAATATTTGTATCTTAAAAGTTCATATACCTCAATTATTCGTCTTGTATTCATATTCGAATTCGTATCCATAAATTATCCGTTTCGTATCCGTATCCGTTTTAGGCGGATTTGGTTTTGAATTTTGATATCCGTTTATTATCCGTATCCGTATTCGTATCCGCTCATTATCCGACGGATATGAATATGGTATCAGCATTATCCGCTCCGTATCCGCTCCGTTTTCACCCCTACCACACGGGCATTCGGATATCGGAATTTGGATATTTTTTTCGAATATAAATAGAATACGGATCAATATTATCCATGCCGTTTCACCCGTAACATGACCTGATCTAAATTCATTTCTGACCATGTAAGCAGTTAATTCAACACCTTATTTACTGGGCCTGAGTCTAGTTTGCTGTTCAAGTTTTCCTTGGTAAGCCCTCATCTTTTAGTTCTAAGTTTTAACACAATAATTTGTTTTATGGGCTCAATACATAACATGGCCCATATGTTCTACATGCCTTTTCTTTTGTACAGAACTCTTTTTTGGTCCTTTTAGAAAGAATAATTGAGATGTCGAATTGGGATCCGACTCTGCTATTTTTCGCAGAGAAAAACAGAATTCTGTTTTTCCGATTCTAATTATTCAAAAATTTTCATTCGCGTATCTTGATAAGAAATCTTTTTCATACACAAATTTCAATGAATTTGAATGGTTGAGATCGGAAAAACAATAGAGTCCGTTCTGTCGAATTGGGACAAAAATACAGTACCTGTACCTCTTTCAAATTAAAAGTTACACTTTTAAGTTATCCAAGTATTTGAAAGCTAAGAAATAAAAAAATTATTGAAGTTCTCAAGATTTTCACCTATCAAAGAAAAAATTGCTCAACAAAGGGAGTTCAGCTCTTTAAGTATTTAATTTTGCCACATCAATCATATCCGCCTAATTTTACCCCTTTATTCTCTTTTCATTCAAAATGGTTGTATTTGATGTATCCAAAATGAAAAATAACCTTAAAGTAATATTATTCTTTTGGGGGCTTTTGCCACAAATGTAACACAATTTATTGTGTTATTTTCTATCTATAATTTTTAACATATATAGTAAGGAAGATAGAACAACCTTAATTTTTTTTTATAAAATTAACTTTAATACAAAATTCTCTTTTCAGAGAAAATCATGAAAAAAAAAAAGCCAGCAACTTAATATGCTACTAATGTAAAAAGGTCGATGATTTTTTAATGTGAATATGAACTTGAATGTTTTATCCAAATGAAATTAACATTTTTTTAAACTTGAATTTTACATTATTTAAAATACTTGTGTCCTTATTCAAATGTATTTTTTTTAGAAGAGAGTTTCAATGCCTCATGTCTTTCATATCTCATCATACCTCATATTTTATATCTTCGTTTTCAAAGTCTAAATTGTCAATCTGAACCGTTCAACTTGATATCCATACTAAAATATGCCTGAGTATGAAATTTTATATTTTTTGGAAATTGTTTACTATTTTTTAAGATGGGTACAAAATCACTGTTTCTGGACCGTTCAAAAAACAGTGATTTTCTACCTATCTTAAAAAATAGTAAAAATTTTCCAAAAATTATAAAATTTCATTTCCAACTATATTTTAGTATGGATATCATGTTGAACGGTTCGGATTGACAATTTAGACTTTAAAAACGAAAATATAAAATATGAGGTACGATGAGGTATGAAAGGCACAAGGCATCGGAACCTTCTTCATATTTTTATCCATCTCAAATGTTAAATTGCTTAACAAATTGACCCTACCGACAAGGCGACACTGAAAGAGGGATAACAATAGAACGAATAGCTGTTCCGCATATATATATATATATATATTCCTTTTAAGGGTTTGTCAGGTAAGTGGGCCCCGCCACAGTGCTAAAAGAAGATTAAATACAAAATTTAATCATTGATTGAATATCTCTTTAATGTTTTCTTTCTGATCTCATTCGTGTTTTCTTCGCTTTAAAAATGTTCGTGATGCTTTAGTACTTTTTTTAAAAAATGGTTTCGTTGTTTTTAAAAGCTTTAAAAGTCAATTACAAAAGAAGATTGTTTCACATCACAAGTTTTAGTACCACAAAATATTACTAATTTATGTTTTGATTTGAATATTTTAAAATTTAAATGTTCATTTATATGATGTAAATTCTGCAATACAAGTAATAAATCATAATTTATACTCAATTCGGTTGCAAGTGTACAACCTAGTCAAGTAGTACTTAGGGATCGTCTCCACATGGACAAGTTGGAATATCTTTTCTAACCTAGCAATTCAATTTAGTAAAAGAAAATAAAAATGTTTTTGTTTGTTCAAGTGGTTGATTTGGTTTTGATTAAACTGAATTAAACTAAAGTCTTAAGGCAAAATCTGATTTTTAACAAAGATGAGAGAGTAGGGTTTCTTAGGGTTCCTATCCACTAATGTTATGACTAATTGGTTTATTAAATTTGTTCTTTTAATTATGAAGGCACAGTTAAAGGATGTAGGTACAAAGGGATATTTCTATATTAATACCATCTTCAAATTAGAATAAACGTCACCTCTCGGTACTTGGCTATGCTAATCTAAAGTCATTAAGTTCTTACTGTCCTAATTAATCTAGAAAACCGTCTTTCACCTCTCGGTACTTGGTACAATTTGTCTAAACTATTAGGTAAAGCCCATATAAGACAAGCGTCACCTCTCGGTACTTAGCCTATCAAATACCCTATTCTTTATGGTCAGGACTAAATATTCAATTTCTCAATTGCAAATACCAAATCCTAAGATTTCATGTGATTTCGATTAAGTCTTCACAATCAATTAAAATAGAGAATAGATCATATCAAAGAACAAGAAGATACAAATTAAACCAACTAAATCATAACAAAAGTTTCAAGTACAGCCCTAATTAACCCTAGAAAATCCTTTAGCCAGTCATGGCTAAAGCACAAATCAAATTAAAAAGATTAAAAGAGTTCCAAAGAGAGAAAATAATAAAACCGGTTGATCAGCGATGTCTCTTTCTCCCTTCTTCTCTCCTTTCTCTTCCTTTGTCTCTCTTGTTAAAATCAGCAATTCTGTCTAAAAAACGTCCCTATTCTGTTTTACAAGTTTCCTATTTATACCTCTGGCAAAATCTAAAACTAAATCTCTAAAAATAGCAAATTCGGGCTCTGAAACCGCCTTATTGCGGGCCGCAATAACATTCCTTGCGGGCCGCAATGAGTGGAGGCGGTTACTTCTCGCGCAGAATCTGACTCTCTGAATACTTCTCTGCGGGCCGCAAGAGAATCCTTTGCGGGCCGCAAGAGGTCTGGGAAATTCAGCCACTTGGAATTCTTCTCTGTTTGATAATGTTGCGGCCCGCAATGATTGTCTTGCGGTCCGCAATGAAAGTGACAGATTCGCCTGGCTTCATGCTGACTTGCCACAAATCACCCGTTTTGCTCCGTTAAGCTCCAAACACCTGATTACCTGTAAAATAAACATAACTAGGGCAGTAACTTGAACTTTCGGACATTTCTAACCTAATTAAACCTAATCTAAACAAAACTTAGCTTAATTTCATAACAAACCCTAGGTTTCAATAGATATTATTTTGGCTTGTCATTATACAAGAAAGGTGTCAACGTAAAACTTTATAAAATTTTATTTTATACTTAATTGATGAAAAAATAAACTAATTTAGTTATTATGATAAATTAATTTTAATACATTTATTTTTTGACATTTTGATCTAGTATAAAATAAACTTCAAGAATCACAAAATTTTATGTGGATGCATATTCTGAGAAAATTAACCAATATATGTTAATTCATGATGTACATAAAGTTTATAAATTGAGCTAGAATTTCCTCTTTTTTAATTTATCAAAATACTTGTACACATTACAATTTAAACACCAAATTGTCCTTAATTTTTTTTATTATTCAGTCGTGTAAGTAACATCAGTGTAGAATTAGGTCAGATGTCAGCATTTATGTAATGTTTTACCAACCCATACATTAATTGTACGTGCTGTCATTGCATGACACGTATACATTAATCGATGCACATTAATATGGAATCAACTGAAAGGCATCAAAGTCTTTTTTTAAAACAATTGGAGCCCACTTAGACACTTATGTGTACTTCGTTAATTAACACTTCCTTTAAGTACCATTATGAACAAGCTAAGTATCTACTTGATCGGTTCTTAATTATGTGTCAAGGTTTATTATCATCTATTTGCTTTGTGTGTGCATGCATCTATCCCTATTCCCCCCTACCTTTGGATGTTACTTTATGTGTCAAGGTTCTTAATACCACTGTCAAGAAAAAAAATCACAAATTATGGGGTATTCGAAAAATACTAGGGCCTTCAAGTCAATCTGCGTGAGGCCCCCAAAAATTTAAAAATGCACTGTAATATACTGATATTTAGGTTCTTGAGAGGCCGCAACGTCAAATTGTGGCCCCCCAAGAATGGGGCTGCAGATTAACTTAGAGACCGTGGTATTTTTCGAATTCTCCAATTTCCAATTTCAGTGGTGTTTTGATTTATTTTTTTTGAAATGGTATTAATAAAAATTTCGGCCAAAAGAATGCGTTATCTCCTCGATGCACAGTCGTTTTTACAGATGACAATTCTTTCAAAAAAAAATTGATGCCATACAACAAATTCCTCAATTAAAATTTAGTATTCTTTTAAAATGGGAAAGAGAAATATTGTAATTGTCTCCTAATTTTCTTTTGCTGAAAATTAAGGTGGGGGTGTCAAAGACATTTACTTAAAGCGAATGTCTAATTTTTGTTTCACTATCTTCTTTTTTCATATAAAGAAAGTAGAGTGCGCCTTTTTCCTTTTAATTTAATTCAAAAAGGGGCTGTATTCAAGTAATTTGATCCACCGGAATACATATTTTGCTTGGTATATCTGAACTTATGAAGTAATCAAATTTCAAGAGATGCATTGGAAAAAATCACTCTATTAACATTCTTTCATTGTAAATCAAATTTCTTTGCTTGGTACCATAGTGACAACTGACAAGATTCGCGAATTATACTTGAATTATACTCGAATAATTCGTTTTTTTGGTGATGCCGAACCGAACGCCGAATTATTCGGTTGACTGAACTTTGACCAAATTATACTCAAATAATTCGCGAATTTTACGAACTTTTCCTGAATTTTTACGAATTATTCGCGAATTTTTTCCATAACATTTTTTTTGCTTCCTTGTAGAATTGAGATCTCTGATCCGGATTATTCCGAATCATTCCCGAATTATATCCGAATTATTCCCGAATCACGAATTTTTGACCTCGCCGAACCTTTTCCGAACAATTAAGTTGTCACTATGCTTGGTACTAGATTTAAAAAATGTGTAGTTGTCTCAGCAGGATATACAAAAGTGTGTTACAGAAGAACAAGCATGAAAAAGGACATGTAGGGAATATCTTTCAATCAAATGAGGGATAAGTAGAATAATAAACTAATAAGATACTTTTCCAGAAATAATCATTATTCCGAGTCATGAGTTGGTAAGACGAGATTAGTATGAAACTGTGTTTGTTTATCCTCTCCTTTTCGGGCAATTATTCAAGATGTATACATTTACTTCCAAGTTGAAGTTGAAGTTAACAGCTTGACATAGGCATCTCTCCAGTCCAGAAGCAATGGAGAACAGATAAAAAGAGAAATTGAAGGTTAACCAACTTGAGGAGGTTTATTTATGGTGCCATTGTCTCCGAATCCGTATCCTCTGCGTGAACTCAAAAGAGAATCTTTTGAGTTAATGAATTTTAACTGTCCAATATGTTTCAAAATTCGTGCGAATTAGATTTGCACTAATATTAAAGGACCCTTATGTTATAGAGTTGAATCAGATTTGCTTCGTTTAAAATCAGGCGGTTCAAATTCATTAACTCAAAAGATTCCCTTTTGAGTTAATGCAGAGGATACGGATCCATTGTCTCCGGATGCCATTAAATCTCAATCATTAATACAATACAAATCTAAGGCCATATTTTATTCTTTTAATATATTTTTCTCTCAGTTATCATTTTCTACAATTAAATAAAAAATGTTGCAATTTGTGTACAATTGTGAACAATGGCGTACTCAGGATTTGAATTAGAGACAGACATCAAAATTCAACAAATACTAAATTTAAATAAAATATTAAAAGTTCTAACAAATTGTATTTTTCCATATAAAAAAATTCACATACTTTCTAAATGAGAATTAAAAGAGTTGTTGTTGGGTCAAAATTGAGCAAATTGAAAATCAGAATAGAGAAACAATTACATAGTAATATGAATAAAAATAATTTCAATTTCAAAGATGGGCAACTATACATTGGCTCCGCCTAGTGTATTGAAAAAGACCGAACAGTTCAAAACCGGATAAAAATCGGACCATCCACGGACCCGATTCGGACTAATTCAGATTGGGGTCCAGACCCGAATCAGACTGGACCGGAACTAGGGAAGGGCCTGACACAGTTTTTGATCAGTTTTTTCCACTAAACCTGGACCGCCCTAAACCCAGACCGGACCGGTTCTTTACCCGTAAACCGTGATAATCCGTAAACCGGACCGCCCTAAAGCCGGTTCTTTACCCATAAACCGTGACAACCCGGACCGCTCTAAACCCGAACTGGACCGGTCCAAAACCCCCCGGTCCAAATTCCAAAACCTCTGATTGTGCATTTGCATAGATGACTATGCAAATGCACCGGATCTAGGAAAAAGATATTAACAGAGCTAAGTTTAACTTTATACAACGCATTAATAATATATACTACATTATTTTATTTCTATTGTTGCATGAAAATAGATCTGTTAATATTTTTACCCAACGGTTTCCTACTCAACCAACTTATAGGCTCCATAAATGAGCCCAGTCTTAAGACAAAGATAGTCGGTGCCTTGGCCCACTAAAGCCAGATTTCAGTATTACGTGGCCTGTTATATTATCCTGTCTATTTTTTTGTAGGTTTAGAATTTATAAATTCTGCTCCTATTAATTAAATTCTTTTTAATCAGAGCTACCACATTTCGTTTTCAGTTCTAGCTGCTCAATGTTCTAGATCTTTCACGCTTCTTTTTTTTTTTTTTTAAGCACATTGACCCAAACTGTAGCAAGTCAATAACTAATTGATTTAACCTGTGTACATAGAGACTTAATTAACAATGTTTATTGGCCAATTCCAAGATTGAAAGTTTTGACAGTGTGCATTGAAAACAAATTGATATTTTTTACACATAATTAAAGGAAAGTCTACAAACCAAGTCAAATAGTGCTTAGTCACCCTCATAATTTCAAAAAATTTAGTCATGTATATTAAAATTTAATTAAATTATGTTTTAGTTTTATTTTATATATATTCCATGTCATTTATAAATGCTAAATATATACTTGTAACTTAGTGATCAGAGTAACACTTTGTAATTAACTTGGATTCAAATTCTGACTGTCAAATATTATACATTCAAATTTTATGTTTCAAACACTACAGCAGGACAACCCTTCTGCGACCGGCCAAATCGGTCATAGAAGGGTAAGGCGCTGGTCATAGAAGGGTTATATATCCCGGTCGCAAAAGGTCAAATTCGGTCGCAGTTGCTCCGTTGCTGACGCCTACTCCGCTGACGTCACCGGTCGCTGAAGGGTTAAAAATCGGTCGCAGATGACCCTATAGATGGATTAAGCTATAATCTACTATGTACAAATTTTTTTTTGGTTCCGCCCTTACGTAATTGTTTTTAGATGGATTAAGCTATAATCTATTATGTACAAATTCGTCTACTCAGCTTGCTACTGCATATACACGACCGACCTAAGCTTTGCTTGCTTTTCAAAAAGGAGCTCTTCATGTGTTTTCCTTGTGTGATACGCTACATAACAATACGTCACTTATAGTAGCTCCAAACCAATACAACTATTGATGACATAAACAAATAAAAAAAAATTTGTTTATTTGAATCCGAAATAACAATTAAGAAGAGGAATCTGATTAGCACGTTTCAAAGTTACCACAATCATTTCTATATTTTTAAAGTCCAAATCGTCGATCCAAACCGTTCAACATGATCTTTTTAATAAAATGTGCTTGCAGATCAAATTTTACATTTTTTTGAATTTTTTTTTTATTTATTAAGTATTTTACAAAAACTAGTCAAATTCAGACCATTGAATTTTGTACCCATCTTAATAAATAGTAAAAAAATTCAAAAAAAATGTAAAATTTGATCTGCAAGCACATTTTATTGTGGAGATCATGTTGAACGGTTTGGATTGACGATTTGGACTTTGATAGTGTAAAAAATAGTGTGATAACTTTAAACGTGGTAATCGGATCCCTCCTCTTATATTAAATTGAATACCTAGAATTGTGAAAACTTATATATATCTACAATAATTAAAATTAAGGTTTGCTAATATAATTTGAGTACTAAAACATTAACTAGGAGAAATTACATCAAGCAGATTAATTGTACAATATACGTATACAATAGCTATACTATACACCCTTCAAAAAATTGTCTTCTCAAAGCTTGTGCGGTAACATTCAAATTTTAAATGACATTCATAAATGGTTTCCAAATAACGGAATGTATTTTTTTTAAAATTTGAAGTTTCGAGCCATTATATATCATGAGACTTAGTTATTTGATGCAAACATATATTTTAAACCGATAAAATATTAGTGATAAAATAAATTAATCTAAAGAAACAAATATTAGTTATAACACCTTCAAATTTTTCAAGATAATACATAAAACTAAAAACCAAATAATTGTAAGTATTAAACTCAAACTTAATATGAGTTCAAATTAGGTCGATCGAGCTCAGTTATTAAATTATACAAAATTATAATTAGTTGGGTTGGATTGACTTCCTCAGTCATAGATTGAAGTTGCAAGTTAATTGCAACATATATCTGAAACAAAGTACGTACGGTGTTAATACAGTCTGTTAGGTAAGATCGATGGAATGAGAGTAGGTCCGATGCCCATCAGACCTACCTTGGTTCGATGGGTGTGATGACCATCCGATCTGCATCAAGTCGTGTGTTCTGCATCAAAATCCGTGTAAGACTGTATCAATTTCCGTGCGCATAGATCTTGATGCTAATCGTACGGTGATAGAGCTAATTGAACCTAATTCTAGGTCCGATGCCCATCGGACCTACTCCTATCTCAAGATCGATATAGTAGCAGATCTTGGACCCATGTGGCACGCAATTACGACGCAAAACTGTACCAGTCTTAATTTGCATGTTGCATGCCCATGATTAGAGTGGGAAAAATGGCACGGCGGAGCCGGCTCCGTCACAAAACGGCACGGTTACGGCACAGAACAGCACTTACGGCATGCGTGTCAGTTACGTGCCGTGACTCGCGTGTCCCGTACCGTGTTCATCTTTTGAAACTTTGGCACGGCACGGCACGGCACGTAGTCACGCGAGTCACGTGTAATTAGGACCATAGATATTGATTTAATGGTGAATCTTGAATAAACTAACTAAATTATAATTAAATAGTCACATGAGTCACGTATGGTCACGGCACGTTTAGACACTGCGTGACCATTCGCGTGCCGTGACCACTTGACATTTTGGTTATGGCACGGCACGTTTTTTCCAATCTACCCATGATATATCCATCAATGGTATCTAGCTATTATAAAATCATGCATGTGAAATAAACAACCTCATCAAACCGGGTGGGACTTGGGCTCTGTCTACGATAATTAAGTTTATGCCCTGCAAGTGGTGCCGCTTGCTGCAATTATTAACTATTTAACTATAGGACATACAACAGTTCATGATTTCAGAGACAAACTCATTGTTTTAGTACGAACAGATTAATAAAAATGATAACCATAATTAAAGTTATTGGTTCATACTTCAAGAAAATTACAAAATGAGAAAAAAGGCATATTATCTGCCTAACTCAGTTTTTTATCTACACATATTAATTATGAGGAGGTTCAAATGCCTCTATTTTTAAAAACTTTAATAAATCAAAATTTAAAACTTAAAAATCAAAATAAAACCGTTGGATATGATCTACATCATTGTATCTATGCACGTGTAAAAAATTATGGCATTTCAATTTTGTTTTGGTTGTCAACAAAAGCTTATAAAAAACGTACTAATTTGGATATATAATTTCTAGACGTTGATTTTTCAACTTATTGATTCATATAAAAACAAAATCGAAATGTGATAATTTTTTATGAGCACATAGAGAAAATAACATAGATCATATCTAACGGTTTTATTTTGACTTTTTAAGTTTTAAATTTTGAGTTATTAAAGTTTTTAAAAATGGAGGCATGGTGGAGGCACAAAAAATGAAGGCATTTGAACTCTCCTCATTAATTATTTCAAATGTTTATTTTTTGAAGAAGAAAATATTTGAAATAATTAAATGCTACACACAATATGTAAAAGTCATTGGTCCAACCAAGTTGTATAATTAATTAAGTTCAAATGTTGTGCTAAATATAATAGTACATACATAGCTCAATTATTTAAGTTTGAACTTAGCTTCGACGTAGTTTGCAAATAGTACATGTTTAGTTTATTTAATTATAACTAGACTCCCTAATACTAAGGTAAACTTTTTTGTATGTTTAAAATAACAGTCAAATGATACTGTTAGGGAATCCAAGTTAGACTTGGCATCTTAATTAGTTTAACTAGTATCAAGTAATTAATGAACTATATAAAATATATATAAAATCAATGAGAATCTGAAGTACATGGTGATCTGTTAATGCAAAATTTGACTATGAATTAGATTCGGACTTTAGTCAACTTCCAATTAACTATGTCACAATATTTCTCGCCATGCATCCAATATATAACTAGCTAAGAAAGCATCTTCTCGTTATTTTTATTAATTCTAATTAATCTGATTTGCTCCGGCAGTTTGACTTCATTTGTAGAACATAAATAAAGTCTGAAAATTTGATAATATATAGCAAAACAAGGCATATTATAACAAAAAAAAACATTTAACAATTAAATGACAGACAAGAGAGGAATGGACTGCATTAATTTGGTGGTCCTTAATTAATTAGTACATTAAATGCGAGGCAACAAGTGCCTTATTATTTTTGTTTCTTCATCTCGATGCCTCACAAAATATCCCTATAGATCAAATTAAATACCAAGAAGGAAGTTTCATCAAAAGATATATTTCACAATTAATTATTTCCTTCTTTCTAATTTTGATAGGAAAGTATTTGGAAATTCCATTGCCAATCTTAGGTATCAATAATTAAATTAAGGAGGGGGTGGCGGTCCGATGAACATCAGATCAAATTTGGTTCAATATCCGGTCGGAGCCATTCGATACGGCTCTAATCAGACATCAAACCGCCCTCGATTCCTTAAATTAATTGGGTTGGAATAGTTCAATTGCATCTGAATCCTTGTCATATTTCCCCGTCAAAATGTCTAAACATAGTTTTTTTTTTTTTTAACTGTTGCATATGCTAAAACTATTTTACCACATATCACAATTATCATAGAGAAACAAGTAGAATATAGTCAATGATAATTTTATAATTTCTTGATGGAAACAAGTGGCTATTTCTGTTCAAGGAAAAAAACAAACCAAAAGAAAAAGTGAAACAGCAAACAAATTATTTGTCAGATCTAACAGACTACTCAAAATATAAACTTAGCTATCATACAACATCCAACAAGAAAAAGCCATCATAATCTCACTTATCCAACAGTGGAGTAAAAAAAGGAAAAGAAAAAAAGAAGAAAGCATCTTCTAAAAGTAAAAGTAAGAGTAAAGTAGAGAGTAACAAGAGTGAAGCTAGTTGGTACAAGCTTAATTAATTGATTTAGGAACAATATTATTGTTTTAAAAGAGACAACACTATATGAAACAAACTATGAGCTACTACAATCAACCATGCCTCAAGCCCTTAAATTCATCTGTGGTAGAACAAGGCATACTACCCCAGATGGATGTTTGCATTCTACATCCAAAGAGGAAACAAAGAGATACATAATTACTTATCATTCAGGCCCTCCAACTAATTAGAAATAACCATGAAGTACCTCAATGGCCAGATCCATGGCCAACTATAGACAGAAGAGCATTCTTCATTACAACAACTGAGTTGTAACCCCTGACTCTGCCAGCCGGGCCATGTCGTCCACCAAAGCATAGAGTTGAGGTCGGTGACCCATCATCGGAATCGTAATCATCCCTATAACCGAAGAAAAATATAACACAAATGAAACTGATAAGATTTAATTTTATATTTTACTAAAATTTATATGGTACTAATTAATCTTTCAATTTAGATACAAAGTTTGAAGTTAACAAAACAAAGGCATGACAAATGTTGAGGATGATGTTCCATTTCAAAAAACAAACAACTTGTCATCGTAGTTTCTATATACCGTAGACATGTGGTAAAGACGATGTTCAAACTTAAACATTGCATGTCGATACGTACGATTAGATACATATTAAGAAAATATTTACCCTCTTGACGAAAATGAAGATCGTGGGCTCGACAGTCTGGTACGCCTGCATTGTGGGCCCACTGAAGCTGGAGAAAAAGAAGGATTCGATGACGTAGACGAAGCTGATGAAGAAGAAGTAGTAGATGAAATTGAAGAATGGCTCTGGCTCTTCTTAAGAGAGAGTTTTGGCAGTATAGTGGTGATTAAATTGGGCCTACTTGTGGACCTTTTGGGGGTCTTGTTAGATTTTAGGTTGGAGAAGTATGAAGGAGGAGGTGTCAAGGGAGGCAGTGTGGTGCCGTACATGGGATGTTTCGGGGTACCCGGTTGTGACTCCCAGAGGAATGGCACCGCACTAGACGCACCGCCATAATAAACCCTAAAAGAAGGGTTGGCTACGGAGCTCTCCTTTGTGAGGAGCCTTGAGTAGAATTTATCTTCTTTGCTTATATGAAGAGACTTGTTCTCTGAGTTTGTAGGTGGCATTTTGAAAGGAGGAGAAAGATACAATGGAGAAGAGAATTAAAAGAAGCTTTTGTTGTGTGTGTGTGTGTGTGTGTGACTGTGTGGATTAGGAGAAAGAAGATTAGTGAGAGATCTTGTAGAGGGAGGTGAAGGGAATAAAGCAATATAACGAAAAATAATTTGGGGTCCCTTAGCTTTATAAATGGAGCAAAATGAGGGGGTTAGTTTTAGTTAAGACGTTCTATTGGTTTACTTTTTTCCCTATAGCGGTACAGCCTGTTAGGGTTCTGAAATGAACAAGAGATTTTGTGGATTAATTAATTTAGATAGTGGGTTTTTACTAAACCGGTAAATAAGGTGGATCTGGATTTGCGCGACCGGGGTTAGGATATAATCATATAATAGAGGGAGATTTTACAATTATTGAAAGATTAAAAGATTTAATAACATCTTTTGTGCATTGGGTTTCTAAGATTAGATGGGGAAGTATCCGATCTGATTATGGATTTCTTGACCAAATCTGTAATGGATTATTATATTTCTGATGAGATATAGTACCTTTTGTTTTAATTTTTTCCATCATATTAAACTTTTTTTATTTACCAAATTCAGTAATATGAATATTATAATTAACATATATATATAACCATATATTTCTCGGTATTGTATTTGGTATGCCAAAATGTCCAGAAAAGAACATATTTATATATTTGTGAAAATAAATCATTAATTGGTTATTCATTTTGATAGAATTTACAATAGCATGAAAATAGTTCATTAAATATATTATCATATATCAAGGGCCTACATGTTTCGGCTAAATTATAAATTGTAAATTAAAATATAAATTAAAGACATAGGAATTAATTAAGTTACTGAATACTGATACAAAAGATGATTGAGGGATAATGACTGCCACTAGCTAGCTAGCTGGGATTTGTTGATGTTTGCAAAACTCAATTTGCAAATGAGACAGACTAACTCTTTGCATTAGACGAAATAGCTAATATAGTTATTGATTATTCACTTCTTCCAAAATTAGTTACTTGCCTTGCTTGCCAAAACATTAACTTATTGTAGGGGTGAAAACGGATCAGATACAGATCAAATAGTGGTTTTATCCGTATCTGTTTTATTCGGATACGGATCGGATATTTAATAAAAAATTATATGAAAATGAAGCAGTTAATATTCGATCCGTATTTAAAAATTAAATACGAATATTCAATATAATATTTATCTAATTATAATGGTGAATAACATATTTTTTTATAATATATATTAAACTATACCGTATATATTCAGGGGAGGAACATATATTATGGGAAAGGGTGCTAAGCACCTCCATAAATTGAAATTTTGTATTTTTATCGTTTAAAGTATTTAATTTTTGTAAATATTCTTGCTAGTAGCCTCCCTTATAAATTAAAATTACATGACACTTATTCATTCAGCTCCCTCAATCTCAATTTTCTAATTCCACCTGTGTTAATATATTTACTATTTGAATACGAATTATTAAAATTTAAAACTATATCAGTATCCGTATCAACACGGATATTCGAATATCAAATTATCCGTATTTAATTTTCAAATAGAGATCGAATATTAACAGCTCCGTTTTCACCCCTACCTTATATGAAAAATAAAATAAAGGGCAAACAAAAGTAGTATCTTAATTGCATAGAGAGAGCACCAATAAACAGAGTACATTTGCTCAGAGGTACATTTGAGTTTGGTAACCGCTTTTTTAATTTGGAGTTCCCTATGAAGCATTTTTTAGGGTAGAGGAAGCTGTACATTAATTAATTTCATTTTAATGCTAATCTCTCCCTGTTTTATTGATTGTTCACAGTTCCATAGGAATATCATCACATGGTTAGATAAGATCAAATGAGACTATTAAATGAGATGCCTATTTTTGTGGGGAGCCATGCTTTTATGTTTTGTTGGGGTTGAATGTCGTAATAAAACAAAATAATAATAAATAAATAAGGTATATATATAGAAGCTTATTAATTAAGGAGCTGAATTAATTGTTCTCAAACTATTATGTAATTCACCAGCAGTACGTATTGCCGTGCGTACGTAATACATGTGCTGATGACTTAACATTAATTACTGCATGCCAGACTATTTTTGCAGCCTAATAATTTCTCTATTATATAATAACTAGCTAGTATCTAGAGGTGCTACTTTTACCCGATTACCCGGATCCGACCCGGATCAGATTAATTTGAATAGGATATGGTTTAAAAAATATAACCGGTTAAATTATGGGTACGGTTACAAAATTAATAATTTAATATCCGACCCGGATCCAAACCAGAACTGATACTGTAATGGATAGGATATGGGTTTGATTTAGTTATCCAACCCATAACCGAACCCGACCCGATATCCGTATAAATACCCGATAAAATGATAATACTATTTCTTTATAATGATTTAATATAAACACATATATTAATAACTATGAAAAGACAATCATTTGTAGTATTTTTTAATTTCTTGATTGAAATTTATTGCTTTTTTCGCACAGATTATTGAAATCAAATGTCATATTCATCTTTTGCCTATAAATTTTCGAAACTAATTAATTTCTTCCTTGATCTCTTGATGTACCATGTATCTACCTTTCGCACGGATTATTGAAATTTATTGCTCTCTTTGCTGATTGAAACAAATTAATATTGATATTTTATTCCTGAATTTCGCAACCATATAATGAAATCACCATCTCCAATATTTTACTTTCTAAAATTATCTCACCTTTAATATTTTGGAGCAGATTTTAATTTATATTATAATGATATATTATGTGAGATGTTTAAAAAATTATAATTATATTTAAACGTAAAGTGTTTCTCAAATGCTTGTGAGTTGCGACATGTACCCGCTCCGGATCCGGACCCGCTCTGGATCCGAACTAGATCTGATAATCTTTAAACAAGTTATGAATATATATCTACCCGGACCGAAAGATTGGACCCGAAATATCTACGGGTAGATATGTATCCGGATCCGGACCCGACCTGATTTGAAACAAATAAGTATATGGATCGAAATTCGGACCCGAACACTTTTAGGGTACGGGTCCAAATATAATAGTATCCGGACCCTACCCGACCCGATAGCACCTGTACTAATATCTCTGAATTGACATGAATTGAATTGTTGAAACATATTCTAGAAGTTTGCTAAATTGACATAATTTCATACTATTTTTGCAGTCTCATATATAATTTCTCTATTATATAATAGCTGGCTAGTATCTCTGAATTGACATGAATTGAATTGTTGAAACATATTCTAGAGGTTTGCTAAATTGACATGAATTTCAGTTTAATTTGAATTTAAATAAAGTTTGATACTTACATATTTTACTATTTGAAATTACCGGATTTGATCACGTTAAGCATAGGGAATATATATCATTAACATTAGGCAAATTCTTTTATGGACATAAGGACCTATTTGTAAAATGAACATATTTTCATTTTCAAAGTTCAAATAGTCGATCCGACTGTTCAACATTATCTCCATATTAAAATGTACTTGGAGGTCAAATTTTACATTTTTTTGAATTTGTGTACTATTTATTAAGTATTTTACAAAATTCAATGATCTGAATTTGACTAGTTTTTGTAAAATACTTAATAAATAGTAAAAAAAATCAGAATAATGTAAAATTTGACCTCCAAGTACATTTTAATATGGAGATAATGTTGAACGGTCGGATCGACTGTTTGAACTTTGAAAATGAAAATATGTTCATTTTATAAATAGGTCCTTATGTCCATAGAAGCATCACTCTTAACATTATATACATGACTTGAAATTCATGTTACTTAATTTGATATATAATTTTCTGACGATATATATTTTCTCTCTTGCCTGGATTATATATGGTGCATTATAATGAATCGGAAACAATTAATGCACCCAATAAATATTTGATGGGCATCTGAATGAATCAGAATTCAATCCTTAAATATTGTGGTCCATAAATATTGTGAAGGTTTCTTTTCCAAATTTAGACTAGCATGCATGAATCTGGAAACAAATATTACCGTTCCTAATATTTTGTTAATTAATCACAAATTAAGACTAAAAGCACATCTGTTCAGGTAGTAGCTGAAAGGTGGGGGCAGTGCTTGATGCGTGCATGCTTAATTATAAACCTTGTATGACACTCCAAATCGGGCTAATTGCTTTGTACATAGGAAAGCCTAAATTTGACTAAACAATGCAAAAAGTTGCTCAGGTGCAAGCAAAGGGCCGTTACTTTTCGTACACAAGTTATTAATTCAAGATGGTGTCTTCAGTTGCTCATCTCAAATTTATTCCATTAACACACGGGGCCCATATGTTAATTATTTTGTTCGATGAGTAGTTGAGTACATATATTGACCGTCAAAATGAAACATAGAATAAAGATTAATTAAGAACTTAATGGGATGGTTATTAGAAACATATCGCATAACTAGAAGTAGAGTGGGAAAAGTGACACGGCGGAGCCGGCTACGTCACGGAACGGCACAGTTACGGTGCGGAACGACACGGTTACAGCACAGAATGGCACGGTTACGGCACGGAACGGCACGACACGTGTGTCAATTACGTGCTGTGACTCGCGTGTCCCGTGCCGTGACCATTCGCGTGCCTTGCCCATATTTTGAAACTTTGGCACGGCACGTGAAAGATTTAGTCACAGCACGGCACGTAGTCACGCGAGTTACATGTAATTAGGACCATTAGATATTGATTTAATGGTGAAGCTTGAATAACCTAACCTAAATTATGATCAAATGGTCACGCGAGTCACGTATGGTCACGGCACGTTAGGCACGGCGTGACTCACGTGGCGTGACCATTCGCGTGCCGTGACCACCCCTTGACATTTTGATCATGGCACGGCACGGCACATGAAAAAATAACTTGGTCACAGCACGGCACGACACAAGACCAAAGTTATGGCGTGTTAGTTACGGCATGACACGTTTTTTCCACTCTAACTACAATGATTCTAACAAGAATCAACCTTTGGTCTAATGGCAAAGGCAATGTTCTCCATGTGTGATATTGTAGATTTGAAATCTCAAAGAGACAATTTTTTGTGAATATTAATTAGTTTGGTGGCTTGATCTCCGACTTTTACTAAAAAAAACTACAAAATTCTAACTTTACAATTTGGTCAGTAATAAAATTGACCGTCAAAATGAAAGATAGATTAAAGTTAATTAAGAACCTAATGGAATGGTTATTAGAAAGATATCGCATAACTACAAAGATTCTAACTTTACAATTTGGTCACTAATAAAATTATATATTGACCGTTAAAATGAAAATAATTTTTTTTTTAATTTGGCAAAATAATCGGTTTTTGATCTAGTGGTAAAGGGCAACATTGTCTGTATGAGAGGTCGAGAGTTCAACGTCCGAATGAAAAATCTTTAATTTTATGAACATTAAATAAAACTTGGAAGACTTAATTAAACTTCTATTTTCTTTCTTAAAAAAAAATTGGCAACACTGTCGTTAAATATTAAAAAAACCTTTTTTTTTATAAAGGTCCAAATTGTGGATGAATATTAACTAAGGGTGAAAACGGTATGGATAATATTCGATCCGTATTCGAAAAATTAGATGTGGATATCCGATATCCAAATATCCATGTGGATATGAATACTAATATGGTTTTACATTTCAGTTATCCGTATCCAAATAGTAGATATATATCATATATTTTAATATATATTATAAAAAAAATATTGTTATTCACCATTAAAATTAGATAAATATAACGAACTTTAGTATTTTTTAATATTATTTTAATAAATATCTGATCCAATCCGTATCTGTATCCGAAAAATTAAAAAAAATATGAATATGATTTTACCATTGTCCGCTCCGCTCCATTTTCCCCCCTAAATTATTAACTATAGCATATTTTGTGTCGAAGTTATATATCAACAATTAAGTGGAGCCCAGATGTGCAGACAGTGCAGACGATCTATCACCTATTAAATTTTACCGAGTCAAATCGGGTCGGATTCTATTCGTTTTTCCTATCAGAATCCAGACATAAATTATTGGTTGGGTTAATCAAAATACAACCAGTATCCAATCAAACAATTTCTGAACTCGCAAATTTTTAGATCAAGTTGATCAGGTTAGTCAAAATAGTCAAATTTATCTGATTGCTATACTATTGTTTTTAACTAATCTATTTGGCATAGAGATTACGAGATAACTAAATATGTTCTTAGAATGGGACACAAGTACATCCTCACTATGTTCTTAAAAGGTTCTTCTTATTTTACGGTTTGAAATTAACTCCCGGCTGCTTTAAGATTCGGACTAGCACAGGAGGCAGCATTATTGGGCGTTGAGATTCGTACGTACCAAGTTAAAAAGAATGGTCCAAATCCTCTGAATCCGTATCCTCTGCATTAACTCAAAAGAGAATCTTTTGAGTTAATGAATCTTGACTGTCCAATATATTTCAAAATTCGTGTGAACTAGATCTGCACTAATATTAAAAGACCCTTATGTTATAGAGTTGAGCCAAATTTGCTCCGATAAAATCAGACGGTTCAAATTCATTAACTCAAAAGATTCCCTTTTGAGTTAGTGCAGAGAATATGGATCCAAATCCTCTAATTCTAAAAGATTCCCTATTACTGTACTTGTCCTTTCTTACCCTCTGTTCTATTCCCGCATGTTCATGATTTATTGATAGGTTAAAATGTTGGCATATGACATAATGTAATTAATGAAATGAAGGACGAAAATTGAATAACCTTTAATACAAAAAACAATCCATATTAATTGCAGTCCTAATAACAATAAGTAAAATGAAACAAAACTTCGTAACTTGATTGAAAATCAGTTTTTGATCTAGTAATAAAAACAATATTCTCCGTGTAAGAGATCACAAATTTGAAATTCAGAAGAAAAAAAAATTGGAACTTGAATTAATTAATGAGTAGGGTTAACATGCACCATTGGTTTTGTGCTTCAATCATGCTCCACAGTCAATCCGAACTACTTATCATCATCTTCGTATTAAAATGTACTTGGAGACCAAATTTTATATTTTTTGAAATTTTTTTACTATTTTCTTAGATAGATACAAAATCACTGTTTTTAGAAGATTCTGGACCATTCAAAACAATGATTTTGTACCTATCTAAAAAAGTAGTAAAAAATTTCCAAAAAATATAAAATTTGGTCTCCAAGCACATTTTAATATGAAGATCATGTTGAGCGGTTCGGATCGATTGTTCGAACTTTTAAAACAGAGAAAAAGACATGGAGCATGATTGGAGCACAAAACTAATGGTGCATTTTAACCCTACTCTTAATTAATATTGCTATTAGTGGGAGCCTTTTTCAAATAAACAAATAATAAAATGGCGAGGTATATATACTAATTAATGTACTTTGCAAAACATTGGATAAGTCAGTGTTTTCCATTTAATCTTTAATTTTTAAATTGAAGTGATTGATTCGTGCTTTCCATACGATTTACATATTGGAACTTCTAGTAACCGATTTTTTTAACAACATTTTACTATATTTTAGATAGAAATAAATCCATTAATGCTATTAAATTGTGAAAAATATTCAAAATCTATTAATTTTTAGGAACATGATAATAGTCCTTCAGAGAAATTCTCCGACTAGCAATTTTAACCGAGACTACATTTTAGCATGATAATAGTATTTATAAATTACTTAAGAGTAGAACTAGGGTGTTCCTAAGCTCACCAAGCCCTTCGTGAGCTCGACTCTAAAACTTATCGAATTGATTTCAAACGACATTTTCAAACCGTTAGATGTTCAATCTATGTTAAAATGTGCTTGGAGACCAAATTTTACATTTTTTGGAATTTTTTACTATTTATTAAGCCACTTTGAAAATTGCTGTTTTTATTAAAATTCTGCACCATTGGAAAACAGCGATTTTCAAACCATCTTAATAAATAGTAAAAAAATTTCAAAAAATGTAAAATTTGGTCTCCAAGCACATTTTAATATAGATTGAACATCTAACGGTTTGAAAATGTCGTTTGAAGTCAATTCGATAGGTTTTAGAATCGAGTTCACGGAAGGGCTTGGTGAGCTTAGGAACACCCTAGTTCTACTCAATTACTTATACCTAACATACCAAGTTTTTATAAAAACTAAACATATTAACTATTTATGAATATTTGATAGCTGACACTAGTTGGACTTCAATTTCAAATGTAATATTTCATAAATGCTCTCTATTAATAATAGAACTAGCTAATGTAAAATTAAAAAAAAATCATTGATTTTAAACTTTTCACCATGCCCAAAGAAATATCAAATATTTATAATTTATACATAGCATATCAAGCATTTATATCTAACATATCAAGTATTTATACATATATATTTTTAAGTCTTATACTTAAGCCATTATGTATGAATACTTAAACTTTAAGTATTAATACTTAACATATTAAGTCTTTATACATAGCATAACAAGAAGAAAAAAAAGAAAACAAGAAAGCGACTAGAACCAAAAAGTACTTTAATATAGATTTCATTTGTAAGAGAAAATCGAGTACAAGGCATTCATAGTTTTCTATTCGCAATAATTCTCGGAAACATGGATAAGCTTGAACAAAAGAAAAATATCTCTTATGAAAATGTGTAAAAGATAGATGGATAATGAGAGAAAGAAAATAATATATTTTTTTTATTTTACGGGAGAGAGAGAGAAAGTTCAAAAAAATAAAGTGGGCGTAGAAAAAGAAGGTCAAAAAAGAAAATTGAATTTGGAGGACCGAACGGAAAATTGAAAGTGGGGATCAAATAAATTATCTAATTGTTATCCCATATAAAAAAATAGTAAAAAGTAATTTTGAAAACGTAAATTTTAGTTTTTTTATGAAGCTTCAATATATAAGATAAATTAAAAAGTTCCAACCGTCCAAATTTAAAAATAAAAAACTTGGAGCCTAAGCATCAGCATGTTAGTGCTTTGCAAAGCATTTTAGCCTACCACATAAAACATGATTTGTGTGAATTATGAAATAATGTAGTTAGGAATAATTAGATAGGTTTGTACTATTTTTTTGTTTAGTGTGGAAAGATCATTATGAATAAAGATTTTAACCGAGGGGATTGGGTTTTGTCCAAAGGACTTTGAACAAAACCTCATCTAAAGTCAAACTTAAACGTCCGATTTGCATTGAGATTTGTGCAAACATATTTAAAACTTAATAAATTTAAATGGCTCCTTGAATATTAATATTTGTACAACTTTTGATGTAGATCGGACGGTTTAGGTTCAGTTTTGAATGAGCTACGGATATATTTTAACTTGCTCATATGATCGGAGAGATAAATGCTATGTAGCCATCAAGCAATCAAATATTAGAAGTTACCAAAATGAATAAGTCGCATCGTCTGAGATATTTCATATTGTGTGTGATTTTTTGAAAAATCTTAATAGTTCAAATACGTTTTGCACGAATCACAAAGCTCAAATAATACTAACCCCTGAACCTAATTACTCAAGCAAATTGGAAACGGATGACCCAAGATCGTTATTTTAACTTGACACAAATCTCAAAGCACAAATAATGTCCAAATAGGCACCGTTTTTTTAGTTAATCTGAACCGTCCATTTCAATTTGCTCGAATCAGATACCTGGGAGAATTCGGATTCATAAACAAACTACTTTTGTAAGCATTTCCAGCTGCCACATTAAACCCAGAGCATTCGGGGTAGGAGTAAAAATGTTGACAGAGTAATTTTGACTTTATGCAACTCAAAACTGTAGGAGTAGAACTAGGGTGTGATGTGCTCACCAAATTCTTTGGTGAGCACAACTCTACATAAACTATCGGATTCACTTCAAACGAGATGAATCCAACCGTTGAAACCGATGTACTTTACGAGTGATGCATGTACATGCAAAATTTTGAATTTTTTGAATTTATTTAGTCTCAAGTCAAGTGGTCAAAATTGATGAAAAATGAATGATCCAAAATGAAGTTGTTTTAATGCATTCAAAAAATTCTCAATTTTGACCACTTGACTTGAGACTAAATGAATTCAAAAAATTCAAAATTTTGCATGTACGTGCATCACTCGTAAAGTACATCGGTTTCAACGGTTGGATTAATCTCGTTTGAAGTGAATCCGATAGTTTATGTAGAGTTGTGCTCACCAAAGAGTTTGGTGAGCACATCACACCCTAGTTCTACTCAAACTACAGAATTAAAGCAACACTGCGTTTATATAATTATTCGAGTAGAACTAAAGTGCTCTTAAGCTCACCAAGTCTTTTGTGAGCTTAATTCAAAAACTTATCGGATTGACTTCAAACGACATATCCAAACTGTTATATGTTCAATCTATATTAAAATGTGCTTGGAGACTAAATTTTTTTACTTTTTAGAATTTTTTTTATTATTTATTAAGCTGGTTTGAAAACCGATGTTTTTATTTGTCTGTTTGCAAAAGTAAATTCAAAGAAGGCGAATTGATCAACTTCGTTTGTTTGAACTCCTTTGAATTAATTACATGTCTTTGTTAAAATGAAATCAATGTAATGAGTAGAACTAGGGTGCTCCTAAGCTCACCAAGCTCTTCGTGAGCGCGACTCTAAAACTTATTGAATTGACTTCAAATGACATTTTCAAACCGTTAGATGTTCAATCTATATTAAAATGTGCTTGGAGACCAAATTTTACATTTTTTGAAATTTTTTTACTATTTATTAAGATGGTTTGAAAATCGTTGTTTTTATTAAAATTCTGCACCATTGGAAAACAGCGATTTTCAAACCATCTTAATAAATAGTAAAAAAATTTCAAAAAATGTAAAATTTGGTCTCCAAGCACATTTTAATATAGATTGAACATCTAACGGTTTGAAAATATCGTTTGAAGTCAATTCGATAGGTTTTAGAGTCGCGCTCACGGAAGGACTTGGTGAGCTTAGGAGCACCGTAGTTCTACTCCAATGTAATAGCTAGGCATGTAATGACTTTGTTTGTTTCATTGAATCTGCCTACGGGCTTTTAACAAACAAAGAAAAAAAAAAGATTTGCCTGTTAATTTCTAATCAATACAAACCGCAAGTACACATAATGATTTGTCAACATTAATTGATTAGACCCATATCACTGGATTAATCAAAATTAATTAAATAGCAATCGGAGAAAATTTTGAACTCCTTAATTTGAATCTTTATCGACGGCGTTGCACGTGTTTTATGAGTTGCACGCTATCAGATTTATAAAGGAGCTTTTGGCACGAATCTCAACAAGCTTATAGCAACATATATATAGTATTTTCGTTGTAGTTCTTAAACTCTTTTGTAAACCTTGAAATCTATCTCACCATTCAAAAATGTTGTGCAATTGAATCTGATAGTTAACTGGAGCACGTGATAAAGTGCTGGACCCATGCTGTGGAAACTTTTTATTGGTAGAAATTAATAGAAAAAAGAGAGAGAAATAGAAATAGCACATTAGTTCTTATATTGGTAGAAAGATCGGTAAAATTCTTACCGATTCAAAAACCAGTTTGTAATTTTCCTTTCATTTTTTTTCTAGTAAAATATAATTTTTTTATGAAAATAGATAGAGTATCTTAAAATTTAGATATAATAGAAATATTCTATCTATTTTTTAAAAAACTTTTCATATTTTACTAGAAATCTAATATAAGAATTCGCTCCATCTATACATTAGATTTAAAAAAAAAACTAAGTTTGGATCGGTATAATTCGTACCGATCCAAACTTTTTAATTTTTTAGAATTAGTAGAAATCCTACCGATCTTTCTACTACTATAAGAACTGATGTACTCTTTCTATTCTCTCTCTTCTATTCTATTAATTTCTACCAATACAAAATTTCCTATGTTGTGGTAAGGGACTGGGGATTAGTTTTTCACATCTCTCTATCTCTTTCCTCTGTTTTTATCTTTTTATTTTTTCCTTTGGTTCTTTTGTTGCTTAATTTTTTTTAGTACTTTCGACAGTTGGATACCAGATCTAAGTTGTTGCTAAACATTATGGCATTTATTATCACATTAACATCTGTAATTATGCTTACAATCTATTTATTTTTGTGACTGCCATTTTATTTATTTACATTGACAATGACAGAGCCAGTGAAGCCGGGAGTGCGTGAAGTTAATCCCAGCCGAGCAATTGTTTTTTTTATTCTATTCAGAATTTACAAGGGTCCTTTGAGATTCGTGTCAGATTATAACCGATGATTCGGATCTCATTCTACACGTATCATAGCAATTTAGTTGTTAGTCTCAAATATAGAAAGTAGTATATGTAATTTGAGGAGGGATCGGATTACACCATTTTTGTGACATCGAATTACATCGTTAATTTTTAAAGTTTTTAAAGTCCAAACAGTCGATCCAAACCGTTCAATATGATGGATATATTAAAAAAAATTTGCAGATCAAATTTTACATTTTTTTGAATTTTTTTACTATTTGTTAAGTACTTTACAAAATCGTTATTTTCAGACCATTGAATTTTTGTACCCATCTTAATAAATAGTAAAAAAATTCAAAAAAATGTAAAATTTGATCTGCAAGCACATTTTAATATATCCATCAAATTGAACGGTTTTAAATCGACTGTTTGGACTTTGAAAATGCACAATGTCATTCGATGTCACCAAAAAAACAGTGTAATCCGATCCCTCCTCATGTAATTTAGGATTATGTGATATTTGTCAAAATGAAACTATTAATAAGTAAACAATGGCTCCTGTCCATAAATAGACTTATTATACCCAAACCATATTAAATTATCAGAAGAATAATAAGAAAGTATATCAATTACTTTCTCAGTCATAATTAAATTTTAATAGAAGCTGAAAGGCAGCCTATCGAATTTAATATTAGATCCTTCTTAGGGCAATCGAATTCTATATTATCAGAGAACTGACCTCAACATTGCAAAACCGATGACCAGGACAGCAACTTAATTTAATAATTGTCTTTTATGAATCCAAGATTTGCTTTTCCCAAGATCCACATTGACTATGCTTATATAAAAGAGAGATGAATTCCTTGGTTCTCTGTGTTAGTTGGCCTAACTCAGGTTTTACAGCATTGAACTTTGAAATATTGGTTCTAAAAATGACAACATGCTGTATAACTAGGCACTAGTGAAACACTACTATGTACATATTAATCAATTGGATGATGCTCTATTACAAAGACAAGTTATTAAATAGTTCAAAGTTATTTTATCAAATGATCAAATTTTATTTATTATTAGGGCATTAAAATCATTTTAACCTTCAAAGTCGATAGAGATCGATCGGTACCGGTACCAATTCGCCTGTGCATATAATATAACCGACCAAAGGATCAATGGATCGTATTTTAGCAACAGTGGAAGTTGCTTAAATTCATCATGCATGCATGACTCAAAAGAGGCATGCTTGCTTAGTACACAAATGATTTATGATCCATAGAACCATGTGTTTGATCTTCATTAGTCTTCATGACAACATAAGAGGCCATTGAAGCAAGGTGCATGGTTGACTATAAGCTAGCTAGCTAACTAGTATCTAAAAGATAAGCCAAGCATGTGCATTGTTAATTTGTAATTTGTAAACCATAGACTTTTCTGTGCTGGGTGAACTAGGATGCAAATTTTCAAATCTGGCTACAGATTCCTACCAAATTCTTTTTTTTTTTTAAAGAAAAGAAAACAAAAATCGGATTGGTAGTCACATCTAGGGCTGTACAAAAAATGCTCAAACTCGCAACTCGCTTGATAACTGCTCGTTTAAACTCGATCATTTACAACGCGGAACTGTTCCAACTCGAGTTGACTCGCTCGTTTAACTAATGAGCTGAGTTTGAGCATATCCCAACTCGCTCATTAACAACTCGAGTTACAGTGTTACACAAAATTCGCCACAATAAATCTCAGGAGTCAGCTATAAACGAGTTGGTAATGAGCTATAAACGAGTTATAAGCAATTTCATGAGTTGGTAATGAGCTGAACTCGAATTGTCTTATGGACTTGGGTTAAACAAGTTATAAACGAGTTGTGAGCCAACTCGAGTTGGTAACGAGCTGAACTCGAGTTGGTTTTGCAACTTGTTATTGCCATCCCAACTCAGTTGACTCGCTCATTTATTAAATGAGCTGAGCACGAGCAGGGATAACTCGCTCAAACTCTGCTCATTTTCAGCCCTAGTCACATTCAACGTCAATACAGTGTCTGTTAGTTACAAGCGACAAACATTTGAATCAAAATCATAATCATGTGATTTTCTGAAGGCTATGATTCGTAGATTCAATGTGCCTCTTTTGATTAAAGTGTTTCAACATATATAGACTCATTATCAGCCTTTTTTCTTTGTCAAAACAGTTACCTGATATATAACCGCTTGAAAGCCATTAGGCCTTGCACCTATTTAAGTGCAATCATCCATAAGAGTCCAAAATATTAACAACATTACTGAAAAAAAAAAGTGCACAAAAAGTAATGATTCAAAAAGTGTACATAGAGTACGATGCCAAAATTAGGCAAACTAAAGTAAAGGGGACTGTATTAATTAACTACAAGTCGATGATCAAATTACGTACGCAAGCGAAGTTTTGTCCAGAATTTTCAATAGAAGCCCAACCTAATTATTAGCCCATAAGATGTGGGCCTCTAGGCTAGAAGTTTGGTATTTACCACGTTGGGCCTATAGTTAAAGGATCTTCTATAAAGGATTTATTTTATGAGTTAGATTTCAACAAAGTCGATATGTCCGAGTGGTTAAGGAGACAGACTTGAAATCTGTTGGGCTTCGCCCGCGCAGGTTCGAACCCTGCTGTCGACGATTTTAAATTTTTCCTTTTTCATGTTTTGCTTTATTTTGAAGACCTGATTGGCTGATTCCAATAGAAAGTTCTGTGACAGTGACAGTTATACAGACCTGCACGCGACGCAAAGTGACGCATTCTAAACCTAACGAAAGACGGTATTATGCTATTATTCTCTACCACAGATCCGCCCTTACGAAAGTGATCTGATTAATTAATTATTGGGAAAATTATGCAAGCGAAGTTTTGATTTGCGTTTGAGTCAATGTCTACTCCTAAATCTCCTATTTTCTCAACCTCTTATCACTTTCCTGTACAGAGTCCACCCCTCTTGCTCTTATAGTCGACCGATTGAAGAGAGGGAAGAAGTAAGAGAAGCGTTTCTCCTGAAATCTTTATTCTAGGTAAGTATCATTGCCATTTCTAGGTCCAATTGCAGAATTTTAATTAACCAAAAGATAATTTCCTTGAATTCTCTGTCACAGGCTATCTTTCGTTAAAGATCCCAATTATGTTACTTTCAAATTTATAATCTGTTTGAGGGATCTACTACTGGTTGGGTTACTTTTTGCATTATCCAATTAGTTATTCTGTAATTTGTGCATAGGTTCAATGGCGTCATACAAGAAGATGTTGTTCTTTTCTGCACTGGTTTTCTGCTTTGCGATGACAAATGCTAGAACTATGCTGCCTTCACAAACTATGGGTAAAGTATTTTATTCTTAACCAATACCAGCACAAATTCCTGGTTCGCAATTAGACTGACATGTACATGAATTGAACACTGACAAACCCAAATCAAACCCCCGAAAATCATAGTTGACTTTAACTCCTATTCAGTTATGCAATTAGGTATCAATTTAAATCCCATTTTGTATCAATTTAAAATAAGATATGTAGTTGTTTGGTATTGCATCTATGTTTGGTACATAAACTTAGACTTGACAAGACTTGGCGACATTGGAGCATTTTAGATGTTTAAGGGCTCTTTGTTTGCATAAATTTTGCTCATAGGCTCGTGGCCTTATTGACTATTGAACAACTCACCCCTTGAAATAATTTAATTTAATTTAATTTTGATACTGCAAATCATTTTCTGATGTGTTCATCTAAACAAACATTGTTTTTTTTTTCCATGTTGTGTTGATATGTCTCAAAACTCAGTTTTCTCCACTTGACATTGTTACAAGTTCTTTGTGATTGAATTATTTCATATTAGTAATTGATAACTGATCTGCTTTAGAATGGTTCTCGACTTATACTTGCTAAAAGTACAGTTCTCTCTACCATTAGCAGTAAATTGTAGCATTCCCATAACCATGTAAATCAATGTCTTTGGAAATTTGTTATTGAGGGCTGAGAACTACATTTTTAAGGAAATATCATCCAATCTTTTAGGGGAACAAATAACTAAAGAAAAAGGATATATGACATGTCATTCAAATTAAGAGCACACATTGGAGTCAATGGTACTGTAAATTAAAAGCTACGGTACAATCTATGTTTTTATTTTTATTTTTGATAATAGTGGGGAAATACCCCCATCAATTTCATTAAATCAGAAATAGTGAGAGGTACCAACCAGTTGGTACCAGTCACTAGAGTGGTAAAAACGTGCCGTGCCATGTTGTGCCGTGACTAACACGTCGTGACTTTGGTCTCGTGCCATGCTGTGCCGTGCCATGTCGTGACTAAGTGAATAGTCACACATGTCGTGCCGTGCTGTGACTAAAATATCGAGAGGTGGTCACCAGGGGCGAACCCAGGTGTATCCAGGGGGGGCAGCTGCCCCCCCCTGGATTTTGAGTTTTAGTGGAGACTTAGACCGACTTTGCCTCCCCTGGAATTCTTTTTGCCCCCTCTGGACGTTTGATTTGTAATTTGGGTTAAATTTAGAGTTAAAATTGAAATAAATTTGTTAAATTTTGATTAGTAATTAGAATTATAAATCAAAATATCAGAAATTACAAGTCAAAGCATTGAAAAGTATAAGTTAAAGCATTGTTTTTTATCGAGTACCCAATTGGTTAATGGATTTAAACCCGATTAGGTATTTAAATCCGATTTGATATTTTTTTTGCCCCCTCCTGACGAAAATCCTGGATCCGCCCCTAGTGGTCACGGCATGCGAATGACCACGGCACGCGAGTCACGCCGTGCCCAAACGTGCCGTGTCCAAACATGAGTGGTCATGTTTAACTATTTTTTCATAATTTAGGTTAGTTTATTCAAATTTCACCATTTGATCAAGATCTCACAGTCCTAATTACACGTGACTCGCGTGACCACGTGCCGTGCCGTGCCAAATTTTCAAAAGATGGCCACGGCACGCGACACACGAGTCCCAGCACATAACAGTCACACGTGCCGTGCCATTCCGTACCATAAGCGTGCTGTTTCGTGACGGAGCCATGCCATTTTTCCCACTCTACCAGTCACCAAAGATGGTACAATCTATGTTAAAGCAAGAATACATTATGTAAGAAAATTGAAAGCTCTAAACAAGGAATTATAACAGTTTAATGTTTTCTGCTTCACGAAATTCTACCTCATGCTCTCCTAGATTTATGCAAATGCCATTATGCCAACAAACCAATTGAAAAATAAACAAAATAAAAATAATAATGGAACTGTAAAGGGTCCATCCCATCCAATAATGGTTTTAGCTAACCCAACTGAAGACCAATGATTGCTATTCATTTTGTCCTTTGTTGTTGTTGTTGCTTTTTATAGTTGTGAACTTGGCCAAGTAGGTCATCATTAGATGTCAAAAATAGATTCTAGTAATGAAATTATAGAAGTTTATACATTCTGACAGAGTAAAAGCATAAAATGAAGACATCATACTGTATCATAGTTCAACAAAAGGCCACAGATAAAACTACACCAAATTATATAAATTATGCTCCTAACACAACATCAGCTATATTTTCATGGTTAATATTTACATCATTTTGTTTTCCAGCTGAAGTATCACAACCTACAGAAGAAATCATTTTACCAGTGGAAACTGTTAAAAGCTCTCAATTCTGTCAATTATGCGAACAATATGCATCAGAAGCTATAGATTATCTTTCTAGAAGCGAGACGCAAACTGAGATTTTTAGTGCTCTTTACCACGTTTGCTCCAAACTAGATTACCTTAAACAGCAGGTGTGCATATTGGTTTTAAGTAGTCATAAGGTCATACCTGTCATTTGTTGGTATGCTAATTTCCTTTTATGTTTTCATTTCCAGTGTATTACAATGGTGGATTATTATGTGCCCCTTCTGTTCGAGGAGGTTGATGATATAAGCCCAGATGATCTCTGTGATAGATTTAAATTATGCAAAGGAGATGCCAGACAAAGGTTGAGCTTTGTCGAAGGTGTGATGACACTGTGTGCATTTGTTTTTTAGCTATACATTATCTAATATTGTAAATTAAGTACAATGAAGAAGTGCTTTTTTCCATGCTAGGTGATAATTATAAGCCAACTAAGTTGGAGAACATGCTGGTTGGAAGTAAGAAAAGTTCACAGTGGTGCAAAACTTGCGAAAAGGTTGCAACAGATGCACTCTCATATCTTGAAAAAAACCAAACCGAAACTGAGATCATTGCATTTCTTCATCAGGACTGTGCAAAATTAGATAACTTTGAGGAGGAGGTATGTGGAAATATTTCTGTCTGGACCAATTGACCCCTTTCTTTATTTGGTGTACTTGTTTGAGGAGGAGGTATGTGGAAATATTTCTGTCGGACCAGTTGATCCCTTTCATTATTTGGTATACTTGTTCAAGTACATATCTTAGGTGAAGATTTTTGAGTGTGCAACACTTTTGCAACATTAAATATAAAATATGCCACATAACTCAAAATGACAATTGAGCCAAAAGCTAGTATCTCACCTCACTGGTCTGATAGATTTTATGACAATTTTCATTTTTTCTCTTGTAATTTTCTTGTGCTTTAGATGCAGTGGTCATTAATAACAAACCATTAGCATCTAATATAGGGGGATTTATTAGTTTGAGACTGTACTTCGTAATTAATTTATAGTGTTATATTTTTATGGCAGTGTGTTGTACTGGTGGATTATTATTCCCCTCTATTATTTTCTGAGATAAAGAAAATAAGCCCGGAAATTTTTTGTGAAAATATACATTTCTGCATTTCTGAGGAGGTATCAGTGGCTACTCGTTTTCATAAAAAAATCGAGCAATTTAATGAGGATACTTGCTCGATATGTGAGGAGGTTGTTGAACAAATTGCCATCAAGCTTAAAGATCCAGACATTCAGGTTTTTCTTTAAGATTTACTATTTAGTTCATTTACTCTTCTGTTGATTACACTCTCAAGCTTGTTAATGTATATTGGCAGTATGAGATTATCAAAATACTTCTCGAAGAATGCAAGAAGACTGATAATTATGTAAAGCAGGTGAGTTTTCAATTTATTGAAGAGTTCAAAATAATTGAATTGCTAATTAAGTCTATCACTCACTTGTGCTTTTTTTTTTATTTCCACTCAGTGTAAGAGATTGGTACTTACATATGGTCCTTTGTTTCTTGCGAGACTTGAAAAGTTTCTAGAAACACAGGATGTGTGCACCCGCATTCACGCATGCAAATCCAGCATGCAACGTTTCTCCAGGGACGTTGTTATAGCTTCTGCTTAAAATTAATACCATTGATTATTGATTATATGGTAAATTAGGTGATCAATTGTTTGTTTTCATTTCGCTGTTACCTTGTATTTACTTCTGGTGATATACATCGTGTTTCATTATGTAAATCGAAACATAGAAGTGTAATTAGGTTGTGTATAACTTTTTTTTATATATTTTTGTTCATAAATTGGAAATAAATTATTGTATTAGTTAAGGCTTGTAATCAGTATAGCAATCATATTTTGTTTTGTGCTATTCCGTTATGTTGAGTGCATGTCTCAAATTTATATACTTGTCTTATGTCAGTACCACTGTCTGTATGTATAACACTAAAAGATGCGTGAATTTAAATCAGAAGCTTTTCTTGGTTGACAGCAAGATTGAAGTTTCACTATTTATTAGTTGGGCATGTAAATTCTCTGTGGAATTATTTGTTTAAAGACAATTTTATTATTTAAAATTGTTTATTCTAAATTTTTTTTTAAACACTCTCAGGGAGGACTGAGGAAACTTTAAAAAATGTTATATTGATAACCAAATTTATTTGACAATGGTACTAAGGTTGTGCTCCGCTCTAGAGTGGTAATTTGCTCATTAAAGGGAAGGAAGGAGAGAGATCAGGGGTGGGACAACCTCCGAATAGTCATTTTACACTCCAAATCGGAGGTAACAGAATTCGTTAAAAATCAACACTATGCGAATCTCCCAACAGTGTTCCTTCACCTCCGCTCCCTCTCCGGTTCTTCTCTTTTGGAGCAGGGAAAACCGTCGGGCAGAGTCGGTCTGGGGTGAGCGTCTCCCTCGCACCGTGATTGTCCCCTTTCTTTCTTCCGCTTCCCTCCGTCTGGAGCACACCCTAACAGAAGGTACTTTTTTCAAATTGGCCCACAACCCGATCACTGTCCAATGCGGAGCACCAATAAGCTACAACCAAAAGAGGTGCTGTTTGATGAGAAAAGATCAAGTCTTCTTAAAATTTCTTAGTATTTTAAGACGCTCTAAATTTGTCAAACAAGTATTTCTTTAGAGAGTTTAATATCACTTTCTTAGTTCTTATTTGCCTCTCTTTAGTTCTTACAAAGATCACTCTTCTAATTTTATTGTTGATCGGGCAACCTCACTACAGCTTAAAATTTAAGCTAAAGGTCCTTGCCAATTAAATTTTTTATTGTAACTCACTACAGCTTGAAATTTAAGCTAAAGGTCCTAGCCAATTTAAAATTTTATTGTTGATCGGGCTACTACTAAAAGGGGTGCTCTTTGACTAGATAAAATTATGTCTTCTTAAAATTTCTTAGTATTTTGAGAAGCTCTAAATTTGTCAAACAAGTATCCCTTTAAAGAACTTAATATTACTTCTTTAGTCCTTATTTGTCTATCTTTTTTAAGCTTGTTCAAATTATTAAATTATACCAGATTTAATTTAAAAAACCTTCTTAAAAAAATATTTTTCAATTTTATTATCGATAGCTTAAAATTCAAGCTAAAGGCCATTGCCAGATTAATATTTTATTGTTGATCGAGCTACTACTAAAATAGGTGTTGTTTGATGAGAAAAAAAAAAATAAGCCTCCTTAAAATTTCTTAGTATTTTCCAGTGTTCTAAATAGCGCGCTATAGCGGCGCTATAGCGCCGCTATAGCGTTTTTGGACTCCAAACGCTACGCTATGACATCAAAATGCGCTATTTGCGCTACGGCCGCTATAGCGGCCGCTACAGCGCTATAGCGGTCCGCTATTTGCGCTATACAATATGAGTTTTTTTTTTTTTTAAGAAATTTATATGGGTTTTAAATAAAGATAAAAAAAATCTCAAACCGAAATTGAATTTGTTGCTACTTGCTACAGATAAATCAATTTGAAATTGGAAATATAAATTGAAATTTGAATAGAAAAAAAGTCCAAACCGAAATTAAAATTTGAATAGAAAAAAAAAATAGATTATGTCATGAATCATGATGTATAATATATTTTTAATAGGAAAAATCGATAGTTTATGATATTACTATGGATATTTTGAACCGCAATTTGGACTTTGTAGGGTTCAATATGAATATTATAATTTCTTAATTACTTTGGTGTTATTTATTGTTCTATGAGACTTTAGATAATGTTGATATTTAGTACAAATATTGAATATACGAAATGTAAAAAAAAAAAAACGCTATTTGGAATAGCTTCCGCTATAGCGATGCTATTCGCTATAGCTTTTTTTTTTGCCTTCCCGCTACGACGCTATAAACGCTATTTAGAACCTTAGTATTTTCAGAAGCTTTACATTTTTCAAACAAGTAATCCCTTTATAGAGCTTAATATTATTTCTTTAGTCCTTATTTATCTATCTCTTATTAGGGGTGAGTAAATTGCTCATAACTCACTCGCTAAAAACTCATTAATAACTCGCTCATTAACTTAATGAGCCGAGCATGAGCATAATCCAACTCGCTAATTAAAAACTGAGTTACATAAATCCTGTCATATCTAGTTCCTTGAATCAAATTTGCTTAATAGCTATTTAATTTTGTTAAATTTACTTATGGATAATTTTTTGTTAAATTATGTACTGTTTAATTATGTTGGATTATGACAATTTGTTAAATTCTATAAATGAAAATTAGTTTTTGAATGATGTATCTTAAACAAAAAACTCAAAATAAAATTCAAATTGCTTACAAACTTAATTTCTTAACGAGTCGTTTAATGAGCACAAGCATACCCAACTCGCTCATTATCAACTCTCTATAACTCGCTCATTAAGCTAATGAGCCGAACATGAGCATACCCAACTCGCTCAAACCCGTTCATTAATCACCCCTAACTCTTATAAGCTTGTCGAAATTATTAAATTATAATTTGACATGGTTTAACTTAAAAACCACTTAGAATAATTATTCTTCAATTTTATTGTCGATCGGGCTACCTCACTACAGCTTAAAATTTAAGCTAAAGGCCCTAGATTAAATTTGTGCGCTCTCGCCTTCTCCTTCTCCAGACCTAAACTACTTTTCGACGTCAATCATCTCTCTCTCTCTCTCTCTCTTCCTTCCTCAATAGTCTCATAGCACTCAAAGCGCCTCCTCTGGCGCCGTGTGCCATCTTGATCTCTCTTTGACGGTGCCCTAAACCCGGTGCGGATCGCCAGAAACGAAGAAGCAATCCCTTCTGCCTTCGTCGTTAGCAAACCAAACGAAAGCAAAGCAAGGCGAACCGAATCGACGCAGCGGAGATGTTTGGCTCCACCAATCGTAAGAATGCTCCCAATCCCTCCCCCCTCTCTCTCTTTTTCTCCTCTATGCTTTTTCTTTGCCTCTAGGTTTTCTTGGTCTAAATGTACTAGCCCTTCTTGCATCCCCAAATTGGTGTCGATGTCCATTAGGGTTTGGTTTTGGTTCCACATAAAAAACATAATTTCTACAAGGGGCCTCTTTTCTTTTCATTCCATGGACTGAATTTGAAATCTATTGGTGATTGGATTAGCTTTTCACAACCTTCCTCTTATACTTAACCTAACGGTAATATGGTTTTCTTTCGAGGTAAGGGTTCCTGTATAAACTGCAATTTATTCGTGATGATCTGACAATTAATACCAATATTGCAATGTTTACAATTCAGCATTCGGACAGTCCTCGAGCAGCCCTTTTGGGCAGTCCTCTAGCAGCCCATTTGGGTCCCCGTCTCCGTTTGGTCAGACGCCGCCAGCCAACCAGAACAACCCGTTTGCACCAAAGCCCTTCGGCAGCCCCACAAGCACCCCTTTTGGGGCACAATCGGGGGGCTCTATCTTTGGGGGGACGTCAACGGGTGTTTTTGGCCAATCTTCAACTCCACTTTTCGGTTCTTCCTCCACACCTTCTTTTGGCGCTTCCACCACTCCTGCTTTTGGAGCTGCTTCTTCCTCGACTTTTTCAGGTTCATCTGCCTGTTCATCCGCCTCTTAATTCTTTTTTTTTCTTTTCCTGATGAATCGAATCATGGATTGCTTTTTATATTATTTTCTTTCTGCAATGTCATAGGTTCTTTGTTTGGGCAGAAGCCAGCTTTCGGGGGGTTTGGGTCATCACCTACCCAATCTACCACTCCTTTTGGCTCCACTTTTCAACAAACACAGCAGCCTGCCTTTGGTAGCACTGGCTTTGGTTCAACACCTGCATTCGGCGCCTCATCGACCCCTGCATTTGGCGCCTCATCAACTCCAGCATTTGGTGCTGCGTCAACCCCCGCATTTGGTGCTTCGTCAACCCCTGCATTTGGGTCGACTTCAACCTCTTTGTTCGGTATGTACTATTACTGTTTTTTTTATATATTCTCAACATTTCCAACATCAGCGTGTCTTGGGACATACACAGTTATACTTTACAATTGCATTGAACTATTTGTTGTCTGTTCTGGATGTTTAATCTAATAGACAATATTACTGTTATTTTTTTTATTTGATAGGCAACACCACAGGAGCATTTGGGGCTTCAAGTACACCCGCCTTTGGTGCCTCAAGCAGCCCTTTGTTCGGTGCATCAAGTACTCCTGCATTTGGTGCATCCGGCACACCAGCTTTCGGTGCCTCAAGCACACCGGCTTTTGGCGCGTCAAGCACACCAGCTTTTGGTGCAGCAAGCACACCATCTTTCTCCTTTGGGTCGTCGCCAGCATTCGGCCAGACAGGGTCTACTTTTGGAACCAGCACTTCCCCTTTTGGTGCTCAGAGCTCTCCATTTGGTATGTGCTACTTTGTTTATCTCTTCACCAAGATTGATTTTAGCGGTTGAATTAGGCTGGGGAACAAGGGTTTGGATTGAGTCCTATAATTGCTATCATTATGTTCTGTTTGAAACTATATCAGTTTTATAGGGAAAATGTATCAAATGAACTCTTCTCCTGAGTACTGATGTTGTTGCACATATTAAATTTGATGATACAAAATTGCATTTTTTGAAAATTTAAATTACTCGTGCATGCATAAAATAATCTTTAAAAACTTGCTGTTGATGGTGGCCAGGTGCTCAAACAACAACCCCAACATATGGAAGCCCGGGTTTTGGGCAACAAACCGGTTTCGGGGCCCAAGGAGGTGGGAGCCGGTTAACTCCATTCACTCCAACACCTGAAGAAGGTGCCAGTGGGACGGCGGGGCAGACTGCTAAGTTGGAGTCCATTTCAGCCATGCCGGCTTATAAAGACAAGAGTCACGAGGAGTTGAGATGGGAGGATTATCAGCGTGGTGATAAAGGTCTTCTTTTCTTGCTCTCTTGTTTTTGCATTTTTCCTTTATTTCATGTATATAAAGATTTTTGTATTTGTACACCAGTGCATATTATATTATAATGGTTTGGTTGTTGATCATATGTTGATTTGCATGTAAAATATGTGACAGGAGGACCGAATCCAAATCCCGTAGGTGCATTCGGGCAGACAACCCCTACGCAGCAGAGCCCATTCGGTGCGACAGGTGCATTCGGGCAGACAGCAGCCTCTAACCTCTTTACATCCTCAACCCCATCAAACCCATTTGGCCCCAAAACCAGCACCCCAAGTTTTGGTTCCACTGGATTCGGGTCCACCAGCACCCCGCTCTTCGGCTCTGCCTCCTCCTCCCCATTCGGCTCCTCGACCTCCTTCGGCGCCACCACCACAACTCCTTCCATCTTTGGTGCCCCCTCCTCTGCAGCTGCCCCCTCATTCAGCTCTTCGTCTCTCTTTGGCGGCACCAGTACTCCTGCTTTTGGCTCTTCTAGTTTTGGCTCTGCTCCAGCTACTGGATCCAACCCTTTTGGCCCAACATTCGGTGGGACCCAGTCGTCGGGGCTGTTTCAGTCATCAGCACCTTCATTCGGCAATAATCCGTCCCCTTTTGGTCAGCCTTCCACTGCACCTGGGTTTCAACAAACTACACCTGCATTTGGATCAACGAACCTGCTCAATACCTCCTCCACTGGCTTTGGGGGGAGTATGTTTAGCAACACCACCTCTTCATTGTTTCCTTCCACTACCCCATCTGGGTTTGGCCAGACTACTGTAAGTCTCATGCATCAGCTTTGTTGGTAGTTATATCAATCTGTTTGATTTAGATAAGAATTTCCTTGATGAATATTGTTTCTTATATGACTTGAACTTATACTAATGATTTTCTACTTTTGTTTGTTGTATTATCCCAGCCTACCCTGTCTACCCCATTCCAGCCTGCTGCTCCGGCTCAATCCTCAGGTGCCTTTTCATTTGGCAATTTGGGTCAGCCCCAATCAGGTATTTTATACTCTAGTGATTTTTATTTTGGTGCCTGTCTGGAAATGCCACTGAACTTTCAGAAATCTTTTCTTTATGTCTATTTGTATGTGATTCTGTTTTTTTAAATGTACACCTTTGGCTCTGCTTTTGGATTCTGGATCATAAAAAAAGGAGTATTTATTGAACATACTGTTGTAGATCATATAAGAAAATTGGATAGAGTCAAAATTTCGGGTTCGTGTTGATCCATAATCAGGTTCTGTTGTGCACTCGGAGTTCTCTTCTTATCTTTGTTTGTTAACCTTTAAAACAAGCATTTGTTGTTTTCTTTTTTGGTACATTAAGCTGGCTCAGGTGGATTTGGCTTTGGTGGCAACTTCGGTCAGAATGCCTATGGCCAATTGTAAGCGTCTCTCTCTCTCTCTCAATTCAAGTTCTATGACATTACCTGTTTTTTCTAGATTTGAAAGGTAGAAAAGTATGATACTTTGTCATTGTGTTGTTTTAGGTCGGCTACTCAGGGTAATGGGGCCATTCAGCAGGTTGCTGTTACAAATCCTTTTGGGGCACTTCCAGCCATGCCAACAATGTCCATCGGCCGTGTGGGTTCCACCCCCTCTGTTCAGTATGGTATTTCAAGCATGCCGGTAAATATTTCTCTCCAAGGGTTTAGACAATAAGTAGCTTTCATTTTAGATACTATTAACGAAATGGTGGTCACCTTTGAACTACACTGAACTAAACAGGTTGCTGACAAGGCTTCTTCGGGTATTACTAGAACATCGTCGATGTTGGTACCACGGCATCTCTCTCAGAGGAGGATAAAGCTGCCTCCCCGTAGATATCCTTCCAAAACGGATGGCCCAAAGGTAATATGCATGCTCTCGTGTGTGCCTAATTTGACCTTTTTAGAACCATATTGTCATTTAATTAGTCGATGAGGACTTGAAAATCATCTTAACTTTCCTGTGCTTTTAATTTAATCAAACCAACAAATAGGTGCCTTACTTTGTGGATGAAGATGAAGTGCCATCGACCCCTAAAGCTGATGCATTTTTAATCCCTAGAGAGAACCCAAGATCCCTCATTCTCCGTCCCATTGAGCAGTGGCCCCCTTACACCAGCCCTGATGCAGAGGTCTTATCAACAGAAGATGGACCTACTGAAAACACAAATGGTCTGCTTTTCTCTCATCATATTCTGCTTTGATTTGGTTAAATTTTGTGTTGACCTATAAAGGTTTAAGCTGCTCTTGTGTGAAATTTTTTGGAGTTGAAATTGTTTTCATTTTGGTTGTCCTCAGGGTTTGGTGGACCAGAAGAAGAGCCCTGGGCTGAACATGCTGATCGTATGCATCTCTCTCTCTCTCTACACACACACACACACACACACTTTAAAACCTTGGCAGAAACTGCCAATCTCTCTCTCTCTCTCTCTCTCTCTCTCTCTCTCTAACTTCCCATCATAGTGAGTGACGTGCATTGCATTCAAATTTGATGCCGGCAGGAACAGTAAAAGGGGGGATGGGCACTCGGCTGGACAACCACCTCGAGACAGTGGTGCAGAACAAAACCCCTGCCAAGTCTCTTAGGGAGGCTAATGGCAGCACAGCTTCAAATAAGGCAGGCACTTCCCTGAGGCTGCCAAAGCTGACACGTGGGGACTACTACACGGTGCCACGCATCTCCGAACTGGAAAAGAGGGAGCGCGCAGAGCCAGGGTACTGCCGGCGAGTGAAGGACTTTGTTGTAGGGAGGGAAGGGTACGGGAGCATCATGTTCTATGGAGAGACCGATGTCAGCGGCCTTGACCTGGATGCCATCATTGAGTTCGGGAACCGCGAGGTGGTGGTCTACCGGGACGAGAGCAGCAAGCCGCCGGTGGGGCAGGGGCTCAACAAGCCAGCCGAGGTCACCCTGCTCAATGTCAAGTGGGTCAACAAGAAGACTGGGCAGCAGTACCTTGAGCCTGACAGGGTCCGCAAGTACACTGAAATGTTACAGGACAAGTCTGGCCAGCAGGGGGCCCACTTCATATCCTACAATGCCCCCAAAGGCGAGTGGAAATTCAAGGTCGACCACTTTTAGCGTGTGCATAGTAGTTTCACCCACTCTCCTAGCCCTTCTCTATTCTTCTTTGTTCTTTGGCTTTATATTAGTACCTACCATGCCTGTGTTGTAGCATACATTGTGTGTATTATTATTAGCATGGATTGTAGTTTGGCATTTCAACGTTTTTTTCTAGATGTTAATTTCACCAGGAGTTATGTAACTGCTATTTGTGTATTTTCGTTGACTAGAAATTTGTTGCATGCCAGATGCTCTTTTAAATTATGGGGTGTGGCGTTGGGTGTTGTTTGAGGTTGACGTCGTAACTGATTCCGACTGAATTTGTTTGCTTCCTTGTGTTATGTTGTGCTGTGCTTGCACTGGTGGTTGATATTTTGGGTTTTCATTTCCCTCATTGTTTGTGGGCTTTTTCAATGAAGTATTGGGCTTGGGTTTTAGGGAGTAACAAGCTTTAGGTGCTACAGGGGCGCAGTAGAAACTGTTAAATGTTTTTGTTGCTCCAATTTGTTCATCTCTGAAATCTGGAAATGATGTTTGTAACTATCTTTGTACGCTTTGGTTGCCCCTCGAGGACAGATAACTTGGTTCTTTCTAATTGGAAATCTATGTTATAACTTATATAGTACCTACTGCCACATATGGTTTCTTTCTTACAAGGAGATTTACGTGCGGGTAAGAGAAGCACATAACATATACAAGTACGAGGAGGGTTCAAATGCTTTTATTTTTTGTGTCTCCATCATGTCTCCATTCTTTAAAACTTTAATAACTCAAAATTTAAAACTTAAAATTCAAAATAAAACCGTTGGATATGAACTACATCATTTTATCTATGCACGTGTAAAAAATTATGGCATTTCAACTTTGTTTTGGTTGTCATCTTGAGCTTGTAAAAATGTATACTAATATGAATAATTTCTAGACGTTGATTTTTCAACTTATTGATTCACATAAAAGCAAAATTAAAATGTGATAATTTTTTATGAGCACATAGAGAAAATAACATAGATCTCATCTAACGGTTTTATTTTGACGTTTAAGTTTTAAACTTTGAATTATTAAAGTTTTTAAAAATAGAAGCATGATAGAGGTAAAAAAAAATGTCTCTTGAGGATTTTAGAAACAGAGACACGAAAGAGGCAAAAAAAAAAATAGAGGCATTTGAATGCTCCCTGCGAGTATTTTGGATAACTTCGCGTTAAAGAGGCACAGTGAGCCAGTGAGGCTGTCGTGCGGCTTGTAAGAAGATCTCCACCACGTGGCGCAACACCATTGGACATGACCAAACAGAATCAATCTAGAGGTTAGCCAGCCAATGGTGAGCCAGTTACGTGGACATATCCTCCTCTACTTGGGCCAAAATGGGCTCAACGAGTCAGATGAGTTCTGCAAAGCCGGCAGCTCCTACGGTAGCCGCATCACCATGTGCCGCGCTGTTAATGCTCCCCATAGCATCTGGTATCCACCCCCATACCCACACCCACACACACACACACAAAGGTTGCGTGTATCGGTCGTTAGGTTTTATATTAGAGCATCTACATCCCAGCAATTCAAATGAGTTTCTAACTAACTGTTAACCACCTTTTAGAAATTAAGGTCTCTAAAATTTCTAACTCTTACATTCCTGAAATTAATTTTTAGAGTTTCTATTAAGCCACGTCAGCAACAAATTAAAAAGGAAAAATAATTTGAGCCAATCATTTTACCAACTTGGAGTTTATAAACAGTTTCTTAATAAGAAACTTTACTGCATAGTTTCTAAATAAAAAACTATCTTACATCCCTGAAACTGGATTAGAAACTCTAATAATACCAGGGATGTAAATGCTCTTATATATTCTTTTAGCTACCTAGCTAACTTGCAATAAGCACAGCAACATGTATACTGTATACGTCCCTAAGATCATGTTTGGTAACGAGGATTAAATTACTTACTCCATCTTACTAATATTTTACATCTCGTTTGGTAGTTGAATTTATAGATTAAATTAATCCGTCTAGAGGTGTAAGATGTTGGAAAATGAATATTTACCTATAACAGTGGGCCCTACAGGCGGAGTAAGTCAATCCAAATGCTATGGGGAGCATTAATGTTGATTAATATTTGGATAAACATGCATAATCATATTTGAAAAAAAAAAGTTAGTTTAATGTCCACTCCTTATTCCAAGTTAACTCACATTTTCTTATTAAATTTATTAAATATAAATTATACATTTGACTTAAAAATAAAATTTAAAAATCAAACATTTGACAATAGTCTTCTGGGTTAGCAACAAAAGAGGTTGTAACTTATGTTTTAGTTAATTTCGAATTTTTTTGATTTAATGTTTTTAAGATCACATTAACTACAACATTTAAAACAAGACAAATCTTATGCAGTAGTTCTAAGCAAATAAAAAAAAAATTCATTGTCATTCTTATTCTAAGAAGGTTAGATGTTTAGTTAACGATATAATATTATTACAAGTTAATTGGTTCATATGATTAAACTCTTAATATTAGGGGGATGCTATTTTAAACGCTCAAATTGCAACATTGAGAGAGACATGAGATTTTTTTTTAATATATACCCAATTTGTCCTTACATACAAGTTGCAACTTTTTTTTTCTATCTAAATTAAAATTATGAACCTTAAAAGAAAAAAAAAATATTTAATGGGAAAAAAAATTGGAATGATGTGTTTGTTATTAATTGTGACATAAACTTACAAATATATAAGAGCCTTAAATAGGAACAAAATTGGTACAAAGAAATAAAATTTTCTCTGTGCTCTTAATTATAATTTCAGCGCTATTCGCTTCCCTAATTTTAATATATATTTTACAATGCTCTTGTTATTCATATTATATTTTTAAATAAGACAATATAAATTATTATCTAAGATAATTTATTTAAAATATAAGATTAAATAATTTGCTATTAGTTGATTATCCTCCATTATCTTATTTTGTTTATCAATATTTGGATAAACATGCATAATTATATTTGAAAAAGAAAAGTTAGTTTAATGTGCAGTTCTTAACATTTATCCTATTACTAAGAATTTATAGAACGATCGAGACAAAAATGATCTGTACATGAGGCTAACTAAATTGCATACTTTTTGTATGAAAATATGCTGTGGAAATTTTAAAATGTATTTTTCCAGTCATGTCTAACAGATGATCAACCTAACAAACCCTCTCTGACACTCTCTCTCCTCCATTATAATGATATTATTTAATTTGGGATCCCCCATATCACGAAATTTTTTTTAAATCCATAATTAAAAAAAAAATTAGCAAACCAACATGATTACTTTGGTTTTTACAAAAATTATAAGAACCAAAACGTCATTTCAGTTCCGGAATTTTTTTTTTTTGGACCGAAATGGCAATTTGGTCCCGGTTGATTTCACAGCTTCTCAGAAATGTGGCCACAGAAAATCCGAAACGACACTGGACCGAATTGACAATTCGGTCACGGTTCTTTATTCAGTTCTCTGACTCCAAATCATTAAAAAACGAATTGTTTATGGAAATATGCGTTTCATTTCGGTTCTCTGACTCCGAATCTCTTATAAAAAACTAATATAAAATTCTGTACTTATAAGCAAAAAAAAAAAAATGTCAGGACCGAAATGGGATTTCGGTCCTGCATAAAAAAAGTCTGGACTGAGATCCCATCTTGGTCATGTCCGATCTCGGTCCAGACATGTTACACCAAAGGCAACACAGGTTGTGCTGAAAATGTGTGAAATGATGGGAGATCGAAATGTCAATTCGGTCCCGAAAAGAAAAAAATGCGGACCGAATTGACATTTCGGTCCTTGTAATTTTTGTAAAAATCAAAGTAATTATGTTGGTTTGCTAATTTTTTTTTTTTCATTATGATTTAAAAAAAAAAACTCCCCATATCACCCCCACTCCGTTGATATTCTTTTATTTTTCCAGTCATGTCTAAGAATATCACCCCCACTCCGAGGCAAGAGCAAAAGTTACAAACCGCCACTCCTGATCCGTATCTTAGAGTATCTTATGGTTTGGAATAAGGAATTGGATTTTATCCAAAGGTCTTTGAATAGAATCTCATTTAAAGTCTTTGGACAAAAACTCCTCCCATTTGTAATTGGAACGTACGGAAAACACATAGGAGATTATAATTGGCATTCAACGGTCTAAATACTGCCCCATTCTAATGAGAGTAGAACTAGGGTGTGATGTGCTCACCAAAGAGTACACCAAACTCTTTGGTGAGCACAACTCTACATAAACTATCGGATTCACTTCAAACGAGATGAATTCAACCATTGAAACCGATGTACTTTACGAGTGATGTGCGTACATGTAAAATTTTGAATTTTTTGAATTCATTTAGTCTCAAGTCAAATGGTCAAAATTGAGAATTTTTTGAATGCATTAAAACAACTTCATTTTGGATCATTCATTTTTCATCAATTTTGACGACTTGACTTGAGACTAAATGAATTCAAAAAATTCAAAATTTTGCATGTACGCGCATCACTCGTAAAGTACATCGGTTTCAACGGTTGGATTCATCTCGTTTAAAGTGAATCCGATAGTTTATGTAGAGTTGTGCTCACCAAAGAATTTGGTGAGCACATCACACCCTAGTTCTACTCTTCTAATGAAGTACCCTGTAAAAAAGTTATAACATAGTTAAATGTAATACAGTATGATATAGTATATTATAATATGAATTTTGCTATTGTACTTCGCGAAGTAAAGCCAATATTTTACTTCACGCTCATATTTCCATTTTCAAAATCCAAAACGTCGATCCGACCGTTCAAGTTGTTCTCCATATTGAAATGTGCTTGGAGACCAAATTTTATATATTTTGGAATTTTTTTACTATTTATTAAGCCACTTTGAAAATCGCTGATCCATTGGTCCAGAATTTTTTACTGTTTTTTACTGTTCACAATGAATCAGCGATTTTCAAAGTGGCTTAATAAATAGTAAAAAAAATTCCAAAAAATGTAAAATTTGGTCTCCAAGCACATTTCAATATGGGGAACGACTTGAACAGTTCGGATCGACGATTTGAATTTTGGAAATGGAAGTATGAGCGTGAAGTAAAACTTCGTTTTACTTCACGAAGTACAATAGCCCTACTCTTATAATATAATATAAAAGAAATAGACAATATTTAATTTTAGATTACTTGGTTAATTCGGGTTGAGTACATCGAGCAACATAGAAGAAATGAAATGAAGAAGACAATAGGAGGTTATGTAGCAAGTTCTGCACAATTTTAATAATAAAAAAATATGGAAATGAAGAAGAAAATAATTCAGAAGCCCCTTGCGCAATTTGGCAATTATGTTTTACAATTAGAAAGCAATCCATAATATTAAATCAACTCGAGTTCAGCTCATGACATCAAATATTACTATTTGGGTTGAACTCAAACAACAAGATAACAGAATTCTGAATTATCAATTATTTATGTTGTTGATCTTAATCTAATACTAACTCTTATGTGCCCAACTTTGTGAAATTATTGTTAGTCACTTCTATAAATAATTGTCTTGAATATCTGAGTATGGCTAATTTGTTTCCGGAAGCACTTCGATCGAAGTGTTTACGGGGTCAAATTTTAGTATTTGATGTTCAAACAACAAATTCAAACCGTTAGATGTTCAATCTATATTAAAACGTGTTTGGAGACCAAATTTTACATTTTTTTTACTATTTATTAAGCTGGTTTGAAAATCGTTGTTTTTATTAAATTTTTGCAGCATTGAAAAACAGCGGTTTTCAAACCAGCTTAATAAATAGTAAAAAAATCCAAAAAAATGTAAAATTTGGTCTCCAAGCACATTTTAATATAGATTGAACATCTAATGGTTTGGATTTGTTGTTTGAACATCAAATACTAAAATTTGACCCCGAATTATCTTGATGTTAATTTCATTGTCTTATACAATTATCCGAACAACATAATTTTAATTTGTTTATTTTATTTATTTTTCATTACATTCCTCTCTTTTTTTCTCCAACAGCGTCAACTAGGGATGAAAACGGTATGGATATATAATATCCGATCCGTATTCAAACCTAAAAGACAAGAAATGGAATCCTAATCAGGTGTCGTAAAGATTGACAACTTTGCTTCTTAATAGCTGTTTATTGCATAAATAAATAAAAATAGTTAATATCTATTAAGCTTGTACACAATGGAATAATAGTGCATACGGAAAAGCATCTAGGGTATGTTTGGTTGGAATGAGAATAGGCTATTTTTGAGGTTAGGCTATTCGGAATAGCTTATTTAGTGTTTGGTTGGGTTAGAATAGCTAGAATAGTGAATCCAAATTTTTTGTCTTATTAGAATAAATTATTCCTAAGAATTTTGAGATTTGGCTATTATAATAAGACAAAAAATAGCTATTTTTGATTTGGCTATTCTAGCTATTCTTGTTTTACAACCAAACATACATTATAAGAATTAAATATTATAAAGTTTTTGGTATATGAAAAGCCTAATTAATTAATTATTAACCTTTGAATGCCAGAGTACTAATCAGAAATCACACACATCGCTGTCTTCTAGAAGATTGCGACTGTAATTAACCTATAAACCAATAGCTTTGGAGTTATACTAATGGAATGTTAAAAGGAGTTTACTCCGGGATTGTGTCTAAACAAAGAATAAATTCATGGAATATGATTTTAGATATTTCGGATTGTGTAATTTGAATACTGCAAAACTGACTAAATTTTATATCATTCTATATGGTCAAATTTTGGGACAAGTCATATTTAAATATTTATTAAATCAGTAATAGGTAGCTAATTTCTAAACTCATCAATTATGTTGGATAAAATAAAGAGATAAATGAATACTTCATATTCTATGTGAGAATTAGTGATATAAGTTATTTTCTTATTCGTCGTCTTTATCCTCATTCTAGATATAAGTTAATTAAAAGGATACCAGTAAAATATTAATCTGATAATTATTTCCTATACTGATGCAAAATGCTCTCCATATTGTCAAAATTGTAGAGTAGTTTTATCGGATATATTATAGAAGTTATAACTATTGTATATATTCGCCTAGGGTATGTTTAGTTGGATTGAAAATATGTTATTCTTAAAGTTAGGCTATTCGGAATAGTCTATGAGGGTATGTTTGGTTGTAAAACAAGAATAACTCTTTTGTCATTTATCTTATTAGAATAGCCCAATCTAACTTTTTGTAAGAATAGACTATTCTAATAAGACAAAAGACTTGAATTCTCTATTTTAGCTATTCAACTCCAACCAAACATAGAACAAGCTATTCCGAATAGCCTTGTTCCAAAAATAGTATATTCTCACTCCAACCAAACATACTCCAATGTTTGATTGGGTTAGAATAATTAGAATAGTAAATTCAAATTTTTTATCTTATTAGAATAAGTTATTCCTAAGAGTTTTGAAATTTAACTATTCTAATAAGACAAATAATAACTATTCTTAATTTGACTATTCTAGCTATTCTTATTTTACAACCAAACGTACCCCTATTCAGCAACATTTTTGTTGTCCATTCCCATTTCATAATTTAATACTTACGTTTCAAGATTGTTGTTTGAACGAATGTGTTGAGGTGTGAAACAAATACAAAATGATGTAGACGTCTATACCTAAAAGTCTAAAACAATGAATGCGTATTTCATCAATACTCTATTAAAGATAGCTTTGTTGTTTATATTATTACAAGATAATTTTGTGTTTGATCTCCCGAACAATTTTGGTTGTAGGTTCGTTCATTAAGTCAATATTCATTATTTATACGTATAAATCATGTAGAAAATCAACTTTTGTGTTTTAGTTGCAAAACATTTATTTTATTTTTATAAGATTACATATGCAAAATTTAATTAGGAGATTTTTTTTAAATATTAATAGAGGAGCGATCTAATTATATCATTTTATGGGGACGCACTTTGACATCATATACTTATAAGTTACGTTTGCTAATTCAAAATTCAAACAGTCGATCTGAACCGTTCAACATGATTTCCATATTAAAATATGCTAGGGGACCAAATTTTATATTTTTTGGAATTTTTTTAGTATTTATTAAGATGTGTACAAATTTGTTGTACTGAGACAATTATGAATCATTAAAAAACAGCGATTTTCAAAATTCTAAAAAAAAATAGTAAACAGTTTTTATAAAATGTAAAATTTGGTCTCCAAGTACATTTTAATATGGAGATCATGTTGAACGGTTCGAATCGACTGTTTTGATTTTCAAATTAAAAAAATAACTCGTAAATATATGATGTCAAGATGTGTCACCATAATAATGTAATTGAATCCCTCCTCATATTAATATTATGTTACTTGACCCAATTTTATTCTAAAAAAGTATAAATTATGTGAATATGTATAAAGTTAATACATGTCGAATTTATATAAAGTTCACACTTAATTTCATACTTTCCTGTATAGAATTTATGTGGTAGAGTTGGTAGACAAAAAGTGGACGGAATATCGAGTCAAATTATTTCTTTTATTGTAATTATTCATAAAGATTCTGAATCGGTATAATATTGAAACGTGCCCAACTTTGAATAAGTTTATTTTAAAATAGTAGGATTAAAATGCATTATTAGTTTTGTGTTTCAATCATGCTTTATATTTTTATTTTCATTTTCAAAGTCTGAACAGTCAATCCAAACAGTGCACCGTAATCTTTGTATTAAAATGTGCTTGAAGACCAAATTTTATATTTTTTTTGGAATTTTTTTACTAATTTTTTAGATAGGTACAAAATCACTGTTTTCAGAAGATTATGGATCATCCAAAACAGTGATTTTGTATCTATCTAAAAAATAGTAAAAAAAATTCAAAAAATATAAAATTTTGTCTCCAAGCACATTTTAATATAAAGATCATATTGAGCAGTTCGGATTGATTATTCGAACTTTGAAAACGAAAAAAAAAAATGTAGAGCATGATTGAAGCACAAAACCAATGATGCATTTTAACTCTACGATCAGAAAAATCTAATTTATAGAATGTAGATGCCTAGCTACTCTCCAGTTGCTCAGTTTCAAATCTCTTATTGGACTATCAATTGCGTGTTCAATTAAAAAAAATTGTGACTTTTCCTTTAAAAAAAAAAAAAAAAGGTTTCTCCTCATTGACACTTTTTTAGTTTTCTTTCAATAAATAAATAAATATACAAAATATAGATATTCTAGAATTTTTAAGTAATTAGGAGATGAGATAAACTATAGTTTTGTGGCTTAAGGATGCAAATAACTCTTCCACTTTGTCTCTTCTTCAAAAACAGCTACAAACAATAAACAGATTATATCGTGAGGCGCATCAAAATGAATACTCAATTTGTTATTAATGTATTAATGCACTCATAATTAATTATCAGGTTTGTGGCGAATGAATAAAAGCTTGCTCAGAACCGAGGGTCACAATTCTTTGGTTTCACCGAAGATTATTCATAAATAAGTTGATATATTTAAATCAAAGAATTCCGCGGGTACAAAAACAAAATTAATGCGGGATTAGGTAGAATGGAAAATACGTGTCGTGCTGTGATCAAAATGTCAAGAGGTGGTCACGGCACGCGAATGGTCACGTCATGTGAGTCACGCTGTGCCTAACGTGCCGTGACAATACGTGACTCGCGTGACCATTTAATCATAATTTATATTAGTTTATTCAAGATTCAACATTAAATCAATATCTAATAATCATAATTACACGTGACTCGCATGACTACGTGTCGTGCCGTGCCGTGACTAAATTTTTCATGTGCCGTGCCGTACCATGCCAAAGTTTCAAAAGATAGTCACGGCACGCGAATGGTCACAGCACATGACACGCGAATCACGGCACGTAACTGACATGCGTGTGCCGTGCCATTCCGTGACAGAGCCAGCTCCACCGTGCCATTTTTCCCACTCTAACTGTAGGATAGCATTATCACACTTTTTAATGAAAACCTATTCAATGGACCGTTACCAAAAATTAAATAAAAATATTATGATCGACAGGTAAAAGTAAAAAAAAAATTACACCAGATTTGTATGGGGATAGAGAAAAAGAAAAAAGAGAATGAAACAAAAAAAAAAAAAACAGAGAAGTAAATGATTTTTTTTAATAGGAGGATAAAATTTAATAAAGGTTATTTTGTAATTTTTTTATTAATTTATTTTTTATCTTCTAATGCTTATATTTTGTTCATTATTAAATTAGGATGTAAAGGAAAAATATATAAGACCAACTAAATACGAAAAAGAAAAATATAATAACACTATTTTTTTTTATTTCTTTCTATTCTCACCTACATTTCACCTTATTTTCCGTTCATCTCACGCGAATATAAGAATTATGTTCTTATCACTTCACTTTATTCATGTATTAACTATAATCTATGTAAATAATTCTTTAAGTATGTAATAATACATGGTGTTATATTAATAAAATAATTATTTAACGATCGTAATGCTAATAATTGAAAAAGAACTATTACTGAAGTAAGAAAATAAAATTAATGCATATGTTTTCCTATAGTTTATATGTGCTTCAAACTTGGTGTAATTTAGGGGTGCAAACGGATCGGATAGTGGTAAAATTATATTGATATATGCTTTTGTTTTTCAGATACGGATCGGATATTACACGGATATGGATATAGATCGGATATTAAACAGATACAGATATTCAATTTTTATAATGGTGAATAGTATAAATTTGTTCATAATATATATATTAAACTATATGATATATATCTACTATTCAGATACAAATAATTAAAATTTAAAAATGTATCTGTATTCTTATTCGTACGGATATTTAGATATCTGATATCCGTATCTATACAAACAGGTAATATCCGACCCATTTGCACCCCTAGTGTAATTTGAAATTGATTGTTACTCTAGAAAGCGATTTGAATAATTAATAGTTCAATTTTATCAAACAAAAGAGTTCCTAATATATATAGTTGTCAATCTATTCATTTCAATTTATATTTCCTTATCCTTGCATCATAATTGCCAGAATGCTACCTTTTTTTAATATATGTTGTATTGGATAGTGAGGTTAACTTTCATGTTAATCTTTTGAAGATTCACGCAACAACAATCTCTTAGTGCAGAGGCGGAGTCAAAATGTTTAGTAAAATGAGGCAAAATTTTATGATAATTGATAAAGCATAATTTTATAATTACTTTGAATATTGAGTATATTTTTATAATTTTTTCTGAGAAATTTCTGAGAAAAAAATACAGACATAAAAATAAATTGGATAAAATTTTAGAGTAAGATATAGTTTTATAATTTTTAAATCTAAAGTACGTTTTTATAATTTTTTCTGAAAAAACACATGATAAGAAAAATATATTTGCAAAACATTTTGGGCAGGGGTGTAAACGGAGCGGATAATGCTGATACCAAATCTGTATCTGTTTTTCAATGAGCGGATACGGATACGGATAGTAAACGGATATCAAAATTCAAAACCAAATCCGTCTTAAACGGATACGAATATAGATTCGAATACGGTTACGAAACAAATAATTGTCGGATAATTGAGTCATATGAACTTTAAGTACAAATACTAAATTAGAAAAATTAAAAACAATTAAGAAAAACAAAAATAAATTAAAAAAAAGTAAAGAAATGGAGAAGACATAAGAATGGAGAGGAGTTAGGGAATATTAACCACTGAAAATCAAGTTACAGTAAAACGGAGAAGTTAAAATTTCGGATCCGGATAGTGCAGATATCCGCTCTGTTTATACTTTTAAAAAATTATCCGTATCCGTATCCGTATCCGGAATATCTGTATCCGTTTAAATCCGAATTCGGATAATAAGCGGATTCGGAACGGATATGCGGACGGATATCCATATCCGTTTACAGCCCTAATTTTGGGTCATACAAGTGTCCCTCTAGCTTCACGTGGCTCGTCTATGTCTAAAAACATACTCTGCACAATATGCGTAATAAATTCATCTTCTTTGTATTCTAATTTAGAAATATAAAATTCGTTAAATTTATACATGATGTTCATTTCCTTTTATTCCTGAAACCCGTACCAGAAAGGAGCGAGTAACTGTAAAGTGCTGTAATGTTTAATCTGACCGGGGAGAGCCCAGACCGCACCGCCGGGCGACAGATCAGCACTCCTACGGCGCGCGAACAGAGAAATAAACAAAGAAGACAGAGACCGACAGCGACCAATCAAAATATCTATTTGAATTTTCAAAAATTTCGTCCAATCGGAACCCGAACCCCAGCCGAAACCCAAACTGATTTGACTTTCGAATTAGAATCTCTTCTCTCTTGCTTCTTGTTTGACCCCTAAATTCCTCACCCGCTAAGATCCCAAATAAGAATCACTATTCTATTCTATTCCCCTTCTCTCTGTCTCTGTCTCTCCCTATACTCTTTCTCTCTGTTTTCCTTCTTGTGAGAAAGAAAAGAGAAACAGAGGGAGATATCATATCCATCAATGGAGGTTGAGACAGGAAGAGGGGAAGAGAGGTCACATAGCCGGCTGGGTCGGTTAAACATAGCTGTGAACCGGTCTCCAGTCGGTAAATACTTCAAACTAGCAGAAAGGGGCAGTAATTTCACCACCGAGCTCCGAGCCGGTACCGCCACCTTTCTCACCATGGCATACATCCTAGCTGTCAATGCTTCCATTCTCACAGATTCTGGTGCCACTTGTACAATCAATGATTGCATTAACCCCTCAGAATCATGCAAGTTTCCTCCAGTAGACGCAGGTTATTCTCAGTGCCTGGACAAGGTTCGCCGGGACCTGATCGTCGCCACGGCTGTCTCGTCTCTTATCGGGTGCTTTATCATGGGTTTATTGGCAAACTTACCGCTTGCACTTGCGCCCGGTATGGGAACCAACGCATACTTTGCTTATTCGGTTGTTGGGTTTCACGGTTCAGGTGGATTGAAATACAAAACCGCACTTGCAGCTGTGTTTATTGAGGGAATCATATTTCTCATCATATCGATACTCGGCTTTCGTTCGAAGATAGCAAAGATGGTACCAAAACCCGTGCGTATAGCTTCATCAGCTGGTATGATTTTTCTTTTACTTTTCAAAGTATTTTGCTCTTTTAAATTTGGAATATGTCACAAAGTATCACCAACCAATGCAAACAATTTTGATTCAAATAAGAATTGAAATGTTACGTAAGTGCACAAACGTAAAATTTGAGCTGAAGATTTGGCCAAATCATCAGAGACTCTGTAATCAATTTTCATTAAAAGATACACCCGTCTTATATCTTTCATAGTTTCATTATATTGTGCAACTAAAATATAAGGGGAAATCTGTAGAAGTGTACATGCGTTCTTCATAGTTAAATTAGGCATGTATCAATTAATTTTGGATCGTTTTGAATGTTGTGGTGCTTTTAATGCGATTTGAAATATTTAATTATCGAGCTTTAATAGCTTTTATTTATAGATAAACCCAATAAATTCCTAATTGGGTCCAGCATGAAGGTGAGTCGAAGTAATTTGACTTTCATATCATGTTTAAAAAAATCTGAATTAAACCTAAATTGACACGCATCATAGTATAATGATGAGTAACACATCTACCACTTTTCGTCTTCTTTTTTTTATTATTTTGAAGAACTTTGATGATGACAAATGCTAAAAATATTAAATGAATGTGCCATAAAATAATTGTACACTTAGACTCTTTTTTGTGTGTATAATAATAAAGAAGGGTCTAAAGACTGAGTCATATTGTATCCACAAGGATTTCAATCTCTATTTTCATGGAAGTGATTCTAATGCATATTTAATCTAAATTTTTTACATTTAATTGTGACATGCTAGGTATTGGTCTCTTTCTGGCCTTCATCGGCTTACAAAACAGCGAAGGAGTCGGATTGGTGGGCTTCAGCTCATCCACATTAGTCACACTCGGTGCATGCCCTGCAGCCAACCGTGTAGCGGTGGCACCAGTCATGACATTTGACAACGGAACAGTTATACTAATGCCTGGTGGAACCGCATCGGGTGGCATAATGTGCGTTGGAGGGAAGATGGAAAGCCCGACATTCTGGCTCGGATTCGTTGGGTTTGTCATCATTGCATATTGTTTGATAAAAGGAATCAAAGGTGCCATGATTTATGGGATTGTGTTTGTCACGGCTGTGTCGTGGTTTCGCAATACTGATGTCACTGCCTTCCCTCACACCGCTACTGGCAATGAAAATTACAGGTACCATGAACAAACAAAAGCACTTTTTTTTTTCTGAGTACTGGTATAGAGTAAGTTCAATCATACACCACTTTTAGGGACAATGTAAAGTAATAATTTCCCATTCTTTCCTCTTGACATAGGCCTTCTATTTGATTAACAGCTTTTTTTTTTCTTTTTTTTTTTGTTGCATTGAGTTGCTGATTACTCTACTCAATACTGTCCCACTGACATGATTAGTTCAGAATTTTTTTTCAATTTTGGTTTCGTAAGTATACATCTTTTATAGATCAATTTCTGGTTTGCCTCAAACAGCTATTTTAAGAAAGTTGTGGACGTGCACAAAATTGAACACACGGCGGGAGCACTAAGTTTTGATGGCATAGGAAGAGGTTATTTCTGGGAAGCTCTTGTGACCTTCCTTTATGTAGACATTCTCGACACAACTGGCACGCTTTACTCTATGGCCCGTTTTGCCGGTTTCATTGACAACAATGGTGATTTTGAGGGTCAATACTTCGCATTCATGTCCGATGCTACTTCTATTGTCATAGGATCCCTCCTAGGTACAGTTTTATTAGTTTGATTTTGTTGTTTTATTCTTTTGTTACTCAAATGGAGGTGTCTACTTTATTAAGGCACTAGCTAGCACATTATGTATTTAATTGTCTTATTACAAAGCAATTGTTTTATTAGTTTGATTTATTTTGTATTTAATTGCAGTGGGACGTTAATTTTATTGTTTTGTATGTTTGACAGGTACCTCCCCTGTTACCGCCTTCATTGAATCCTCAACTGGTATCCGTGAAGGCGGCCGTACCGGTCTGACTGCCTTGACTGTCTCAGGCTACTTTTTCTTATCATTTTTCTTCACGCCTCTGCTCGCATCTATTCCGGCCTGGGCAGTGGGGCCACCTCTGGTATTGGTTGGGGTCCTGATGATGAAGTCGGTGACGGAGATCGATTGGCATGACATGAAACAGGCAATACCGGCATTTATCACACTAATTGGAATGCCGCTAACGTACTCGATTGCATACGGTTTAATCGGAGGAATTGGAACTTACATTGCTCTCAATTTATGGGATTGGGCTCAGGCCGCTTGGATTTGGATTAAGAAAGAGAAAACGGTTGGAGTGGAAGCCAACCATGGTACCAAGCCTGGTACAAGTGATACCGGACTCGAACCAGAAAAGGATGTTGTGGTTGTTTAATAATTTATGCCTGATTTAGTTAATCTTCTTTTATCTTTTTTTTTTCTTTTCTTTTTGTAAATTCATTCAATATGCTCTACCTACAAAACTCTATAGTTTTTAAAAAAAAAATAGGATGCTGAAAGCATGCCTAACAGGTGAATATCCTAAATCGCATAGGATGTTATGATCCCATCAAGTTGTTGAGAAGTATAATTCAATAAAACATGTGTCTCTGAGTTCATTTAAGATACAAGGTGGGGACTCAATTTGTTACATGTGTGATGATGTGTTCGGTTCATGGGAAAGGGGTAAAGAATTTAACAGAGTAATTTTAGCTTCATGCAGCGAACTAACCATATGTACTGTTTTGATTATATAGTATGTGCGCTGCATGAAGCCAAAAATGCTCTGTTAAAATATTTGCCCTGGGAGAGAAGGACGTAAGAAAAAAGGAAATTAATTTTTGTTAAGGAAAAGAGAGGAGAAAAATGATGGGTGGAGAAAGTACAAATGGATATTAGAGTTAGACTTAGCTTGTTTTTCTCTGAATTTGTGGAAATTATGGTTTTTCTTTCTGCTTCTAGTTATTGACCGTTTGTTTGTGGGTTGGAAAGTGGACAAAGAAAGGATTGGATTTTTCGATTTATAGGTGGTTTGTCTTTGTATTGATCCAATAATTTAGGAGTGTTGGTACGTGGTGGGGCCCTATCCTGTTTTATTATTTTTTGTTTGTCGCTGTAGTTTTTATTTTCTGTGTTTCAGCATTTTAATTTGAGTGAGGGCTATGGTGCTATGCATAGCACGGATGGCTAGTGTACTACGGCTCAATATGGTACTTTTTAAAATCCTAACGGTCGATCCGACCGTTCAATATGATAACCATATGAATATGTACTTGCAAACTAAATTTTATATTTTTTCGAATTTTTTTACTATTTTTTCAGATAGGTAGAATTTTGATGGTCAAGAATTTTCAAAAAATACTGATTTTTCTACCTATCTAAAAAAATAGTAAAAAAATTCGAAAAAATATAAAATTTAGTTTGCAAGTACATATTCATATGGATATCACATTGAACGGTCGGATCGACCGTTAGGATTTTAAAAAGTACCATATTGAGCCGTAGTACACTAGTCATCCGTGCTATGCATAGCACCATAGCCTCACTCTTTTAATTTTGTAAATGTTCATCATTTTAATAACCTGAATAATGATAATCATTAAACTGAATGGTAATACTTATAAATTGAATTTCAAATAAGCAAATTAATTTCAGACGGAACTAAAAAAATTAAGATTAAGAGAGTTGAATAAAAGTCATGTAATTTTATTTTATGAGGAGACTAATAGTATTATTTTTTTATTAAAAAATAAAAAAATTCAAAGAGGTGTTGAGCATTCCTTAGTGCATTCCTCCGCGCTGTTTGATTTTCAATCGAAAACTTGTTCAAAGCTCCTTAAATTTAGTTTTCCAGCTTTTAACCGCTTCACTATCAACAATCAAGATATGATCTTTCGTATAATATAAGATTTATCATGTATGAGGAAGGTTAAAATGTATCGTTGATTTAACGTTTCAATTATGCCTTCATATTTATTTTTGTTTTCAAAATTTAAATAATTATCTAAATAACTTAATATGAAATCAACATGATCTCTATATTAAAATATGTTTGGAAATTAAATTTTGTATTTTTTTAGAAAGGTACAAAATTACTGTTTTTGGATTGTTGAAGATATTCTGAAATTACCTTTAGTAAAAATTTCAAAAAAATATAAAATTTGATCTCTAAGCACATTTTAGCATAGAGATCATGTTGAGCGGTTCATATCACTTGTTTGGATTTTGAAAAAAAAAAAAAAAACTGTAATGTATAATTAGAGTACGAAAACAATAAGACATTGGGCCTCATCATGTATATAACAAATAATCAAGACTCATATTATGTATTAACAAATGATCAGATTTCAGAAGTGATATATCAATTAGCTATTAACGTAACGTTAACATCAACTATTTAATTTATCTTTTGGAATGAATTATTTTTTTAAGTAAAAATTAGAGGTTAAGTCACTCAACTATTTAATATTTATAAATGATTATTTTTTTCGAATTTCAAACATGCGATCTTTCACACAGAAAGCATTGTCTTTCCAACTAAATCAAAGACTGGTTATTGGAATGAAGTGTTTTTTTTAAGGTTAAGAATAATACGTTTTTAATGACCCGGTATATATTGTTAGGATTGTCAAATACATTTTCACTGAAAACTTTTGAAGCCAATTCAATAGGTTTGTGATATGTCATATACGTTTCAATGGTTTAGATGCATTGTTTGAAGTCAATTCAATAGATTTTTGAATTAAGCTCACAAAGGGACTTGGTAAGCTTAAGAACACCCTAGTTCTACTCATTAAAATTAATTAAAAGTTAAATGGTTAATAAATACGATAATAAACAAAGACGATAATAAAAACAGTTCATACAATTAAAAAAATACAGCAGCAATAATAAACGGATATGATAATAAATTGTTTATACAATAATTAAATTAGAGAAATATAGTTTAGTAAACACACAAGTCATAATTTAAAACTTCATTAATTCAGAGAGCAATTAAATTATACAATTACATGTCAAAACTGTTGCTTTTCACTAACAACCAACAATACCTAGTTTACTTGATAATTGACTTTTTGTTTCTTTTCTAAAGTTCTTCTGAGAATTCCCATAAAACAAATCGAAGAGTTCCCATAAAACAAATCGAATTACAAACAAAGTTTTATGCTAATGGTGCACCAATACTACGCATAACCAACCAAGCTAGTAGCAACAATCTGATATGTGAACTAATTCTATAGCTATTTGATAAGCCTCAATTATATATACTTTCGGTTAGGATTTCACCTCCAAAATTGTGTCAGATTCCTTGTATTTTAGCTTAGTTTAGTATAAAATGCACCAAATAACGAAGTTATTGCTTTTGTCTTGTTTAAATTGCAGAAATCAAGCAAATGGAGCAAAATACAAGTATCTGTGCGGGCCGCACAAAAATTAATTCGGCTAAAAAAGAATTATGGGATTAAAATCAAGTTTTCTCCAACTCTACCCGAGAGTTTTGTGGCCTGAACAACCATTTTGTGCGGGCAGCACAAATCAGAAAAATCCATTTTATGTGGGCCGCACAAACCTTCTTTCTTCGCAAAATCTACCAATTTTCCAGTTTTTGCGGGCTGCACGGATTTTATGAAGGCCGCACGGGAGGCCGCACCAATGTCAATCTTGTCTTATTTCGCGATATCTTCTCATATTTGCTGTCAGATTATGGAGGATTGTTTCCAAGACACAAGAATTGTTATATATTAGCAGGGAGGCAGCAGGAGAAGGCACCTTTAATTTAGTTTTAGTTCAACATATTTTTCTACATCCCTTCTACCTTTTCCGAGTGAATCAAGGCGATTGGAGCAAGGATCGAAGATTGTTTAAGCGGAACATCGTGAAGACGAGGGCAGCGAGCAAGGAGATTGGTGTACTCTATTGTTTTTCTTGTTTTTCTTAATTTTATCATGTTTTCTCTTGTATTTCTTATGGATGTTAGCGCACCCATGAGAGGCTAGATTTCATCTCTATGGGCTTAGGCTTTTAGCATGAACTTGTGTTAAAATCTATTTTACTTGGATGGTTTTCTTTATGATGATTGTTTGCTTGCATGTTTGTTCTTGTTGATTTTATTTTCATGTGATTGCGTGATTTGTGCTGCTTGTTAATTAGCGTCCCGCTTGGTTTTAATCAACTTGAGTGGATTAGGATCAAGAATTGATTGTACCAAATTATGTACATGAATAATCATAGAATTTGAGATTAAAAATGATCAAATCTAATTTTTAGTCAGGAACCACAATGAACAAATGTTGAATTGAGGTGAAGGACTTGATCATGAAGCCTCATATTTAATTTGGACCACTAGAATTGAACCGAATATTGGTATGAATGATTTAATCGTGAAGTATTGGTATTTAAAGATAAACTAGGCTAACTTATGCTTATGGTCTAGATAGCTAGGGTGAATAACTTAATCGTGAAATCCCAAATTGTTTAGACACGTCATTAATTCACGAAAGTGACCCTTAAATGGTATTTAAGGCTTAGAAACCCCATCATTGCAAACATGAATTTAGAAACTAATTAAGTGTAGATTTAAATCAAGAGATTGTATGCTGATAGCCCCTAGACTTCTCTCTATTTATATCACAAAACTCATTTTGTTTGTTTATTTAAATTGCTTTTGTTTCAATTCAACTCTCTATCGGATATTGAACCCACAAAACCAAAATTGCAACAAATCCCTCTCCTATTTACTTTTATTGCATCTTTAAGGATTAATTAATTTAGTATAAAGTAATATTTCCCGTTATCTTTGGATCGATACCTATTTTACTACAAAGATAGGTTGTATACTTGCAACTGACCTATCATTGTGTATTAAGGTTTTATAAATTTAAAAGTAAAAAAGTATATTAATTTGTCTTATATTTCAATACCTAAAATACACAATACCATTGTTGCCAACAAGATTGTATAACAATTCATTTAAGGAGAGAATTTCCTACTTATGCATATGATTTTTTTTTTGTTCTGTTTGTTTGAAATGCCTTAACAGGTGCTGTCAGGTGTGAATTAATAAAATGTGTAAAACAATTGCATCATCTTTTTTATCTAGATCCACTCCGCCAATTTCAGCATTAAACCCCCTATCCTAAAGATTACCAGTATTGACATACTGCACCAGCACTGAAATTACAGCGACTCCCTATTATTTTTTAAAATTACCAGTATACTGACATACCCTTTCCCTTGCTCATACCCCTTCGCCCTAACCATCAATATTAGCACCTATGCATAAGATCTCAAAGCAAATTTCAGTCGAATTCCTACTTACGATTGAGAGTGAGAGTCAGACAAACATGAAATCCATTCAATAATTTTTGCAAAACGAATTTTCCACTAAGCAAGAAAGATATTGGAAAAATTCAGATATTAAAAATCAAACTTCTCACATTTATAATGAGAATTACAAACGAGAAAGATAATACCCATTAAATGAGATGTCAATGAAAAAAAGCATCTCGAGACGAATTTATCTATAACATTAATTTCACGAACTTTTCATTGTAAGACCGGTGATTTCGGTTGGAGATAGAGGAGCGTTTTTATTTTCGTACCTCAGGTTCTGAGCCACCGTCTGTACGGATCAAGGGTATATGGGTCAGAAATATTATCGACAGTGAGATTAAGAAATATTAACTGAGATGGAAAATATTCTTTCCTTCAATAATTGGTCACCTCTGCATAAGCACTTTTTATGTATCCTAAATTAGATATCCATACTGGTACAGATATTATCGACAGTGATAGCTAAAAAATTAATTCTGGTATTCGTAGAATTGGGTCTGGGGATCTTAATCTCAGCATGTAGGTATAGATTTATATAGTGCCTATTGGTAAAACATTACCTTTAGACTAGTTTCTCACATTTTTTTATTGAACTTGTTGTTTCTTTTAATTAATATTAGGAGACCATTCCAACCCCTTTATTATGACAACTTTCTATATTATCATGAACGAAAAGAGACAGCAATCATGAATAAAATAAATCTTCACTGAAGCAATCTTTCTGAAAAGCATGAGATGAACTATATGTATGTCGTAATATTTATCTCAAAGGTGAAAATTGCTTTAATGAACATTAAACTTCTCTATATTTTTTTGTGTGAGTCACTTTCACAACGGCTATATATTTGTAGGTGGTGTCAGCTCTTACAATTTCACCCATCACTTTTTTGGCAAAAAGAAAGTGGAAGCCCTTCCTTTTTTTGCAATTGGCGACTAATACTAGCATCTATTAGTGGAATGTATCCTTTAATTTTTGTAGAACCCCTCAAATCTTTGTATTTAATTAAGAAGAAAAACAAAATGCTATTACAAATAAATCAAGTTATGGATGATGCACTACTTGATTTTAAGATTACTTTAAGAAATGTTATTGATTTTAAGATTGCTGCACTGTTAAAGACTTAAAGTTAAGACGATATCGGTGATCTTGTTTGATATTATATAGACTCCACTGCATCGAACTTGAACCAATTAAATCATCAATTTCAATTGATTACACATTCTAATTTGTAGTGCAGCTCCTAGTTATATAAAAAAGATACATCAATTCACCACCTTCAAAAGCAGCTCTCAAATGCTGGCTTATGTTGCGTTTCATCACAATCCTTAATTGATTTTCTGTACACAAGCAACATAGCAAAATATAAGAGAATTCTGGTTGAGTTTCCCCGGATCTATATTGAACATAAATGTACATTATCACGGCATATAAAGACGATCTCCACACTTGCATCGCCATGCCTCGGGATAGTATTCCATGATTACACTTGAACCTGGTGAGACCGGCACATGAACCGGCTGGCATGGCAAGCAATGGCCGCATTTTGTTGTGCATCTCGGAGGGTGCGAACCTGGCCCAACAAGCATTCTTCGAGTTGTCAGTATGCTCTCTCTGCCTAATCTCTGCAGCTCCACCTGTGTGCATTTCAAGGGGTTGATTTAATTACCAGTACTATGGTTCTAAAACCATCCTAAAAGAATACAAAAAAAAGTTATATTTTCTAAAAGTGCAGAGAAGGTGGCTCTTATGATTTGCATAGAGGGGAACTGGACGGAGGAACTAACTAGGCCCAATATGATATAGAGAAGGTGACTGTTATGGGCCTTATTTTAATATTAGGCCCAATTTTTTGTGGGTATTTTTCTCAGTTCCAGCCTGGAAAGGTCGCTTATGCACCTCAAAGAAATTGGTAGTACTTCTTCAAAGATTTTTAATGAAGCAGAGGGGGACAATTTACATTGCTTCTTGCATTATTTTGGTTTTTCTTGACAGAAACTAATCTAAATTTACTCGAATGAATCAACAGTTTAAAGAGAAGAAATCATAGAAAAAAGATATATAGCTTATGTACCTGTGCACGGTGCTTTAATCTAAAACCTCTGGGTTCTGCAAAGATGGGGAAAAGTAAAGACAAGAAAAAAAAGAGTCATGTTTGTTTGCTTTACACAATTTTTTAGAGGGAAAGAAAATTAGCAATGTTAAACTCTTGATATTCGTCTCAGAAAAGTAAATACAGAATCATTTCAGTCTCATAGCCAGTTACATTACAAAAATGTTTCCAGGAAATCAAAAATAAATACTGTCAGGCAGTTAATCTTAAGTTTGTCATCAGCTAATTCTTTCAAAAAAGTACAAAAAGAAAAGCTAGCGTAATGAATTAAACGGATAAAAAACAAATTGAACTATAAAAATCAAGCAACAAAGAAAAATTGTATGACCTGAACCTGATGAAGAGACATAGGCGAAAACAACAAACAAGCAGAAAGGAATTCCACAGAGGATGAACATCTTCATAAATAATGCACCATACAAAACACTACTCCTTAACCCCATTTCTCCTAATTTCCTCTTTTCTTTGAAAGCGCCAAATTGAATCACAATTCCACAATCCTTTTTTCCTTTCTACGATTTTCTCTCTCAATCGTCTTTAATTTTCTTCTTGCCCTCGAGTGCTGTGTCTACAAAGGTTTGCTTTCTCTGTTTTTTTTTCTTCTTCTCCAATTCTATCATTGGTTAGTTCCGGACTTTGAGTGAACCAGTAGTAGTAGGGAGTGTAATCGGAGATAGAAAGAGAGATTACGCCTGCCAGCTAACAAATACAAGCTCCGTCACATCACCATGCAAAGAGCCTTTGGACCCATCTGAAAAATTGACAGACCTAACCTACTGTTATTCTTTTAATATTAATAATTTTGGATGGAACATGAGAATAGCAAGAATAGCAAGAATAGCGCTAACGGAAATAAATCTGCTGCGATTCTTTGAGATCGCACGGATCCTGCTTTTTCAAATTAAACCATTAATTTATTTTGAGAACGGAAATAAATCTGCTGCGATTCTTTGAGATCGCACGGATCCTGCTTTTTCAAATTAAACCATTAATTTATTTTGAGATTCATGCATAAACTAACTTTCTTTTGAGATTCGTGTATTTCAAAAAAATTAATGGTTTGATTTGGAAAAGCAGGGTCCTGCGATTCCAAAGAATCACAGCAGATTTATTTCCTAGCGCTAACTTGGGATGATTCAAATGGAGAATAGTAGAGAAAAATAGTCACTAACTCAATAACAGTGCTAATCCCATGTTATTCTTGACGATCCAAACACACCTACTCATTGGACTTTCTGACATGGCGTAACTAGAAAATATCGATAAGACAAGGGAGTTTAATATTTACAATGATAGTTGAGAATTGAATTCAAATATTTACAATAATAAATTATAATTGTAGTCATTAAGTTACAAGTGTATAAGTGTATAGTATTCATAATTTATGAAAAGAGCTGAACTATATAAAAATTCAATATACATAATTAAAATTTTAAAATTATGAGATAGGTGAGCATCTCTAGGATATATATAGATCCGTTTCTGCTTTCTGTCGTGCATTTTAAATAATATTTTATTAAATAAAGTTATCGTAAAAATGTAGAATATTATGAAATTGGACGGATCGGTGTGATCATCATGTAATGTGTTGTATTAAAGTAACGAATAAATAAAAAATTAAATTACATTTATTGACCCACTAATTTTAGTCATTGAAATTAATTTGCATTTAATGACACACTAATTTTAGTTATCGTAGATTGATTGATCCATCATTTTTGACACGTCATGTTCTATCATGTCGTGACGTATTTGTCCGTTACATGTAACATTACAATTATATTTAATTATTTATTGTCTGAATTTTGTATTATTCATTAGAAAATGTTGTAAATAGTACCAAAAATTGTGGAAGATTTTCAAAAATATTGTAAAATGTTTTGTATTTACAAAATATTTTTGTATTTTGTCTAAATTTTAGTTGTTGTTTTTTAAAGTATCTAAAATTGTGAAAGAACGTGACGTTTTATCGCGTGCAGTGACATTTCAATACTGATATTTTTAATATGACCACGTGTAAATAAGTGACAACGTGACATGCCGGGAAGTAACACATCATGTGGCATATTGTCACATGTTAAGACCAACTTAGTTGGCGTTATTGATCGAAAAGTCATGTCGTGCTAGTCAAATTAAATGAGGATCGTGTTACGTACCATTTGGACTAGGGACGGAGTCAGACCTTTAAATTATAGAAGTCAAACATGAATGGTGGTCAATTTTACAAATTCATAACATTTTATTCTAAATTATATAGAAAATTACATATAAATATAAAAATTAGAAATAAAATGGGTGAATTGCCCTCCATTTGTTCTTGATGCATCCGCCTCTGGTTTGGACAATACTATTTTAAATTTAGGATTACCTCATAATTTTACAATTTATAAATCTCGTAAGTTCATATAGTCTGTCATTGGGGTCCGGATCTCTAAAGTAATCTAATTTTTGGATTTTGGATCGGGACCATCCGAATCAAATCCGTCATTCGAGATTGTCTCGGAATTCGAATCTGTCTCTCGAAATACGTGCGCTCCACTTTAGTTACATGGTCATGGATTCAAATCGGACGGTCCCGATCCAAAACTCAATTTTAGTGTGACACACTTTGACACTTACCATTTTCAAAGTCCAAATAGTCGATCCAAACCGTTCAACATGATGGATATATTAAAATGTGCTTGGAGATCAAATTTTATATTTTTTTGAATTTTTTTACTATTTATTAAGATGGTTACAAAATCGTTGTTTTCAGACCATTGAAAAACAGCGATTTTGTAACCATCTTAATAAATAGTAAAAAAATTCAAAAAAATGTAAAATTTGATCTCCAAGCACATTTTAATATGGTGATCATGTTGAACGGTTCGGATCGACTGTTTGGATTTTGAAATTGCAAAATTGACTTATAAAAAAACGGTGTCATGATGTGTCACCAGAAAATATGTAATTGGATCCCTCCTCAATTACTAATCTGTTTTGGTACAAATTACTAAATTGATAATACTGGGCAAATGTGAGAACTATTTGATATAGTGGTAAGGACAATGCTCTCTGTATGAGAGATCGTAAATTCAAAATCTGAATGAAAAAATTACTTATAAATATTAAATAGTTGAGTACCTTGACTTTTAACTTTTACTAAAAAATACTGTGTAGATGTCCAAAGAATGAGTTGCAAAACATGAACAAACTCGAAAATAAAAAAGGGATAGAAAAGATGAGAAATAAATAAAACACGAGAATAAATTTGAAGCATGGTTTCTTGTATTTCATATATAATTTCTCCAATATAATTTTGCCTCTATTTGATTAATAAATTTGGTAAATTTGAGTTTTCAAATACAAAATATTTCTCTGTATTTAACACAATTGACAAATTCCGAATTTAATTGATATCGTAATATGTAACTAGGATTAGATATTCACCAGAAAAGACAAAAAGTTGTAATTATTATTCTGACAATCATTTGGGGTAATTATTTGTGATAATTGTGAAAAGAGTAGGCAATCTATAGGTAACAAGAAGGAGATAGGAGTAGGTCCGATGGGCATCGGACCTACATTTAGGTTCAATTAGCTCTAGGACCGTGCGATTAGCATCAAGATATTTGCGCACGGAAATTGATACAAATTGCACTGATTTTGATGCAAATCACACGAATCTTGATGTAGATCAAATGGTCATCACACCCATCGAACCAAGGTAGGTCCGATGGGCATTGGACCTACTCTGATTCCAACAAGAAGTGACTTGTGGTGGGTCACACTGGTTCGTCGTATGCGGGTTCGAATCCCGTTGAATCTAAATTTAGTCCAACATGTATTAAATGAACCAGACCTGAAACTCCCCTGATTGGCCCTACAATATAATAAGTCGGTCTAATTAGTTGAACTGCTCCCATCAAATCATCATTGAATAAATAGTGATACACAATTACACATCCAACGTGAGTTCCTGTTAACTCCATGTTCTCTTCATTAATTTCTAAATTATGGTTTCGACAGCAGCTTAATTGCAGATGAACAAGAAAAGGGTAAGAAAGATGCCTTAATTTCTAATTAGCTTAATTGACACTTGAGAGCAGCTCTACGCCTGTCTTCATGCTTGCATAGTGCACCGTGTACAAACAATATCAGGTCCCAGCAATTGTACAAGAGTATGACACCCGTCAAATCTCTCTTTCAAGATTCAGATATGCTGAAATTCTTCGTCCATCAACAGTAATTTTGAAATTCATTAAATATGAGATTCATCGGTTTAATTATTTCTGTGCACACATCTCGAAATAGCTGATTTGTCTGTGTACCCATCTCGAAACAATTCAATGGCTGAATTCAGAATTCAGAAATTTTAGAGTTAATGTTCATGATCTCGAATTTCAGCAGATTTGGATCATCATTTTACAAACCCCTCTTTTATTTTTACTTCAAATTTTACGAGATAACTCAATTTTTGAATTTGAATCCTGACCGTTTTTTACAAATTAATATGGATTTTAATATTATCGAGAGAATCTCTTGTGAATATTAAATAATTTGATGGTTTGATCTCTAAAAAAGGAAGATTTTTTTTTAAAAAAATTACAATATTTATAAAGGATTATTTGTCTGGATTTTGTACTTGCAACATTTCACACAGAACTACATAAAGGATTGCTATTTCTTACTAGATTAAAGACTAATTCTCGTGTGAGATTTAAATTTAAATAATATTGTTTTATGATAAGTATAATGCTAATAGAAACATCATAAAATAAAACTAATACTAATATTACATTAAAATTTAGTAATATTATTGATATAATTACAATAAATAATGATAATTATGAAAATTAAAAAAGTATCAAATTATAATGATAAAAAATTTATAATTAGCAGCAACAACAACAACAACAACAACAACAACAATGACAATGACAATTAAATCACGATCTTAATTATAATCTTAAACATAATAATTATCGATCAAATTAGTAATTGCCATATGGAGGTGTATCATGTGCAAGTTACAATAGATTTTAGGATTAGTTCAATGCATAGGGATTTTCTTTTGTAGGCTTGATCCAAGCAGAAGTGAAAGGTGATTACTCCATGTCATATAAATATAATTCTTACTCTCATCGTTGTTTTCTTATATGACTGTTAACCGGTGTTATAAAATGCGGCCGCATGGACCGCATATGCCTATGTAGTCAGCAGTTGGTAGCCGTGCTTAGAACGTCACACAGTCCCTCTCATGCGATTTTGAATATGTAACTGCATATGTGGATTGCATATGCCGATATACAGATGCAAAATTAAATATGTGGCGCATGGAACCAAAATTTAATATGCGTTATACTGATCCAACTCAAAATCTCAAATTTAATATGCGTTATGTGGCTTTATAATTGTTGCATACAAAATTTGTTGTTTATGCGGAAAACAGGTTTAATTATAATTGTGAAGCAGCAAGCAGGTTTGATTATTATGCAAAAATTTATTGTATTTTTCACATACAATAAGACACACTTCATGTTGTTTATGTGAAAATAAATTTAAATACACGCATATGAATATGTATATATATAAATTTTCATTTTAAAATATGCGTATATAAATCTGTATTAAAATCCGCATATACGGTATGATGATTTTCGCATGTACGAACAAAACTATATTTTAAAACATTGCTGTTAATAATAGTACAAATGTTGCTCAATTTTTTTTTTAAACATTTAAAGTACTTCAACCAGAAGTACAAATGTTTGCCAACGGGCCAATTTGACTAAAAAAAGGTACAAATGTTGCTCAATTTTTTTTTTTAACATGAAGTACATCAATAATAGAGTTGGACCCAAACTTTACTGCGAACACATGAATGCATGTTGATATTACATCATATTATTATTTTGTAGATACTCATTACATATCAATATCATACGTTAAGTTAGATATTTGCATTAGAATTTATGAATTTGAAAAGAGAGATGCTATGGTGATATATATATCACATATTAGTTTGTGGAGATAGGCTAATATGCTTTTAGTAGCATATGGCCCGATATGCTTCCAACTCAAAATTGGATTTTCAAAGTCCAAACGGTCGATCCAAACCGTTCAAGTTGATCTACATATTGAAATCTGCTTGGAGACCAAATTTTACATTTTTTGAAATTTTTTTACTATTTATTAAGCCACTTTGAAAATTGCTGATCCGGTGGTCCAGAATTTGAAAGCACTGTTTTACTGTTCACCCGGAAGTGGCTTAATAAATAGTAAAAAAATTCCAAAAAATATAAAATTTGGTCTCCAAGCAGATTTCAATATGTAGATCAACTTGAACGGTTCGGATCGACCGTTTGGACTTTGAAAATCCAATTTTGAGTTGGAAGCATATCGGGCCATATGCTACTAAAAGTATATTAGCCTATCTCTTAGTTTGTGTTATGAATTTGTATATTCGTATTCAAAGTTTAGAGAATCAATTTGAACCGCTAAATATAATCTCCATAACAAAATGTACTTGGAGACAAACAAAATTATATTTATAAACTTTTTATTATATTTATGAATATTATTATTCTCAAACAGTCCAAAGTTACCAAATCAAGTGATTTTCTAACTATTTAAAAAATTGTAAAATAAACTAAAATTATAAAATTCTACCAAGATTGTGTTGAGCGGTTCAAATCAATTATTTAAACCTTAAAATTATAATACCATCACACTGTTCAGGAAGACTGGAACCTCCGGTCTGTACCAAAGAAATATTTTTTTCCAAATGATGACAAAATAATTTGTTTTGCTTCTTTAAATGCGTGTACATATAGAAATAAGATGATACAAATTTTTTCTTAGTATCTCACCATAAAAATTTAGCATATATCACCATTTTTTTATTATTTCAATTTGTCGAACCAAATAAATTTATCTATATACAGTATTTTCTTTAGTGCTGAAATGAAGGCAACATATTTGTTTCTACTTAAAAATAAATGCCATTCATGGTTTGTATATTTAGAATCAGAGAAATTGTAAAAGTGAAATTGTATTAAAGATATTTTTCTATTTTACATTATATTTTGTTAAAAAATAACCGATTAATTAAACAAGGAAATACTGTATATATATCTTAAGTTTTTCGGACCATCAAATTAGCACCAAACATCTTATTACTAAATTCTGATATAAAGAACAGTTTAAAAAATGCTTCCTTGATTCCCTGAACCGTTTGATAACAAGTTGGCTCAAAATATCAAAATAATTGCGGGCCTCAGCAGCCCACAGCAACACAATACAACACTGGATTAATTCAGAGAAATATAGAACCAATAAGTCACGTCACATCAAACAGAAAATGGAGTGTATGAGAAGGATCCGTATCCTCCCAGTACCTGACTCAAGCAATTTGAAACGGACGGCCCATATTAAACATATTTGGGCTAAACTCAATCCCATGCCTATGGAGACTGTAGGAGGTCTGTTTTGAGATTCGTGCCATGTAAAAAGAACTGTCCGATCATAATTGTCTTCAGTCAGGTACTTGAGGTGATGTGAATTCGTATGAGAATCTGTTGTGCAACACAGTAAAGACAACATTGGCAGACACATACTAACAATATACGCGATAAATTTGTGAATAATTTGTATTTTATTAGTTTTTTGTGATGTTTTCGAACTGAATTCTGAATATACTATACGTTTTGTTCGTAAATAAAATGCGAATTAAGAATTATTCGCGAGAAAAACACGAAAAAAATGTGATTTTTTTTTTTATTTTTTTTTAAATTTGGGAGGAGGGATTTGTTTTTTTTGCTTGCTTGTTGTACTGAATCATTTCTGAATTATACCCGAATCTAACTATTCATTTGTCAGAGAGTACTCAGCAAAATTATAGTCCCAAAACAACAAAAACGTACTATGAATGGATGGGAAGGTGGCGATATATATTATGTATCCTTCCCATAACTGTGAAATATTGTGGGTTAAATACTTAAATTCTTACTCATTGTCTTTCCGAACTTGATTCGTTGCATTGTAGGATGAAAAAATCATGTGACCGATATTGTCACTTAAAAAGGGAAGATATATGCAACTGCGACTGCGAGCTAAGTAGTCAGAGTTGTATCGGGTCATGTTCATGTTCATGTAAAGAGAAAAAGGAAATTAAATCGAACAGATTGGACGGAAGCCAGATCATCTATTCCTCCAATTTGATCGAAAGAGTTGTGACTGGTCGAGTGGAAGATAAGTGGGTCTCTTAATGATTCGGAAAAGATTTGATGGAGTCAAAAGTTCGTGATTTAGAAATAATTCGAAATTATTTTTAAGTTTTACAATACACCACATTTACACCTTTATTAGTTTTTGAAATCATCTGTGTAAGAGTAACCCGTTTAACAATACTTTATAACCTGTTGCATATTTTGCTGCACGGGCGCCGTTGCTGATTATTTGTGCTGCTCAATCTGGAGGGGGTGCATTATTGATCTAGCGTGAATTTTGAGAATATACAAACGGCTGAGATTTGGAAATCAGTGTCCAAAACAGAGTGGGAAGTGGATCTCCGATGGTTGAACAAAATTGTTTTTTTTTTCTTTTCTTATATTTTATTTTCTGGAGGAAAATTTCACAAGTTGTCCTCAATACAAATATTTGTGAAAACAAAGTATTAAATATTGCTGAATTTATGCATGCTTTCAGTCACATAGGTTTCTTTCGGGAATCGAACTCATGTGCTTTTCCGAAAGAAAAGCAGGTTTCTGCTTTTCCGGATCCAACCATTCAAATTTTTCAATTCGCGTATCTCGATAAAGAAACTTTTTCATACACAAATCTCGACGAACTTAAATGGTTGGATCTGAAAAAACAGGTTCTTGCTTTTCTCTCATAAAAGCAGCAGAGTCGGACTCTTCTTTCGGACACTAATTAAGAGTGTTTTAGAAGTAGAAAACAAAATTAACCATACAGAAAAAGGTAAAACAGAAAGAGCAAATAAAATCATTAGAAAGTGTGTTTTTGTCGTTGGTCTTTAACTTTATATTTATTTTTGGTGAAAGACAATAAACATTAATATAATTTAAGATTTTGATCCCAGCAAAATGGGGAGTGACCTCATATAATCCTACTTAATGAAGCACTTATTGATAGAGGATTTGAGATATATACTGATGGATAAAGGAATCATATTGTAGAAAATCAGCTCTTGATCCCTACTCTGGTATGAATTGGAAATCCCAATTTTTTTGAGAAAAGTTCTGGTAATCCCAATTAATTATTAAAGATTAATAACAACCGACACATGTACTTAATTATAACATGCATTTACTTTTTAGACATTACAAGTAATTAATTTAACTTGTCATCACAAAGTTACCTAACAATGAATCTAACCTAAGCTGCTTCTGACTTCGCTGGCCAACTCAATCGACTGCTCGTCACGGGGGAACAAGTCCTTGCACAATTCACCGTAAAACCGGCATACTAACTCGACGAAAACCGGCGATTTAAGCCTCTCCCAACAATGCATCAACTCTTCAACATCCATTAAATCCCTTACATTCCTCTCGTCCACAAGCATCTCCATCAAATAACTCTCGAAAGTCTTACACGCCCCGTTGACCTCGCCATTTTCTTCCTCATGCACGCTCTCTTCGCTCCTCACCTTCACCATCATTTTCACGTAAGATGGTGTAACCGGTGAAGGAAGTGGTGCCACGACCTGCTCGGGCAGGCTTGGCAACTCTCTCACTTGTTCAGTGTCTTCAGACTTGGTGATCAGAGGCCAAAATACCGCACGTACCGACTTGAAGCGGGATTGACGGCGCCTTCTGGGGCTCATTTTATCCATCGCCTTGCGAAGGTTGCGAAAGCGAAAAGCTCGGATTGAAATGGGCCTCTTGATCAACCTTAGAAGCCTTTTGCATGGTTTGAAGAGAGTGTTGCAAGTAAAGGAGGTAGAGGGATTAGGCATGCTGAAAATCTTTTTCTTATTAATTATATCATGTGTTTTAGGCCATTTGGCCGTGTTATATAAGGATAATATGATGATATTAAAGAATTGTATTTGTGAGTTGAAAGGATTAGAAGGGAATATTTTAGTGCATTGTGCACGAGTGGTGGTTGCCATGATCAAAGGACGTGGCTCCTGATCATAGTAGTTCGCTTTGTAGAAAAAAAAAATAGAATTTTTTGTATAAATTATAATTACGTACATGTAATGAAACACGGAGAAAAATAAAGAAGAAGCCTTCTATAGAGAAAAGGTCTACGATTTGTTGCGCCCATAGAATTCTATATATACAGATAGTTCACCATTTATTCATGCATTTTCAAATTGATTGAATGTGCCCCTTTTAAGAAATCTAGCTAATAGAGAAAACCTTGTTTATTGGCCGACATTTTTATTAATACCCTAAAAAAAAAAAATATCAAATCTACCCTCAATTTGGGAAAAATTTTAAAAATACCCTAACCGCCCCATGAAGGGGCGGTTCACCATACCCGCCAAACCGCCCTATGGTTGGGCGGTTCTGTTGGCCGAGAAAACCGCCCCCCTATGGGGCGGTCCACTATACATACTATAAAATCCCAGCAAACTGCGCACTCTCTCCCTCACACTTCATTTTCGCTCTCGCCCCGCCTCTCGCTCTTTACTGTGCTCCGAAGGTATTTTTTATAATTTTATTTTATTATTATTTAGTTAATGTGTATTACTGTAGGTTACTGTAGATACTGTAGATTACTGTAGGTTACTGCTGATTACTGTAGATTACTGTAGGTTACTGCTGATTACTGTAGATACTGTAGATTACTGTAGCTTACTGTAGCTTACTGTAGATCACTGTAGATACTGTAGATCACTGTAGCTCACTGTAGATTACTGTAGCTTACTGCTGATTACTGTAGATTACTGTAGATTACTGCAGATTGCTGTTCATTATTATCGTTCATTATTACTGTTTATTATTTATTATTATTTTTGTAATTTTTTTTATTTTAATATAATTTTAATTGTTGTTGTTTACTAATAATTTAATTGTGTATTGTTATTTTGTAAGTGATAAAAAAATTGTTTATTAATGTAGCTATCAAAATGTTGGTTACACTGCATATGGGCGGGAAGTTCGTGGTGGGTGTGGAGGGAGTATATTACACGAAAGATCCAACCCACGGCTTTGAGGTTAACGAAAACACCTCATTTATGGAACTTAAGCAAAATGTATTCGAAAGGATTGGTGTAAACAACAACCGGTATGACATAGATTTAGTTACTCGGGTTGACACAGGGAGGGATAGACCTTACTATGTAAAGTATCCAATAACAGATGAGGATGGTTGGAGATGTGTTTATAATACTTTTCAATCTGCGGGTACCCCGATAATGGAGTTATATTCCAGAAAGGTCTTGCGTCGGTCCGGGGTTGGACCTTCTACGGACAATACAGGTCATGATAGCCCGGTGCAGCAGCACTCGGGTTTTGAACACTCGGGTTATGACAACTCGGGTGACCGAAACTTCGGTCATGCACCACCCGTTCATACTGATTACACCGCTGATTACACCGCTGATTACACCGCTGATTACACCGCTGATTACACCACTGAGTATACCACTGATTACACCACTGATTATACCACCGACCTACCACCACCGCCGCCGCCGCCTCCTATTCAACCCGTAATCCAAGCCAGATTTCCTTCTGTACCACCGTCCGTACCTATAATTGTACCTGTTATGGTTCCTCGGAGAGATGCTATGTTGGAGGCTGAAGGGGTTGATGCCATACCGGAACATGAAATTAACTCGGGTGATAGTTGGGACGGGGATTGGAATTCTGATGCATTATCAGACGGTGATGGAGATTATGCACCCAGCCATGACAGATTTCCTATTAGAGATCGGACAGACAGACATCCGGTCGCCACATTCAACGATACTACTGCTTTTGAAGAAGCAGACATAAGTTATTTTGGGAAGCGTGTCGTTTACAACACAGAACTTGCTCCGAATCAGGTTTATACCAACATAGAGGAACTTGTGAAGAAAGTCCAAGAAACTCATATTCACGGCAACTGGGAGTGCACAATACAAAAGCGAGATCGAAAAAGGTTAGTTGTTGTTTGCAAAGACTCACCGCGATGCGAGTTCCGACTGTATGCAACCCCTGTGGGTAAGGGGGACGCATGGATCATTAAGAAATGTGAACCACCTCATACATGCAAGTCTGCGTCGTCAAGGACAGACCATGCACAGCTTACGTCATCACTTATTGCCGATGTAATTGAGAGGGATGTTAAGGACGACCCGTCGATCAGCCTTAAGGAGGTCGGCAGAGCGGTGAGACACGCTTACGACCATGTAACCCCAAAGTACAACAGGTTGTGGAGAGGGCGTGAACTTGCGATTTGCAGATTGTTCGGTAGTTGGAAGGGTTCATACAACTTGCTTGCACCACTGCTCCATGCCATATCAAGTACAAATCCTGGCACAAAGTTTGAATGTTGGAATGTCACCGATCCTGAGAAGCGCGACGCGATGCAGTTCAAGGCCATAGCATGGGCGTTTGGTCCGTGCATTCAAGCTGTGCCATATATTAGACCTGTTATCAGTATAGATGCATGCTTCTTGTCTGGCCGTTACGAGGGGAGACTGTTGATAGCATGTGCATATGATGCCGAGAACCAGTTGTTGCCTTTGGCATTTGCAATTGTCGAGAAGGAGGACGGTGAAAATTGGGGTTTTTTCATGAGTTTCTTGCGAAGAGAGGTGGTTGGGAACAGGTTCTTCTGCGTCATATCAGACCAGCACAAAGGAATCAAGTATGTCTTTGATCGAACAGATTTCGGGTGGTCGACAGCTCACGGCGAATGTGTGCACAGGCTGTGTATGCAGCACGTTGCAGAGAACCTCCACAAGCATGTCGGGAACGACCAATGGGTTGCAGATACATTTAAAATTGGATGCAGAAGGAAGAAGCCGAGGAGGCTGGAAGAGATGTTCAAAGAGTTTGCCAAGGTATGTATATTTTAGATGAAATTTTAATAAACTATTTACTTATATTTTTCTAATCTGAAAATTTATTTCTGTGTAGTACTGTCCGAAGGCAAATTCGTACTTACTCAAGGTGGGGAAAAATAATCCGAGAGATCTGCAAGAAGCACCCGCATATGAGAAAATATTTCAAGTAAAAGATGGAGGTTGGAGATGGGGAATAATGACGACAAATGGGTCCGAGTCCTTGAATGCTGTTTTCAAGCAGAGCCGAATGTTGCCCGTGGCAGCCATTGTGGAGGACACTTTCTACAAGCTAAATGCATGGTTCGTTGACCGGCGTGTTAAAGCACGAGAATTACTCTTCAGGAACCAGGCATTTTCAACAAGGGTGGAGGGCAAACTACGTAAACATAGGGAGAAGGGTTCAGTTATGACCGTTGTCCCGTATGGGGATCGCACCTTGGAATTCGAAGTGCACTCTCCGAATGAGTATGTTCCAACCAGCCGTAGAGCATATGGGACTATGGAGTTTATTAAAAGACCATACAAGTATGTTGTCATTATCGGAGTGGACAATACTGTAACATGTACATGCCAAGGAATCCAACTAGCTCACCTACCTTGTTCTCATGTTATGGCGGTGTGCCGAGTGAGAAACTTCCGTGATGATGATTTTGTCGCCGACATGTACCGTACCGATTACCTTGCGAGTACTTGGGGTGCATCCTTCCATCCTTATCCCAACCAGCATGCTTGGCCAGCCTACGTTGGGGATGAACTCAACCCACCCAAGAAGATCAGGTTAGGGAGAATACTTTGTATATGCACTGACCATCTTTTTAATATAGTTATTTAACTTCTTTTTATATCAGGAAAGGGAGAAGGCCCCACAAGCGTGCTGTAATGACAATGGATGAGATGCAGGGTAGGCGAATGGGACATCAGGCTCGCCGTTCAACTTGTGACAGGCAGCGAGCAGGTACATTTCATCTTGTATTTTATAATTCATTTTATATTTTTCGATTTCAATAACATATCATTTTTTGTGAACTGGAATGCAGAGGCCATCAACGAAGCCAACGAAAGAGAAAATGCTAGAGTTGTTGCTGAGGCCACCGGTAGCGGTAGTAGTCATGCAGAGGCATCCGGTAGCGGTAGTAGTGTCGCACAACAGACTGGAAGCAGATCCAGAACTCGTCGATTTCTAAATTTGTTCGGTCGTCGTCGATGAGTTTGTGAACTGATTTAATTCGTAGTTTGTAACTATTTTATATGCTTCAGTTTTGTTATTTTCATAACGCAATTAAATATGCACAGATTGACAACATAAAACATAAATAAACAATAACTAGATGGAATAAATACTTCAAGGAATACAATATACAACATAAATCATTAATAATTAGTACAAACAACAATAAAAATACCTACGTCTTAAAAATATATACATCTTAAATCATTAAAAATATATACATCTTAACAATATATATATCTTAACAATATATCTTAAAAAAGAAAAATATATCTAAACAATATATCTATCTTAAAATATATATACATCAATATACATTTCCTTATAAAAATATATAAAATCTGAAAAAAAAAAAACACTGAACCGCCCCATTTCTGGGCGGTTTTCTGGAGGAGGTGGACCGCCCAGAAATAGGGCGGTTTTCTGCCATAAGTGGACCGCCCCATTATGGGGCGGTTAGGGCATTTTTAAATTTTTTTTAAAACTGAGGGCATTTTTAATATATTTTTTTTTTTTTAGGGTATTAATAAAAATCTCGGGTTTATTGGTGCCCCAGCTTGTCAATTGGGGAAATAATCTTATATTAGGGGTAGTCAGGTTTAAAATATGGGATAATTTCACGTATACCCCCTCAAAAACTTCAAAATTATGCATTTCCCCCTCTAAAGTTTGAAATTATGTATTTCCCCTCTGAACGGTTCATCTACCGTCCGAACTGCTTAAGATCTGCACACGCAAGATCGGCACAAATCTTGATGCAAACACACGCATATTGAAGTGACATGCACAGAACTTAATGCGATGTGCGCGAATCGGGATTGCTTTAAGATCCCTGGGTGCTAGATCAGCACAAATATTGAAGCAATGAGCAAAGGTCTTAATGCGATGCACGCGGATCGGACGGTTGGGGAATCCTTCAGATTCAAATTTGAGTCTGATGGACTTTTATATACTTTTAATAAAGAGTAAAATGGATATTTTAAAATTTTAGAATGAGTTTTAATATAAAAGACAATAAGATGGGTAAATTGGTGAGTTTTTGAAATTTAGAGGGGGGAATACATAATTTTGAAGTTTTTGAGGGGTATACGTGAAATTCCCCCTTAAAATATTGTCATAGTTGAATAAAAAGAAAGAATATATTAAACTTCTAAAGGGAAATAAGAAATTTATTGCACGGGCCTTCACGTAAGAATAACCCAAAGAATGCGTTTCTGGACCTAGTTGCTTTAGAAGTTATAAAATTAAGTTGGGCTTGTTCATTTGTATACAACATCATGGCCCATAAGATTTTTTCCAAAAAGTTAGCTTAGTTTATACATTGTTAGCTCGGATTTCTTCTATTTTTTTTTTTCTCTGTAGTTGGGGCGTATTACACATTTACACTAGAGTCAGAGATCTCTGTAGAATCAAAATAAGGAGCAAAAAAAAATTATTGTTCATCAATACAAAAAAGTTTTAAGAGTAAATTTTTTATTGACAAAGTTGACAAAACGAAAATTATTGTTATTAGCAATATAAGGGAAGAAAATAATTGTTACTTATTGCCCTTCTTTATTAATTAATGCCAAAATGGTAGACATCTATTTTTCACATTAAAAGTATCCTAAAATTAGGGTAAAGTTATCAAGGCGAGGAAGAAGATTCAAATGGATTACATAGTTGGTTCAATTGGCTGTGTTTATAACTCAATAACACTTCATGAGGCAGAGTAAGAATAATATATAGGAATATATTTCTAAATTTGTTTCATAACACATAAAACTAAGTTTCATAAGCTTGTTTTTGTGATTTAGAAATATATTGCTAAATTTGATCTTCGAAATAAATATTTCCAAATTTGAATATTTTCAAAATGCATTCTAGAAAATAGAGAAAAATCTCTATCCCAAATTTTCGGTTGATTCGTCTTATTTTAACTAGCAATTTAGGTTAAAGAGCCAAATACCACTTGTAAGGGGTGCAATTTCAATTTAGGTTAAAGAGCCAAATACCAAATTCCTAAATTAACTAGCAATTGCAATTCCTAAACTCAAAACTCCGCGCAAGAAAAAGAATTAAAATACACAGCGGAAGCATTAGTTACTTACTTGGATCCATGCTTTGCAATCTCACTTGCAAACTTCACTTGATACGAGTTGACTTGAGATGGTGCTTGATTGGTACGCTTTCGAGTCCTTCCAAGCAAGCCCTGGTGCCTTTCTTCTCTCTCGAGTCACGAACGGAGCTCAAGAGTATTATTCTCTAATGGAGGGAGAATAAGGTGGCTATGCACAACACATGTGCCCTAAAAATTTTCTTACCCGGATTGCTTGGAGACCCAGCGCCTTTTATACTAGTGAAAATGTATCTTTGAGAGATCTTATAATTCATGTCAAAAATTATACATAATATATGACATATTTTCTCAAAGATATTCGTTTGTGCATTTTTGGTAACCAATCAAATATGCATAACATATTTTCCTTTTCTATTCAATTATACAAATCAATTATATTTGGCTGACAAACAAATCGTATAATTGATTGATATAATTGATCAAATATGCATATTATAATTAATTTACATAAATGTTATATATGCATAACATGCATAACATTTCGTATAATTAATTAATTATAATATGCATATTATAATTAAACCAGCTGTCGTAACCAACTGTCATAATATGCGTAACATTTTTGGCCCATTTTGTTTGGTATCTTGATCCAATCAATTGATTAGGCCCAAACAATAATTCTTACATTTATCACAAGTATTAGTTGAATTAATTATAATTGGTCCATCAACAATTATAATTAATTTACATTATGTTCTATATGCATTCGTGCCCCAAAACTTAGTGAATGCTGCTCCCTATCATTCGAGAGAAAATGCAGTATTGATGTGTGTACAACAAAAAATACTTCGGTTATATTCTCAATTCGAAGTTCAAAATGTCGATCCGAACTATTCAAGTTGATCTACATATTGAAATGTGCTTGGAGACCAAATTTTACATTTTTTTGAATTTTTTTACTATTTATTAAGCCACTTTGAAAATCACTGATCCATTGTGAACAATAGAAAACAGTAAAAAATTCTGGACCAATGGATCAGCGATTTTCAAAGTGGCTTAATAAATAGTAAAAAAATTCCAAAAAATGTAAAATTTGGTCTCCAAGCACATTTCAATATGTAGATCAACTTGAACAGTTCGGATCGACGTTTTGAACTTTGAAATGGGAATATGAACCCGAAATAAAACGTTTGCTTTACTTTGCAAAGCACAATAGCCCATCTCTCTCTCTCTATATATATATATATATATATATAGAGAGAGAGAGAGAGAGAGAAGGGATCAAGTTACAACAATGTTACAACAACCATTTTTTGCGATTTCAAAGTCCAAATCGTTGATCCAAACCGTTCAACATGATCTCCATAATAAAATGTGCTTCCAGATCAAATTTTACATTTTTTTGAATTTTTTTAGGATGGCCGGATGGTAGTGAGAAGAAAGAGGCACTGAGTCCTCCTATAAATTAAAATGTCAGCAAAATATAAATTTAGAATCCATCAAAAATTTAAATTTCAGTTCAACCAATTTAGCTAGTTATTGCCAAATAACGTAATTTTTTTTTAAATATTAAATTTGACTAAAAGGAATTAAATGTTGTTTTAGAAATTGTAGATGCAAGTTGGTGTGGTTTGAATTTATTTTGCAATATGTTATAATACCTTGATGCACTTCACTTTTGTTGTACACACATCAATACTGCTCCCTATCATTGCAGCGTATGCTGCTTTGTATCATTAATTTAAAAATCAATTCTCATGAGTCCCAGGATTCTTTAATCTATTAGGATTTCCTTCATTTTTTTTAATTATGAAAGGATATCTGGCAGAGGTGCTATGCAGCTTTATATATCTTTTCTAAAATGTATTACTTCATATTAAAATAAGTAATTTTAAAAAAATGCTCCTTTAATAATAAAACAAGTCATTTAAAAAAATTGTTCCTCAAAGATGAAGTCTCTGTTCTCAACTTATCTAAACAAATGAAATTTTGCCAAGTATTTCAAGCAAATTGTTTTTATTGGAAACTTGAAATTTATTCCGGAGCAGCCGCTGTAGAAAAGTGCATTAGTATCAAGTTCTTTTTTTCTTTCTTGTATTCGTCTTATGAATCTTCTGCTTGTTTGGCCTAACCACATCCTGACTAGCATTAAATTCTAAATTAAAATTAATATTTAGAATCCAGAAGCGGTAACGCCCATGATCTCTATCTAACCCCTAATATATATTTTTGGGGTTTGTCTAATATGCTAATGTTTGCTCTAAGGCATAGAGCAGTTCGTTATATCAAGTGAATTTTTGTAATTTTGAAATTCAAATAACGATTTGAATTGCGTAACGCATTCTTCAAATTAAAATTTAATTGGAGATCAAATTTCACATTTTTTAGAAAAAAATACTGTTCTTTTTGTTTTTTTTAAATCACTGTTTTCAGATTTTTTTTTTCTTTTACCATATTAAAACACAGATTTTAAGATATCCAAAAAATATTCTTGTTTTAAAAAAATGTAAAATTTGCTCTCCAAACATAATTTAATATAAACAACATATTGATAATTTCATATATGACTATTTGAACTTTAAAATTACAAAAACTCATATGATATAAAGAACAGCTCTATACCAACCAGTGTTGTAAATAACGGTATGTGTTCGTCGGACGGACAGGGTACTGCTAAGCAATTATTCAGAAATAATCGGAAATAATTGGGCATAAATGGAAATAATTGACCGATTATTTGAAAAAATCTGTGACGATGTGATCACCGCCAATGACTAATCGAACAATTAATCGGCCTAAACCGACATTTTTTACCGCACTGATACCAACAACGCGGTGGTATATTAACTAACCTCATTTTGTTTACCCAAATACGATTCTAAAAGATGGCATTTTTGTTGGGATGCGGACATAAAACGAATTAAATCCTTCCAATATATTGGCCATATTTTTCTGCGGCATACTTTGTGTTAAAGTAGGAAGCAACATAATTTTACCCATTAGAATGTGGGACTTTTCACCGCCACACATTGTCGACACAAGAAACTCGTCACATGAAATATTTTCCGAAGAAAATTTAGGGGTCAATAATAATAGTGTAAAACTGGGGGTTTGGTCATTATTGTCAATGGTTTTAGTTGTGATGGAACAAAAGCAGAAATTCCATACTGCCTTGTCGCCTATTGGACACAGTTTTTCTAGTTTTCAACCTTGTAGTCTCTTATTATTCCACCACTTAATTCCTCGGACAAACTAATTAATATTTTTCTCATACATCTCTTGACGAGGCGTACAGGCGAGTGCCGTGCCGTAACTAACACGCTGTGACTTTGGTCTCGTGCTGTGCCGTGTCGTGACCAATTTAATTTTTCATATGTCGTGTCGTGCCGTGACTAAAATATCAAGGGTTGATCATGACATGTGAATAGTCACACCACGTAAGTCACGCTGTGCCTAACGTTCTGTGACCATACGTGACTCGCGTGACTATTTAATCATAATTTAAGTTAGTTTATTCAAGATTCACTATTAAATCAATATCTAATGGTGCTAATTACTCGTAACTCGCGTGACTACGTACCGTGACTAAATCTTTCACGTGCCGTGCCGTGTCGTGCCAAAGTTTCAAAAATAGCCACGGCACGAGACACGCGAGTCACAGTACATAACTGACACGCATGTCGTGCCGTTCCGTATCGTAACCGTGCCGTTGCGTGACGGAGCCGGCTCAGCCATGCCATTTTTCCTACTCTAAGTACAGCGTACTTAATTAATTATTGGTTTCAAGTTTTCAACATTCCGCGTACGTGCATCTCATGCACCAAAAAGCGGATTCACAGCTGGAGAACAAAAAGGGGATATTTATTAGGGAACTTTGATGCATATCCCTCGAGTATATTTCTTTAACAAATATATTTTCTAACATGAAAGCTCCCTCTCATAGAGCATCCATTTAGGAATAAAGACCGAATTTATTATTTGCAGCCAGTGACGGAAACTGTAGATCAGGTTAGAGGTGCACAAAAAAAACCCTTATAACTTGTTTGGAATTAATTTGGATTCAACTTATCAATAATTTAAGTTGAAACTGACTCGAGTCAAAACTAATTCGAGTTCATTAACTCGATTGTCTCACGAGTTGAACCCAAGTTGCCTCCAACTCGGTTGACTCATTGACGTGGTAAACTATGTAATATTTTGTTAGACTTTGTACTATTTAGTAATTTGGTAAACTTTGTACTACTTAATTATGTATTAATGCCACTGTTTCATTATGTAAAGTTTTAAATTGTGTACTATTTTAATAAACTATGTACTATTTTTTTTGTTAAACTCTGTTTTGATAATTTTTAATTTGATAAACTATGTACTATCTACGAGTCACGAGTCGACTCGAATTGTTCGCGAGTTGATCCAAGTTGGAGTTTCTGACTTGAAACTGGATTAGCAACTCGGACTCAACTCGGCTCATGAGTTCACGAGTTGAATCCAAATTGTCCTCAAATAGAACTTAACTCGGCTCATGAGCAGCCCTAGATCAGGTCAATCATATAATATTTTTCTGGGAATAATGATAATTAATTTTACAGTATCATATAACAGGAGTGATGCGTGTACATGCAAAATTTTGAATTTTTTGAATTTATTTAGTCTAAAGTAAAGTGGTCAAAATTTTTTTTTTTTGATTGAAAGCCCGTAGGCGATAATTCTATTAATCAGAACAAACCAGTTACATAGTTTGTACCAGTACATGTAACCTCTGTACCAGTATATAAAATATTACAATTAAACCCCTTTACAAAGTAGATAAGAAAAAACAGAAAATAAAAGCAGAACCATAGGTTTCTGCGCTCAGATGGTAGATATATGTTGAGCCTGCAGGATTTCTGTGCTCGTGCTCAGATTGATAGATTGTGAGCCTGCATAATTTCTTATCGTTGGCACAAATCAGTGCTTGATCAAGGCAAGGCAGGGTATCCAAGAAGAGCCTTCATGCTCAGATGAGGTTTGTGTCTGAATTATTAAAAGGAAATACCGAGAAAGGAGAAGAAGAAGGAGAGAAGGGGGAAAGGGGTCAAACGCATCGTCATCATCATTCACCATAAACGTACCTTATTTATACATATAGATATAGTTGATACTAGGTAGAAGTGGAGTGAATTTACAACTCCTCCATCCGAATCTGAAGAGCCGAGACGAAGCGAAGATCGGTGAGACGGAGCGACAAGCAATGACCAGATCCGTTGAACGGAAGCATCTGTGTAGATGGAGTGGGAAGGCGACGGGGGGTGGGGCCGGCGATTGGGGTGGGGCAGGTGAAGGGCGGGTGGAGCAGGCGACCAATGGCAAGGCGAGAAGGGGGGTGGAGAAGGCGATCAGTGGCAGGGCGAAAAGGTGGGGTGGGACAGGCGAACCGGCAACGTCTCCGACTCTCGAAACAAAAACGGCGGGGGTGGGTGGGGGGGGGGGGGGGGGGGGAGGCGCAGCAATCACCTACGACTCTCAAAACCCTAGCTAATTTGAGATAAAGTGGTCAAAATTGATGAAAAATAAATGATCCAAAATGAAGTTTTAGAAGTTATTTTAATGCATTCATTTTTCATCAATTTTGACCGCTTGACTTTGTACTAAATAAATTCGAAACATTCAAAATTTTGCATGTACGCACATCACTCGTGAAGTACATCGGTTTCAACGGTTTAGATTCATCTCGTTTGAAGTGAATACAATAAATTATGGAGTTATGCTCACCAAAAAATTTGATAAGCACATCACACCTAGTTCTACTCATGTATTTGGAGAAAACTCAAAACATAGCATTAATGTAGACCAGGTTTGCATTTCATCTCCGAGTCTAGTCTATGTTTTGAGTTTTCTCCAACTGCAAACTACTTTTAAAATTTTATTATTTCAAAATTCTACAAATAAAAAGTTAGGGAATAAAGATGATTATAAGACTAGACAGTTACCTTAACACTTCTCTACTTACTCCAAATGCTTTAAAATTGATAGAGAAATTACGTTTCAATCACTTCTCTACTTACTCCATATATACTTAGACTTTGTTTTTTTGTTTTGTGGTGTTTACTTTTTAAATTAGTCCAAAAAGTAGCTCGGCATGTCTTGCAGAGTACGTCTCATTAGTTTACTTGTGGGATTTGTAGTCTAATTAACGAGTAACTAACTAGTCCACATTAGCTCCAGCGTTGTAAGACATGCCGAGCTCCTTTTTGGACTAATTTAAGAGTGAGGCTATGGTGCTATGCATAGCACGGATGACTAGTGTACTACGGCTCAATACGATACTTTTTAAAATCCTAACGGTCGATCCGACCGTTCAATGTGATAACCATATGAATATGTACTTGCAAACTAAATTTTATATTTTTTTGAATTTTTTTACTATTTTTTCGGATAGGTAGAATTTTGATGGTCCAGAATTTTCAAAAAACACTGATTTTTCTATCTATCTAAAAAAATAGTAAAAAAATTCGAAAAAATATAAAATTTAGTTTGCAAGTACATATTCATATGGATATCACATTGAACGGTCGGATCGACCGTTAGGATTTTAAAAAGTACCATATTGAGCCGTAGTACACTAGCCATTAGTGCTATGCATAGCACCATAGCCTCACTCCTAATTTAAAAGATAAACACCACAAAACAAAAAACAAAGTCTAAGTATGGCATTAGAGTGGGAAAAACGTGCCGTGCCGTGCCGTGACGTGACTAACATGCTGTGATTTTGATTGCGTGCCGTGACAAAAATTACGAGAGATAGTCACTGCACACGAATAGTCACAGCACGGGAGTCACGGCGTGACTCGCGTGCCGTGACTAAGTTATGCCGTGACCAAACGTGCGTTAGTCACGTTTGATCGCATTTAACGTTTCAAATGTTTTAATTGAAATTTAAATGAAATATTTAATTAATTAAAATAAAATTATACCTTGTAGGAATGTATGTTAGTGTATTGCCTCGTGACTGTCGTGACTAGCATGTCTTCTTTGACAATTAGTCACGACATGCGAATGGTCACGGTACGGGACATGCGAGTCATGACACGTAACCGACACGCGTGCCGTGCCGTTCCTTGCCGTTCCATGATGGAGCCGGCTCCGCCGTGCCATTTTTCCCACATAGTAAATATAATCAAGGTTCTAAATAGCGCGCTATTGCGGCACTATAACGTCATTATAGCGTTTTCGGATTATAAAAGCTATGGCGCTATTAGCGCTATAGTGCGCTATTGCTCATTATAGTGACGCTATATGAACATAGCACTGTTTTTTCAGTTTTTTCGCTATGAAGCGATAAATTCTATTTAAACTTTTGAATATAATGCACTGCTTGTGACTTGTGGCATGCATTGCCGTGTCAAAGCGGAGATTTGGGTCGCCTGCTTGCTTTGATTTTTCAGACAGAGAGTGACAATATGTCCTTTGATTTCGCTTTCTTTCTTAAATTTCATGCATCATCATTTGACTCTTGTTCTCTTATCCGCTTTTGAAAATGGGAAATTTACAAAATATCCTTCCCTCTAAATTTTTCAACAAAAATATCCTTTTGAGTCCCATTGACTTGATTTCCACCTCTCCTCTTTTGTTTTTCCTTCCCCTAACTTACTTGCATATTTTTATATTTCTAAATTAAAATTGTCATGAAATTTTTTATAATCTTTGACATTTCATATTTAAATAAAATTTAGCTTCATAATTTAAGATTATTATCTATGAAGTAGTAGAATCAAATAAAATATAATGCTGAATGAATGGCACCTCAAAATTTTGAATATTTTATTGTTCATTCGGGTTTCCAATTTGATGTCAAATTTGTTGAATTCCATTTAAAAAAAAGTACGAATGTTTTAATTTACTTTTATGAAATATATTTTTAAAAGTTCTAAATATCATATAATATTGATTGAAATATGAACATAATAAAAATTCATATTTTTCAGTTATGTTATATTTCGAAAATAAAATTATTATTTTCACAATTCAACAACTTAGTATGTAATTTTGAAAAATATGACTTTCAATGTTTTCATAAATTAAAACGAACTTTTTTAGAATAAATTATAATTTCAAAATGTTAAATATATCATTTTGAATTTTCTAATTGTCTAATTCCATAAAATTAAATTTAGAAATTAGTATTTTTCAAAATCCAAAGAAATACAGTTTGACATCAAACATGGAACTGGATGTATTTATAAAATATTCGAAATTTGAGAGGTGAAATACAATGATGATTTTTAAGCGTCTTCCAACGGACACTGTATTTTGATCAAATAATATACTTCATAAAATATTATTTAAATATGAAGCTGAATTATATGAACTATGAAATGTAGAATTTATCGGAAACTAAAATTGTAAAAATATTAAGAAAATTTTATGCATAATTAAAAAAAAAATAGACATTGAAAATGTATACAGTGATAGCAATACGATAAAATGGAAAATAATTCAACATAGAAAAAATATATTAATTTTAAAAGTATATTACACCTTAGACATATAGATTGTTTACATCAAGCTTAAGATGTTAAATATTTAAATTACAAAATGAACAAATATGATATTTTTTAATTCGATTCATTTTAGACCATTCAATCTAAAACAAATTAACGGTTCAAATTTCATAGGAATTGGCTACGGTTCAATGATTGTCAAGTGATTGGAAGAGACCATTTCAATGGTATAATATCTCATGTGTCATTGGTAGCTTTCTAGTGCACAAATATCCTTTTTTTTTTAATAAAATAGTAAGTCTTCCTTTACCGCCAAACTTAGCTTTCTACAGCAATTGTCTCCGAGTCAACTGAAGAGTCTAGACCTCACCTGGTTTCCTTTACCGCCAAGGTAGCAAGTCTTCCCTTGCTTAATGCATGTTTAGGGTGTGTTCGGCCGTCTAAAGAGAACGGAAATGGAAATGGCAATGGAGATTTTTGAATGGTTGAAATACTGTACATGTGAAAAAAAAAATATTTACTCTGAGTGAATTTTTTTTTCCCTAAGCGCACAGTGTTTCACCGAACATGCCCTTAGTAGGGAATAGACTCTGCTGTTTTTCTTAGAGTAAAACAAGATCCTGCTGTTCCAATTTTAACTATTCAAATTCGTTGAGATTTGTGCATGAAAAAGTTTCTTTATCGAGATACGTGAATGAAAAATTTTAAATGGTTGGGATAGGAAAAGCAGCAGAGTCGGATCCGTTTAGTAGGGGTGTCAATGGGTACGATATGGTTAGGATGGAAGTATTTTCATGCACATACCCATTAAAAATTGATCTTATCCTATCCTACCTTTACCGTTAAAATTATCGGATAACGAAACGGTAGCGGATAAATAACGAATAATACTAATATAATAATTAATTTTATTATATTTTACGAATAGAATATCAAAACTCATTGATTTCACACATATGCAATCACATTACTAATAAAAAACAAATATGCAATCAAAATCAACTAAATTGTTTTTTTATAAAGCAAGAAAATTTAAAAACACAAATATCTCTTCGGACAAATTCAATTATTTAACTAGATAACAAAACATGTAAATAAAAATAATATGATTAACATTTAACTCATAGAAAAATCATATTAATTATTGCTCAAACATTATCATATGAAATATCACGCAAATAAATTTTGACATCACTAATTATTACTCTGACTATAATATAATTACCCTATAGGGTAACGGGTACGAAATAGTCTTTACTCGTACCCTTACCCGTTTAGCTAACAAAACAAATCTTTACTCATACTCATACCTGATTAGCTAATGAAAAAAAAATTACCCATATCCTCTTAATCGAATACGATACGAATAGAGTAAATGGGTAAAAGGGTAGGGGCAGACCCAGGTGGTTCCAGGGGGGCAGCTGCCCCCCCTAGATTTTGAGTTTTAGTGGAGATTTATCGGTCCCGACCGACTTTGTTCCCCCGAAATTTTTTTTGCCCCCCTATGGACATTTGATTTGTAATTCGGGTTAAATTTAGGGTTAAATTTTGATTGGTAATTAGAATTATAAGTCAGAGCATCAGAAATTGCAAGTCAAAGCATTGTTTTTTATCGAGCACCCAATTGGTTAATAGATTTAAACCCAATTATATATTTAAATCTGATTCAATATTTTTTTGCCCTGAACGAAAATCCTGAATCCGTCCATGTAAAAGGGTTCCATTGACCCCCTAATGTTTAGTATAAACGAAAGCGATTGGGTTGATCTATCTTTAACCACTAGTGGAGCTGCTCAATATACATTCTACATTCCAGGTTTTCGAATTCCACATTCAAAAGATTCCATTTAATTGTAGTACTTGGTCAACGTTTTGTTGGCTGATGATGTAACTTGGGACCGTGTTAGAGAAGACTTGAATTTTCTTCTTAATTTCTTTCCTTGAAGATCTTTCTCTTCGTTCAGTTCGTTGTCTATTAATTGTTTTCATAATTACACATTAATTATGTCTATCAATACTATTGATATCCTCTTAAAGATGTAGATTAATTTATGTCAAAGATACGCAATGATTCATTTATTAAATTTATGTTTAGCGTCTTTAATATTAATACTTCTCCACCTCTAGAATCTTTAATATTAGATCATTACCTTCAATATAAAAAAGTCACATGATTGAAATGATATGATGAAATGAGGATGTGTTAATGTGTTATGAGAAAGTTGAATATAAGAATAAGATTAAAAAAAATAACTATTATTAAGAGTAAAATAAAAAAATTGTTATTTTTGAAGATATCAATATTATCGATAAGAGTATTTATGAGAATACCGATATTATTAAGTAATTTTATCTGATTTTTATAGTTGATTGAAAGAATATACTTTTAAATAAGACAATCCTCTTATATTAATTTGTTGTTTTCCGGATAATTTAGCTTGAAAAAAATTAATAATTTTAATTCAGGTCTGAATACAGAAGTTAAAGAGCATAGATGCTTTAATACTCTCTTTGTTTTATTAGCACATTAGTATGTAAGTTTAACTTTGATTTCTGCAATGAAACGGGCTTTGATTTTTTATCAAAACAAAAAAAAAAAAACTCTCTTTGTTTTATTTTTGGATAGGGTTGGACCCAATGTGTAACGCCAGAGAACATGCATGGTTCAGCGAGCTGAGCCTCCGAATAGGAAAGGAAGAAGGCAGCACCGGAGGTGGTGTTTTTTATGGTATTAATCAGTTTGACTTAGCGCTGTAAATAGCGATATGTGCTCATCGTACGGATGAGTATCGTTAAGCGATTAATTGGTATGTGGCCGATTAATCATAATATTGTGAATAATTCTGTATTTCTATTAAAACTATATATATACTTGTGGTTATTAAAAATAATTAATTTAACTCATCAAACTTATTAAATATACTTATTTAAACTTATAAGTTTTATTGTTAATTAATAAAAATTTATGAAATTATCATTTAGAAAAATTCAAATAAGACAAAACAAAAACAAAGTATAGTATATATAACAAATAAATGCAGAAAAAAAAACTAATTAACCATATAAAGAGAAACGGACAATTCATAACGGTTTAGTCACCGCCAACGACTAATCTGCCAATTAGTCCGGTTAAACAGTCATTTTTTACAACACTGATTTGACAGACTATGTGTAACTTAATACTCGTATTTTGTGGCATATACGGTTATATTGACATAAAAGAGGGTTTACATTTATTTCTTTTTTAGGGAGGTGAGGGGAGAGGATCCGTATCCTCTCATGTACCTGACTCAATACAATTGAAACCGACGGCTTAGATTTATTCTCAGCCAGTGTTTGTTTGGGATGGTGCAAGGGCAGTATTATTTGTGCTTTGAGATTCGTGTCAAGTTAAAAAGAACAATTGTACTCAGTCTGGTAACCTGAGGGGATGTGAATAGAGTGTTCAACCGGTCGGTTTGGGTCAAGCTGAATTTTTTTGCCGAAACGTGGTTTGAACCGAATTTTGAAAACTCAACTGAACCGACCGAATTAAAATTCCAAACCGATCTAAAACCGAACCGATTAAACCGATTAAACCGATTTAAACTTCGGTTTTTTCGGTTGAACCGAATACAAACATTTCAAGTTATAAATAAATATTTCAAAATCGTTTAATTCGGTTCAAACCGATTTGGATAACATTTTTCATAACCACACAAGTCGGTTTTTGATAAACCGATCCATTTTTTATTAAACCGGTTGGTTCGGTTCAAACCGATTTGGAGATCTCAAAACCAAACCGAACCATTTAAACCGAACTTCTTCAAAAACTAAACCGAATCGAACCATTCAAACTGAACAACCGATCCAATTAAATCAAAATTTGCCTAGTCAGTTTAAAACCGAATAAAACGTTCCATTTGAACACCCCTAGATGTGAATTCAGGGTGGGGGGGGAGGGGGTTTCAGAACTTACGTTTGTAAATTAATAGAGTTGAAGCCTGATCTATAAATAAGAAACTACTGGCCTAAATATATTTTATATATTGCCTCATCCTAATTTTTTAATTTCACTTCCCTTGAAGCAAGAAATTAATCCTTTTTGGATTAAGAGCCTGTAAACTGGATACACGTGTGACATACCCAAAAAGCTTGAAGCAGGAAACCGGGAAATAAGCTTCTTTTTTTCACAACTTAAATTGGATGGATCTACCAGCCTACCAGCCTACCAGGTAATTAGAGTTCATCGATATTATATGATTCCCATAAGTCTCACCTTAATTAATGTGTCAATTAATGATCAACGCAATTTAAGTGTGATTAAGCTGTGAATTAGTGTAAACGTGTAGACAAATCAAGGCACCAATTACACAGTTAAGTATCACAAGTACCTCTTTCAGAATTCAAATCTGCTGAAATCTGAGATTCATGAATAGAACCTCTAAAATTTCTGAAATTCCGAATCTAGCCATCCAACTTTTTTTATACATGCATCTCGAAACAGCTGATTTTCTATGCACGTATTTTGCAACAGTTCAACGGCTGAATTCAAAATTTCATCAATTTCAAAATTACTGTTAATAATATCGAATTACACCAAATTTGAAACCCCTTTTTCAACATAATCACGTGTGATCGGAAACATGGAAGCTAATTGGGCGGCGGATATCATGAAAAGAAAAGAAAGGCTCCATGAATTTGGGTAATTGGGTTGGTTTGTTAAGGGCCCCACGTTATGGACACCCACAATTGTCATTCAACCCAATTTTTGACCATGGGTGAAATTCAGCTCAGCTGAGGTAACTCAAATTTTGAATTTAGATCCGGACCGTTCAATTTTTTTACACGAATATTAGAAGGGAACTGGTAATTGTACTCCAAACTCAAAATGTTAGTTACCTCGTAGAATCCGGACTCAATAAGAATTGGATTTGATTTGCTGACTACCGAATGTGCTTGCACTGTTACGCATTTCTTCTTGCTTTCTGGTGCCTTTTCAGGTTGTTGATATAAATATATAATTCATTTTATTTAATATTGTTATTAAGTAAAAATAATAATCTGTAAAATGAACGCACGAAGCTATTTTTTATCAACAAATTTTATGTGTTTATGTTACTTTTTTGTTTATCTCAGTCAGGATGAATTAATAAAAATTATAATTTTTTATTTAGACATATCTCAAGTAAATTTAAATAAGAAAATTTTAAGGGAATATATACATACCCAAATCCGACTTAATTCTAGGTCTAGATAAAGCCTCTGTAAATTTTGTTTAATAAATGTTGAAAAACTTTTTGGTATTAATTTTTTGTTAACAAGGGACAAGTAAACAAGTAATTGTTTACTCCTTTGACGATTTTGAACAGCAGACATGGATCCTACACAGAGGAGGCGGTGGCTTGCATGGCAAGTAGAGGGCCCACTCACTATTTGCTGTTATTCTCTGTTTTGAAACACAATTAAGCACTACCTAATCTGAGACTGACACCTTTTTGGAAAAAAGAAGGAAAGAAGTATATTGTTTGAGGCATTAAACCAGACCAGATGTCGTGGGTGCTACTCTCACACCGGCATCGCACACCACCGACCTATCAACCGCCATGTGGGACCCACCTGTCATGCCCAAAGACACATAACTGGTGACATGAAACAAATTTTAGTTCCGTCACAGGTAATCCACATGTTTTGAACATTCCCAATCCCGTGTTCCCCCTTCCCAGTCGCCTAGAATTGCAAAATAATATAATTTATTACTGCATGAGGCTAAGCTAGATATTGTACTTAAGAATTGCCTAGAAATTTACAAACCATAAGTCTGACTAATCAAAATCCAACCAAGAATTCCATTATAAATTACAAACCCTCTTCTCTTCTCTCATTCATTCTCACCTTTGCATCTTCCAATTCTCTCTTTCTTCAAGACACAAAAGATCTTTTTGTTTTTTTGTTTTTCTCTCTGTAACATATACAATACACTTTCCTCTTCTTTCATCTCTCATGGCAGTTAAAAGCAATCTCCACGGTGCTTTCACCTTCCTTTTACTTGTCCTTGTATTCTCTCAGCTATGCAATGCAAGATCTCTCAAGGAGGTCAAAGACAGAGAGGCACAGCCTTGTGAAATGGACAACACCAATAGAATGGAGAGATCGACACCCGGTGAGAAATTAGCCGATAGGTATGGTCCCTTGGTGCTCAACATGCTCCCGAGAGGCAGCCCGGTACCACCTTCTGGTCCTGGTGGTGGTACAAACGAAATCCATAATTGATTGATGAGCTAGGGTTTTACGAAGTTTTGGAGGAATGCCTCCTGTACAGATACGCAGTCTTAATCCGTTGCTTTAATTTCTATTGAGATTTTGTTGTTGAGATATAGATAATTTATACATACTTGTACATAGTATATACAAGAAAGTTCAATGTTAGTATGTAGCTACTAGACAATTTTTCATAAATGATTAATTTTTTTTATTAATTTTTGTGGAGAATAAGTTTTTTTCTTTATACTTTATTGGAGAAATGTATGACTTCAGACAGTTGTTAGCTGTTTTAAGATTTAAGTGTGGAGGTTTGAATTTCACTATGATCCTCATAAATATTACTACTACACAAGCACTGGAGCCTGGCTCAGTACTGCTCAGTGCAAATTTCAGATATTGTAAGAACATAATACTATAGAAGTCCCAGGAAAAAAAAATGAATGGAGAGATAATCCAATGAAGTGTCAGGAAGCCTTGCATTTTACTGTCCACCCTTTCTCTCTGAACGTCACCAAGCTGACCCATCAATAGTGCCAGCTTAGGATCATGGACCCAATTCAGTTACCGTAGGAGAGGACCAGATTGGTCCGGATTCTAATCCACACATAATCATTCGTGCACAATAACTCTGAAATGAGCTTACTAAACTAACAACCGAATGCTCTCCACCGCAGGAGCAGGACACGCGTAGTCGGAATTTTTATTAGAAGTTGGCAAAAATAAACGAGGGATTGGATTACACTTTTTTTTTTTTTGATACATTTTGATACCTACTATTTTTAAAGTTCAAATAGTCGATCCAAATCTTTCAACATGATGGATATATTAAAATGTGCTTGGAGATCAAATTTTACATTTTTTTGAATTTTTTACTATTTATTAAAGATGGTTACAAAATTGTTGTTTTCAGACCATTGAAAAACAGCGATTTTGTAACCATCTTAATAAATAGTAAAAAAATTCAAAAAATGTAAAATTTGATCTCCAAACACATTTTAATATGGTGATCATGTTGAATGGTTCGGATCGACTGTTTGGATTTTGAAATCGCAAAATTGATCTATAAAAAAACAGTGTCAAGATGTGTCAAAAAAAAGTGTAATTGGATCTCCTCAAAATAAATTTATATATTTTTTAAATAAAAATTAAAATTGTCAACGCACCATTATTTAAAAATGATGATCTTTTTTATTTCTAAACAATTCGGCAAAAATGTCATGTTAAAATAATTTTCATACTAATTTGTATGAAAGTTAATTTGTATAAAATAGAAAAAAAATGTACAAAGTTAATTTGTATAAAATTTATGTTATGACAATAAAATATTGCTAAAGTTTACTACATTTACAAGTTAACTATAAATAATGTATATGATATATTTTAACTTAAATGTAAATGTATGAAAACATTAAATCATAATTGAAAACAATAATAACACTACAGCAAAACAGGACATCCGCGACCAGCATCAGCGACCGATCCATTCGCCGGTCGCGGAAGACCCCAAAAAAAAATTAAAATAAATAAAATAAAAGGTTTTCGGAGACGGACTCTTCAGAGACCGGCGCTACTTGTCTTCTGCGACCGATTTTGCCCGGTCGCTGAAGAGTCACTACAGCAAAACAGGTCTTCAGCGACCGTCATCAGCGACCGCTTAAGACGCCGGTCGCTGAAGACCCAAAAAATAATAAAATAATAAATTGTTTCGGCGACGAAATTTCAGCGACCGGCGACCGCATCCTTCTGCGACCGATTATACTCGGTCGCAGAAGGGTACCCCTAAAAAATTCCCCGCGCAGGATTTCCTTCTCTCTCTGTAACTTCGCGCCTTTAGGTTTAGAAAAAAAAAAAAACCGGCCGACTCCGCCGTTCTGCCACCAGACCCGACCCCGCCTTGTCGCCCCGACCCCGTCCTTGCCGCCCCGACCCCGCCTTGTCGTCTGATCTCCGCCGCCCGATTACCGCCGGACCCCGATTACCTCTCTTTCTGTCCCGGCCTCTAGGTAAACTCTCTTTAAACTCTCTTTAATAGTAACTAGTGGTAGAGAGAGGGGTAGTAAAAATTGCTTCGATCTGTACCAGCCCATTTTAGCACCCTAGTCAATTCAGGTTTCAGGTTTAGATCAGAAAATTAGTCAATGCATGCATCTGATATTAGTAAATCAGAAGGGTTAGATCAGAAAATTCAGGTTTCTTTTAGCACCCTAGTCAATCTCAGTGGCCCGGATTTAAAAGTTAATTTGTACTATAAGTACGGTTTTGTACAAAAGGATATGGAGACTATGTTTATTGGTTCGGATCTACCGTTAGAATTTGTATTGTTCATGCAAGACTCAATTAAATTACATTTTGTTTTGAGTTTATGCAAGTTCATTTATTTCTCATCTGCTGAGAAACACAAAACAATTGTATTTATACCTTTCTAAGTGTTGGCTTATATATGTACACCTATATAATGAGTTTGCAAGTTTCAATGTTATATTTTAATTAGCATAAAATATATATAGTGGTCTATGCTAGCTTTACATGATTAATTCTCATTTGGGCTTCCTACTTAATTGGATAGCTTCCAAAATTATCCCCATTTTGGTCTGTACAAAAGTATTGATACTAACAAGAGAAGTTAGGAGATGAAATGATTATTAGATTTTGATTAGATAGACATAAGTGGCCAGGTGGCACTATTGCATTAACTAAAAAAAAAGGTTCCAATAATATTCCAGAGGCTTCTTCTCTAGTTAACAATAAATAGAGGGTATAGAATGAATCTCTAGCCATAGCATGGCTAGACTCACAACAACAGCCTTTGCAAAATTTTCCTTTACTAATAAGTAATAACCAGGAAAATACACATGGTGGTGGGAAAGCAAGGATATCTTTAGTGTAATTGAAAAATAAAAAATTGCTGTGTGTTGTGAGAATTTGGGGCAATGAAGAATACTGAATTACACAATTGAAGTTGTATACCCTCAAATAAAAAAAGTGCTGCTACTTATTATAGCCTCCAGTTTTGAGTCTAAAAAGTCAATATGTATATATATAGTACTTTATGAGAATTCATTTTAGTTCAAATAAAATGTTTTGTTTTGCTTAACCTAATTGTCAGCAACAAGCAAGAGACAATTTTTGTCACCAGAAACTGTTATGTACAAGATCAAAACCACCCAAATGAGAAAGCAACTAAACTGTTTAAATTTATAGCTTATGTAGATGCCGCTTGTATGGCTGTATACAAGTCCTGTTGCATGGATGATACAACACTTGATTTGATTTTGTGTTTCTTCCATGACTTGCTTTAGAGGGTCCGTTATCAATTGATGATATCTGGAGGGTCTAAAGTATTGATCTGGATTTCTTATGTGTAGTTAGATGTTTATACAAACTCCATTGCAGGTATGCCGAGCAGAAAGGGGAAGGAGAAGGAGGCATCATCAAGTGGATCCAAGCGCCCTCCACGTGGCCGAAATGTATACATCTCGCCGCCGCAGGCGCCGGAGGATAGACCAGTGATTCGTCGGGAGGGTTATAGGTAAAATTCTTTTTTTGTGAATTTTTGTGCATGTAGGATTATCCATTTGTAGTAGTTTTAAGTAATTTTGTTTGCATATCTTTTATTGGAGATTTGTTGATAGCGACCCAAAATGTGAACAAAATAATCTCGCAATGCACACGTTTCCACTATGCTGAGGAAACTAGATTACCCACTATACCCGTGTGTACAAAATTTGATAACTATCCCGAGAATACTAAAGAAAAGGTCAAAGATGAGTTTTTGGTGAGTAACATCTCATTTTTAAAATTGGCAACCTAATGTGTCTCTTTTTAAGCTAACCAACGATTTTTTAATGATGCATGTAGAGATACTATCAGTTTCCTCCAGGTGAAGACATGGATCTGGAGGAGTTCAGGCGTAGCAGGCGACGTTCTTCGTCTCATCAGGTACGAATTTTGATTTTTGAGTATGTTTGAATTCATTAAAGACATCATTAAAATGTTAGTTATATTCTCACAGGGTGGTTCTAGCTCGCACTATGCATCGAGCCCCGATGATCAGGATGACAGCGGGGACGATTTGGGAGATGAGTCTTAGACATTTCATATTTGTTATTATGTCGTACTTTACATATTTTATTTTTATGTGGTACTTTAGATATTTTATTATTATGTGGTACTTTAGATATTTGTTATTCGATGTTCATGTACTTTAGATATTTATGTCGTTTTGTGAATTGCTTGGTGCTTGTAAATTGTTTAGTATGTTTTGTACCAATTGGGGCTGGAAAAATATAAATGAACAGCAAAATAGGGGAAAAGAAAAATAACAGCAAAATGAACAGAACAAAACAGCAAAAAAAAATAACAGCAAAAAAAAAAAAAAAAAAAAATCTTCTGCGACCGATTTTTGGATCATCAGCGACCGCCATATCGGTCGCTGATGGGATTCTTGCCACGTCGACGTATACCATCAGAGACCGATCTCATCGGTAGCTTAAAGGGTCATCTGCGACCGGCGTCTTACTCTTCTGCGACCGATGACGTCAGCGAAAGGGCATCAGCGACGGAGCCATCTGCGACCGATTTAGTTCTTCTGCAACCGAAACCATACATCTGCGACCGGCGACATTACTTTATGCGACCGATTTGGCCGGTCGCAGATGAGTCATTTTGCTGTAGTGTAATTAAATTCTTCACTAAAATTTGTGATTTAGATAATTTTTGTGACAACTTAAAATTAAATTGACTCACTACATATTAAAAAAGTCCAAAAAGCAAAAATAATTGTCTTGATTGAATGTTTTTTTTTAAGATTACATCACCACAAATCTAATTCAGATTATATATATACAAGGCCTTGATTGAATGTTGGAGTTCAAATTACTTTTCATTGCCTCCAGTCCACTCTACTGTAAATCAATTATTATTTCTATTTTTATACTTAATGCATTAATACACTAAGTTTATTTAGCCCCCAATTTCAATTTTCTAATTCCGCCCATACCCGTATAACCCTTTAACATACTTGGTTAATCTAAAGTCAATTCTAGCCTTTGTAGGGTTTTTTCCCGGCTTCTCACCCACAGGGAACTTCTAGATCATTAGGCCGAACCACATATATTCTATAAAAATATTGCATTGAAGGCGTGACTTTTGCATTGTTTTATTGGATTCATTTTTTTTTTTTGGCTTTTTAGTGCATTAGGCTGTGTTCCACAAACGCAGCGCAAAGAGGAAGGGGAAGGAAGAGTCCGAGTGCGTTCCCCTCGCTATAGTGAAACCTACATCTCAATTTAGGGGTTACAAATTTTGGAACTTTGTATAGCGCCTTCTCCTTACCACAGTAGCGCGTTCCTCTCCTTCCCTCTCTGATTACCTTCCTCTGAAGCGAGTGAGTGACATGGGCAGACCACATTCCTCTCCTCTTCCCCTTCGTTCCTGTTCCTTCCCTTTAATGAAGGGGTTTCTACCCCTCTGTGGAGCATAGCCTTAGTGTACAATATGGAATACCAGAGCCAAGTGAAACATGAAAATAACTAATCTGACACTTTAATTGCTACCTGAAGATATATTCATTTCCAAAACCAACCCAACTTTACTATCCGATAAATCTGACAAACTCCCAACCCATTTAGTTTACAAATAACATTATAATGTTAAATTTAATATTTAGATTTTATTTTTACAAATTATCAAAATTGTCAAAAATTCAAACTCAATTTTTTTCAAGCCATCCCCTTCTACTTTATCCTTTTAACTTTATATGCAAACTTGTACAGAAAATCAGAAATATATACTATAATGAGTCCTCTAATTGATTATGGATCTATTTTTTTCCAATCTTTTCTTATACACATATATATAGTCAGCACATGATCTTATATTCTTGATTGTTTTTTTTTTTTAATTATAAGCTTTTCTTTTCATTAATATCCATATACCCCTTACCTATAATGGGGTGAGGGGTGCACGCTCTGCTTGTTTTTGTTAAAAGAATTTCACTTATTAATCGATCTTTTTCATAAACGGTTCATATCATTTTTAAATTTCTGGAACAAATTTTATCGAATTTAAACTGTCTAATTTTAATCCAAGGAGGCAAGGACCCGTGTGAAAATTATAACGCAGCTGTATCATAACATTTACAGCATATATCAGATTTGCATTCATGGTTCCTACACAAAAGTGGCGGTGACTTGCAGCCCAAGTACGAGTCCACACGGTATCTTAGCTGAGCTGTGCCCCTTAAACGCGATCCAAAGTACCGGTTCCCGAACCGAACCCAATCTTAGCACACACACTTCAACTACTTTTTTGCCTTTTTATTTTTCCTGGTTACTGGCAAACATTTTTTCCACCAGTCTGAACTGAAAACAAGAAAGATTTCGTGTGTGCTGCTCTCACTCGCACAACATAAAACACCGACTTCAAAAGAGATGGTGGATTCTCTGCTTCAAATACCTATCACAAATGATGTAGCGAGTCACTGACTTTTGATTTTGATCCACTATACTGTATCATCCATAATTGGACGGGTGCTGACTGAGGTCTTGTTGAACAAGTCAAAAAAGTGAGCCTAGCTGGCAGCCTTTCAAGTCAGCGTATTTTCCTTCCTATATATTTAATGCAACCTTCATTCCTTCTCTCCCGCGTGAAGTTTGAATTAGTCAACCTCCAACTAGGCAGCTAACCTCCATATCTTTATAAAACAATAGGTATCATACTCTCTCTCTACTCACTCTTCTAAATTCTCTCCCCGCCCTTTCTTTGTGAGCAAGAGATAAAAATCAGCTCCTCTACTTTTAGTCTATTCTCCAATGGTGATGAAAAGCAAACTCTACTTCGTTCTTACATTACTCTTTCTCGTCATTCTCTCAGCTCATCAATGCAATGCAAGATTGCTCAAAGAGGCAAAAGATGATCAGATAGCTCCAACTGCTACTAATACAATGGAGGTGCCAGTAACCAAAATGAAATTAGACAGTAGGTTTGGTACAATGGTGCTTAACATACTATCAAGAGGCCGTGTACCGCCGTCTGGTCCCAGCCGGGGCACCAATGAGCTCAATAGTTGAGGTGCTGAAGGTTCAGATCGAGAAACAATTCGTACATAAATGTGTTTTTTGATACATGTTTTGTTAGTTTTTAAGATTCAATTCATTTAGAGCTTTTAGATGTGAATATGATATGATATATATATACAGGATAGGTTGATTGATTTGCATGGTTACTCTGTTACTTAATTGCCATGCCTTAGTTTCTTTAAAAAAAAATTATTTGTGATTCATTAATTTCATTGTTTTATTGATTAGTGGAATTGCAGTTCGATTCTTAAGTTTTAGCTCGATTATTGTTAATTTTTTATGCTAGCAATATTGTCAATTGTTCATTTAGCCATATTTATTGCTAGCAATATTGTTTAGCCATATTTATGCTAGCAATATTGTCAATTGTTCATTTAGCCATATTTTTTTTATATTGTTAATTTTTTTTTTCAAAAAAAAATAAAAAATATATATTAATAGCAAAGAAAAAATAAAAAAATAACATAATGGGGTCTTACACCGTTATTGATTTAACAAAATAGAACACGGTTTTAGTGTCTCCTTATATGAGTTAGTATTCAGTTTACATAAATAATAGATTTGTGATATGAAACAGAGAGCAAAATATGATGAGAATTTGATATGTTGCATTAACTCTCTGATGTTTGTACAGTATGCTATATATAACAGAATGGAAAAAATAGCTGTTGGAAATAAACGGTAACTTTCTATAATAAGAAATAAAGGTTGAGTAACTTTATATCCATATTTAGTTGCTCCCTTTATTACTTATTTAGCCTATGATGAACAAAACCCGTTAAGGGTAATAAAACCCGTTAAGGGCTCTGAGGCTTATTTGTCCCTATTCTATTTTATTTTTCTACACTCCCCCTCAAGTTAGGCGTGAAGATGTTGCGTAACCCTAACTTGCTTATATTTGCTTCAAATGGTTTTGGGTCTAAACCCTTGGTGAAGACATCCGCTAATTGATCTTCACTTCTTACAAACGGAGTCTCAATTTCTTTTGATTGAATCTTCTCTCTAATAAAATGACAATCCACCTCGATGTGTTTAGTTCTCTCATGAAACACCGGGTTGGATGCTATATGACGTGCCGATTGATTGTCGCAAAACATTTGCATTGACACTTGAATTTTGATTCCACAATCCGAAAGGAGTTGTTTTATCCAAGTTAATTCGCTTGCGGTGGATGCCATGGCTCGATATTCCGCCTCGGCGCTTGATCGTGCCACGACATTTTGTTTCTTGCTTTTCCATGTGACTAAGTTTCCGCCTACAAATGTGCAAAAACCGGTTGTCGATTTTCTATCGAAGCTTCCGGCCCAATCTGCATCGGAATAGCCACATACATCGTTAGACTTGTTATTTTTCATACAAATTCCTTTTCCGGGAGTTCCTTTTAAATATCTTAGAATTTTATTTATTGCATCTAAGTGTGGTGTTCTAGGGGCATGCATGAATTTACTAATTTGGCTTACCGAAAAAGAAATATCCGGTCTAGTTACCGTTAGATATATTAATTTTCCTACAAGTCTTTGGAATTGATTTATATCTTCTAATGGTTCACCATCTTCACTATTTAATTTATTTTTGCCATCGATTGGTGTTGAGGCCGGTTTACATCCTAGTTTACCGGTTTCTTCCAACAAGTTTAATGTGTATTTTCTTTGAGAAATGAATAAGCTTTGATTTGAATATGCAATTTCAATTCCTAAAAAGTATTTTAAGTAGCCTAAATCCTTAATGTCAAATTTTTCTTTTAATTGGGCTTTTATTGTTTTAATATGGTCTTGGTTGTTTCCGGTAATAATAATGTCATCTACATATACTAGAATGATTGTGGTGTTTTCTCCCTCAATTTTGACAAACAATGAGTGGTCGGCACTACTAATTTTAAAATCGCAAGATATTAAATGAGAGCTTAGTTTTTCATACCATGCCCTTGGAGATTGCTTCAACCCATAAATTGACTTCTTCAATTTGCAAGCTAGTGTATGTTTTTGGTTTTTTTCGTAACCGGGTGGTAATGACATATATACCTCTTCTTCAAGGGTGCCTTGAAGAAATGCATTTTTTACGTCCATTTGGTATAATTTCCAATTTTGGTTTACCGCAATAGAAAATAATATTCTTACGGTATTCATTTTTGCAACCGGGGCAAAGGTTTCATAATAGTCTATACCGTAGGTTTGGGTATATCCTTTGGCAACTAACCGAGCCTTATACCGTTCTACCGTGCCATCACTATTGTATTTAATTTTATATACCCATTTACAACCTACTAATTTTTTATTTTTTGGTAATTGAACTATTTCCCAAGTGTCATTTTTTTCAAGAGCACCCAATTCTTCTTTCATGGCTTTGTTCCATTTAGGAATTTCCATGGCCTCTTCATAATTGTTTGGTTCTTGTTCTTTTTCAATTGAGGTCAAGAATGCTCTATGGTTGGAAGAAACATTGTCATATGAAATAAAATCTTGTATAGGATATTGTACCTTGTAGGTTATAAAATCCCTAAGCCTTGTTGAAGGTTGTGTAGTTCGAATTGATCGTCTCAATGGTGTTTCTTCAATGTCATGATTTTCGTCGTTTGCGGAATTTTCTTCTATTTCTTGCTCATTCTCAATTTCATTTTCAATTTCATTGTCATGGAATGTTGGTATAGCATTTTCCATTGCAATTGGTAATATAAATTCCTTGGAGGGTTCTCTCAAAAAATTCTCACAATTAGTTTCTTTATAATATGGCTCTTTTTCTAAAAATGTCACATCCCTAGAAATATATAATTTTTTATTTTTAGGGTCATAACATTTATATCCCTTTTTTTGTGATGAATACCCTAGAAAAATAGCCTTAATTGAGGTATAATCCAATTTGTCTTGTTTATTATTTTTGTGTACATAACAAGTACAACCAAAAATTTTCAAATGCTCAATGTTGATTTTTCGTTGGTAAAGAATTTCTAATGGGCTTTTGTAATCTAGATTAACACTTGGCAATCTATTAATTAAATATGTAGCGGTAAGAACGGCATCCGACCAATAAGACTTTGGAACATTATTTTGAAATAAGAGTACTCGAGTCATTTCGAGTAAATATCTATTTTTTCTTTCGGATACACCGTTTTGTTGAGGTGTATATACACATGTTGTTTGGTGTAAAATTCCTTTTTCTTTAAAGAAATTTGAGAAATTTTGATTTACAAATTCCGTTCCATTATCGGATCTAAATATTTTGATTTTAGCTTTGTATTGATTTTCTATAAAGTTATGAAAATCTAGAAATTGTGAAAAAACTTCACTTTTATCCTTTAATAAATATAACCAAGTTGTTTTAGAAAAATCATCAATAAATATAACAAAATATTTGTATCCATTAAAAGAGTTAGTTGGGGCGGGTCCCCATACATCCGAGTGAACCAAATCAAACGGTTCCTCACTCTTAGAACTTGATAATTTAAAAGGTAACCTAATATGTTTTCCTAACTTACAAGTTTCACAATTACTATTATCTAATTTTGAAAAATTAAAAAGACTCTTTAAAATCTTGTCGGAAGGATGTCCAATTCTTCTATGCCAAAGTGTACTCGATTCTTCATTTTTAGTGATGTTGAAATTGAATTTTTCTTCATTCAAAATATAAAGCCCATTTTCTAGAAATCCTTCACAAATCATAATCTTGATTATTCGATCCTGAAAAATCACATTATTTGTTAAAAAAATGAGTTCACAATTTAACTCATTTGTGATTTTACTAATGGACAATAGGTTTGATGAGCAATTTTTTAAATACAAAACATTTTGGATTATTTTTGAAAAAATCATTATTGAGCCCTCTCCAAGGATTTCCATTTTTTCACCATTTGCAACCGTTACAAATTTTTTGGTTTCATATTTTCTAAAGGAGGTTAATAGATTTTTATTTCCAGTCATATGGTCAGTTGCACCTGAATCCAAGATCCATCTAGAATTTTTTGGAAAATATGATAAATTTGCTACATGAATCATACCAGAGGTCTTTGGATTATCTTGTTTCTGGTTCAGCAACACGGTTAACTGTTGGAGAAGCTGCCTCATCGGATCCGAGTTGCTAGAAGCGGAAGCGGCTCCAGCGGTATTAGAAGTAGACGGTTCGGACTCGTCTCTCCCAGCCATCAGACCCGATCTTTCGCCTCTATCTCGCTCCCGCTCCCAGCCCCCTTTCTCCCCCTTTCGATCATCGGCTCCGCCCCTCTTTTGCCATTTGGGTCGGAGGTGAGGATGGAGGAACCAACACTGGTCCTTGCGATGACCCTCTCTCCGACAGTGGTCACATTTTACCCCGGTGTTGTCTCTTCTCACCTCCGGCCGAAAGTTAGGGTTAGGCTTAGCCGTGACCGCGAATGCTTTTGTTTCGGTGTTTTCAGTGGGCTGAGATGCCATCACAGCCCTTCTTGTTTCTTCTCTGTCTATCATGGCCGCCACCTCATCTGAGGAAGGTAGCTCGGCCAATAACAGGATTTGTGACCGCACAGCCTCGTAGCTGGAGTCGAGGCTTGCTAGAAATTGAAAGATGGCATCTTGTTCTTCTCGTTTTTGAATTTCAGTGAGATCAGTGGTGGGAGGCCGATAAACCCTAAGTTCATCTCTTTTCTTTTGAAGGTAACCGTACAGTTCCATTGATGATTGGCCTTGTTGTTGTTTTGCTTGTTGGTAATCTCTTTGGATTTGGTAAATGTGGGAGTAATTTTTTCTATGGCCATAGAGTTGCTCGGCTCTTTCCCAGATCTCTAAGGCACTGTCTTTGTAAGAGAGTAAGTCAGATACCTTTGGCTCCATGGTTGCAAGTAGCCAAGTGATGACAGTGTGATCGCTTGTTCGCCATTTTGCTAATTCCTTTTTTTCGGCCTCAGTTGCTGGTTCAGACAATTTTGGGATTGTATAATTTTTGTCGATGTGATTGCTTTTTTTCTCGGCCACTCAAAGCAAATTTAACTTGCCTTGCCCATACATGGTAATTCTTACCATTGAGCATTACCCCTGTGAGTTTTTCGTAATTCTGTGCCATCTCAGTTTTTCTGGTATTTTTTCTGGTAAGGGTTGAAGGCTTTGCAGTTGCTGGTACTGCTGGTTTTTGTTTGTTGGCACTTCTGGTGTGCTTGAATTATGGATTCTTGCAGTTGCTGGTACTGCTGCTGATTTCTTGTTTTGAGTCAGGAATTCATTCCCGCTCTGATACCATAATAGATTTGTGATATGAAACAGAGAGCAAAATATGATGAGAATTTGATATGTTGCATTAACTCTCTGATGTTTGTACAGTATGCTATATATAACAGAATGGAAAAAATAGCTGTTGGAAATAAACGGTAACTTTCTATAATAAGAAATAAAGGTTGAGTAACTTTATATCCATATTTAGTTGCTCCCTTTATTACTTATTTAGCCTATGATGAACAAAACCCGTTAAGGGTAATAAAACCCGTTAAGGGCTCTGAGGCTTATTTGTCCCTATTCTATTTTATTTTTCTACAATAAATTAAATGTTCACGTAATTGGATTAATTTTTAATCCTTGAACGTAACTGCAAAAAGGTCTCAAGTCAGTTTTGATTAAGCAAAATTATACACAAATGGTTTTTGTATTCACCATATATGATTCAGTATTCAATTTACCTATTAATTAGTGTTCAAATAATCTGAATAATTTATTTATAAATAATGTCTAAACATATTTCCTAAAATTAAGAAAAACATTGTTTTCAAGCACATTTCGGAAGGCGGATATCTACGCACATAGAGTGAATGAGGTTAATTTATCCTTATCTATTTTCAAAATGTATGTGCTTATATATATTTTTATATATAGTTTAGAGTAAAAATGTTATTATTTCTGTAAAATTAGCTCTCATACTTAGCATAAAAAATTTATATAATTAACTTTCAATATGTATTTCTATATATGCACATGTACACAAACACACTTACACACTTCCAGTAAGAAATCCACAATTACTTGACATAAAATCACGCCTATTACATACTAATCACGTTTACGTTATTTGTATATATATATATATATATATATAAAAAAAAAAAAGAGGAATGGTTGGTTTATGAAGTCAAAGTGTCAAAACCGAAAGCTTTATTGATACGCGCTTCTTTGTCCTCGCTAGGGGTGTTCAAATGGATCGGTTTATTCGGTTTTAAACCGAACCGGTAAATTTCGGTTTAATTGGATCGGTTGTTCGGTTTAAATGGTTTGGTTCGGTTTAGTTTTTGAAGAAGTTCGGTTTAAATGGTTCGGTTCGGTTTTGGGATCTCCAAATCGGTTTGAACCGAACTAACCGGTTTAATAAAAAATGGATCGGTTTATAATGGATCGGTTTATTTTGTGTGGTTTATAATGGATCGGTTTATCAAAAACCGGCTTGTGTGGTTATCAAAAATGTTATCCAAATCGGTTTGAACCGAACCAAGCGGTTTTTAAATGTTTATTTGTAACTTGAAATGTTTGTATTCGGTTCAACCGAACAAACCGAAGTTTAAATCGGTTTAATCGGTTCGGTTTTAGATCGGTTTGGAATTTTAATTCGGTCGGTTCGGTTGGGTTTTCAAAATTCGGTTCAAACCGCGGTTCGGCAAAAAAAGTTCGGTTTGACCCGAACCGACCGGTTGAACACCCCTAGTCCTCGCAATGCACAGCATCAGCATGTTATTGTTAGTCATATTTATATTGTTTAATGTTTAACGTGCAAAAGAAGGAAAAGACATATCGGATCGGATCCATTTCAACGTTTAACACAAAAACCGGTCAGACATAGGCACCTAGCCCAATTTCAAGCCAGCAATAAATTACTTGGGCCTTAAATAATGATGATGATGATGAAGCCTTACTTCAGAAAAGAAATTGTCAGTGTGGAGGGATCGGATGACATTATTTTTTGGTGATATCGGATGATACTGTGCATTTTCAAAGTTTTCAAAGTCCAAATAGTCGATCCAAACCGTTCAATATGATGGATATATTACAATGTACCTGCAGATCAAATTTTACATTTTTTTGAATTTTTTTACTAGTTATTAAGTATTTTACAAAATCGTTGTTTTCAGACCAATAAATTTTTGTATCCATCTTAATAAATAGTAAAAAAATTCAAAAAAATGTAAAATTTGATTTGCAAGCACATTTTAATATATCCATCATATTGAACGGTTTAGATCGACTGTTTGGACTTTGGTCGTAATACATTTTAACTGGTCTTTCTTGGAGCTTATCTGTTATTACCTTTGCGTAATTCATCATATAGGGATAACAAAGAGTTGTCCAATTAATATAGGAAATTAAATGACATAAAAAATCGCCTTAATATTAAATTCGAAACATCCAAATTTTATTTAACAGTTGATTAATTGATACGGGCCACCTTTAGGTGATTTAAAGTAATTATTGCCGCTCCAACTTATGAGCAAATAGCAAAAGGCCTTTTTTTGCATCTAGTGAAGGCCTACTAAGCCCAATGTTGGCAGTTAAATCTTTCCTTGTTAAGCCTATTAATAGGCGGGTGTGTGCCCAGTAAGCCAATTTGAAGGCTATATAACAAATTTATTATATTAGCATGATTTTTTTCTTTTTCGGAGCGCTTAAGGGTGTCAATGGTACTTTTTTAGCTGTTTACCCGACCCGTATCATATTCGATAAGGCGGGTATGGGTAAGATTGTTTTTTCGTTAGCTTATTGGGTATGGGTATGGATAAGAAATTTTTTTCGTTAACTAAATGGGTAAGGGTATGGGTAATGACTATTTCATACCCGTTATCCTATAGGGTAATTATGAAATCTAAATATATATTCAATTCAATTTCCAACCCACCTAAATATGTATTTGTGTTTTTAAATTTTCTTCATTTATAAAACAATTTAATTGGAATTGATTGCACATTCATTTTTATTTTTTATTAGAAATATAATTACATATGTACGAATGAGTTTTTTATATTTAATTTGTAAAATATAATAAAACTAATTATTATATTAGTAATATCCGTTATTAATCCACTACCGTTTCAATAATATTAACGGGTAAGGGTAGGGTAGGATAAGGTCAATTTTTAATGAGTATGGGTAGGGGACGGGTAAAGTCAATTTTAATAGGTATGGGTATGAAAATGCCTTCACTCGACCCGTACCGTACCCATTGACACCCCTAGGAGCGCTACTGCCTACAAAGTAAAAAGGCACAGCTCTTTTGCAGTTGTACATATTTCATTAGATGATTCCTCACGAGTTTTGAAGTCCACAACTAGAGTGGGAAAAATGGCATGGCGGAGCCGGCTCCGTCACAGAATGGCACGGTACGAGTGTCGGTTACATGCTGTGATTCGCGCGTCCCGTGTCATGACTATTTGTGTGCCGTAACTATTTTTAGAAAATTTGACACGGCATGGCACGTAAAAAACTAGTCACGACACGGCACGTGGTCACACAAATCACATGTAATTAGAACCGAGACCAAAGTTATGACGTGTTAATCATGTACAGCATGACATGTTTTTTCCTCTATCCACAACCACATCTTTTGCCAAAATTTATTATTTTAATATAAAAAGTCGCGTGTATCAGTGTATGAATGGATTAACAATTTTAACTCTCATAGTCATTTTACATTTAAAAAGGATATGAACATTTTTTTTTTCCACATTAGACAGTTCGGATCTAATTTTATATCAATAAACTTGGCCGACCAACAAGTAAAAAGTAATTATACGGTCACACTTGATTGGGACCATCAGATCCGCAGTAAATGGTTGAGATCACATCAATCCGATCAAATTTGAGTTGATGCCATGTCTAAGCCGTCCGATCATCATGAATTTCAAAATTCATGCGCACAATGTATTTGATCACATTGATCAGACAATTCTGACATGGCATCGGACCGTTCCCGTTTCCTTTCTTTTTACAGGAGGCTATTTTGATTATTTTGTACTTTAAAAAATAATGAATCAGAGTAAACAGTCTGCTGTATATAATTACAACATCCTCTAAATTAATAAAAACTGGAAATGATTAAGGAATAGCTGCTGTTTCTTAAGCTGTTGTAAGAAAAGCGGTCCAGAGCAACAACAAATTAGGAGTACATAAAAAGAAGTGCTATTAGAGAAAAGCCACCTTTCTCGGTCGCTTTACCATGCAATGATGTAAAATAAAAAAGCTAGCTTAGCTTTAGCTAGGTGCTAATTGGCCCCATCAAATCATAACATCTGGTTGCTTTTATAAGTTGCTAGATTATCATTAATGGAACTTTAATGATTCCTAAGGCAAAATAATAGATGCAAAATGGAAAGACATTTTATGGCTCATGTGAAATCATCTTAATAACCATCTAAAACGTGAGTCTCAATATGCTCTTTTAGACCCGTTAGGCAATAGAGGAATATAATTAATAGAGAATCAAATAGATTGTATCAGAGGAGTAGAACTAGGGTGCTCCTAAGCTCACCAAGTCCTTCCGTGAGCGCTGTTAATTAACGGATAGAACTTACAAATTGCTCCGTTAATCTTCGTGCGGAAGCGGATCTTGCGAGCGTAGTAGTATCACTGGTTCTGCAAGGAATCACAAGCCGAAGCCGGAAGCCCTGCGTTTTCCACGACCTAAGACCTTCAGACTTAACAGAGTTTCTTGGTGCGTTTTTCTCTCTTTCTTGTCAGTCACTATTCTGTTATGATATTAGATAGATCAGACAGAAGGACAGAATCTGGTATATATAAACCAACGCACCTCTTCATAAAGGGTCTGCACCTATTCATAACGGGTCGGGTTTTGGATTCAGGTTTCCCATAACGGGCGTACCAATTAATAAATCCAACATCTCCCACTCGCACAAAATGGGATACCCGCTATAAACTAAGATAACGTAATCTCTTAATCTCTTATCTCTGTTAAAATTCATACAAGGAAATAGGACGTGACCAGCATATTTTAATTTGAGAGCATATGTTGTTATCCAACTGTTAGGTATGTATAACAACATCTAAGTAGAGTAAATATGCAGTACCCCAGATCATCAAGTCACATATTTTTAAGTATTACATGATCTCTTTTATTTATTGATACAATCATACTTATATATTCACAATTATGTTACATTAACATAATTGGTGCACCAGTGAATATAACCTAATGTAACATTCAAATGATCTTTTTCTTTTATCTAAAATCTCTTCATTCCAAATCAATTGCTATCCAGATATGTTCCCTTAGATCGCATCATACATGATCATTAGCAACATTCCAAAATAACTAATTGAAAAAGAACTTCAAGTATTTAGTAAAAAATCGAAGAGTACTATGAGATCATTTTGATCTCGCGGGTCTCACACAACAAAGAAGAAGAGATCATATCTTATGTTACCCTGTTGGTCAATTGCACATATGGTATGAAACATATGTTATGGTATTACTCTCCATTTCTTATGGAGCGTATGTCTTAAACTAAAATCCAATACCATACAAGTGATAGTTCAGATATACACAATATCTAACTTGAGTCCACAACTCTACTTATTATAAATCCAATAACAGGACTCCCACTTGGCATAAGACAGTTAAGGTAAATAGTGGGTATTTCACCTTCATGTGTTCCCATGTATGAGGAAGTGAACGAATCACTGCTTGGAGTTGTTGTTCATCAGTCAAAACATGGCCAGCGTCCTTCAACTCGCTAATCATATTTGACATCTCCCAGAGATGTTGGCGCATGCTATGATTAGGACGCTTCTTGTAAGTATCAAACTTGATGGTGAGTTGTCTCAATTTTGTAACAGAAGTTCCACCGAACTTCTGCTTCAAAGCAATCCACATCTCTTTGGCAAGATCATATTGCCTAAACTCACGCATCAGATCATTTTCCATACTGCTCAGCAATGTAATGCGAGCAATGGAGTTCTTCTTTTTCCAGGACTCATATGCAGCACTATCACTAATGTGCTTTTCATTTTTACCTTTGTCTAATGGAAGAGCTTAGTGAGCTTAGGAGCACCCTAGTTCTACTCGTATTAGAGATATTAGTGGGTATAAATTGTAGGAGTTGATTAATATTGTAATAGTAATAGGTAGGAGATAATTAGTGAAGTTGTTTAGACTATAGTAGAGAGGAATAGAGATTTTTTTTTAAATAAAGGGTTTTTTTTTATAAGTTGGAATAGGATGGGAATAGGGACATAATTTTTAGAATATGCATTAGCCTAATACCATCTAAGATTTTATAAAGAAAGAGAATTGTATCTATCTTGTGTAGTTGAGTATAATTATATGACACTTATTTATAGTCTTCATTAAGATACAATCGTAAACAACTCCACTAATTATCTCCTACTAATCACCATTACAATGTTAACCAATTCATACAATTTACACCCACTATTATCTCTAATACAATCTATTTAATCCTCTCCAAGATTTATAAAGAGAGAGAATTGTATTGATCTTGTGTGTTTGAGTACAATGACATGACACCAGGCTTGATTAAGATACAATTCTAAAAAACTCCACTACTCATCTTCTACCTACCATCATTACAATGTTAATCAACTCCTACAATTTACAATCACCATTATCTCCAATACAAATATTTGATCCTCTATTAGAATAGAGTGGAAAAAATATTTTATTTCCGCCGTACAATAAAAAAAAGTGAGTGAAATTGGAGAATTGAAAAAGTGGAGTTGAATTTGAACTTTTGCAGTCAAATCTCTATTTTTTTTTTTTTTACATTTTAATTCATCATATATTTCTTTATGAGTCAGTTCTCTATTTCATGGAAAATGTGAAATAGAGAAATGAATATTTTTCAAGAGATAAATTTGATTCGTTTATCAACCCAACACTCGAAATAGTGAAGAATAAAAGTCTATTCCATATTCTACTTTTTTTTCTCACTTTTTCTCTCATCTAATAGTTTGACCAACATATAAATCCAAGGTAAATTCATTTTAACTATAGCAGGCAATTTGATCCATCCAAGGTAAATTCATTTTAAATCAGATAGCTAGTCTTTGTCGACAAAAGTAAATCCTACGACAGAAACCAAGGTCAACGACAATAACAACCGTAGAAGATTTCTATTTGATTTAGAAGTGGCCTATTAATAAATTAAAGGGCTCGTTTGACAAATTAAAGAGTAATGTAAGAACAGTATTATTTGAATAGTAGGAATAGAATAATTTATAAATAGTGCCATTCAAATAGGTGTTAGAATAATATTGTTATTGTTCTAAGCAGAACAGTAAAATTGCTATTTGTTAACATGGTAGTTGGAATAATGAAAATATATAGATCATAGTTAAATATTGGAGAAATTGGAAAAAGACCAAAATACCCTCCTATTTTTTTGTGACTTGTTACAAGCATATGATTGTTTTATGCTTTGTTGTATGAATATTGCTGGATAAAAAGTGACAAGGAGGCCTCACTATTGTGCTCAAGCATGTATGTATGTGTAGAGCTAATGTTGTTAAACAAGTATATATAATGTCTGATTTCGACTTCAACAGGTGTAAAAAAATGTAATACTTAGCTCTACATGATCTAAAAATAATTTAGTGACAAAGACGACACATATGTCTTATGTGAGAGGTCATGAGTTCAAAACTCAGATATAAAATATCTTTTGTAACAAAGGTTGAAATAAAGAATCTTGGATGACTTAACCTCTATTACTCTATTTCAAAAAAAAAAAAAATTATCAGAAAAAAACAAAGAAAAAACCAGAACACTACCATCAACACCCAAGCTATATATGTTCCCTATCTAGTATACACTACTGCCTAAATCTTACTAATTATATCTTGTTTTAGAATCTCTCTTTCAAAATTATCATCAATATTAGTGGTTTAAATTTTTTAAATAATATGTATACATATCTTATGTCGGTTGTGAAAGATGTGAGGCTGCTGTCAGCTGTCAGGAGAGATCTACGGTTGAAGAGGCAGGGCAGTTTCAATGCTCTTCCGCTATTCCACCTATGTCGAATAGCAGAATAGGCTAATCAGCATGCTATTTGAAAACTCTATTCAGCATTTGACACGATATACTGGAAAAGAGAACTATTCCATTATTCCAGTTGGAACCACATCCACCAAACAGAACACCAAGTTTATTACTCATTACTTCGATAAATATAACATCTTATTTGCCATATATAATGGGGACCGCATATTTTATATGATTTCCTTGTCTAAGTGCCAGAATAAAGTAAGATCGGTAGGTTCTAGTAGGGGTGAGTAAATTGTTCATAACTCGTGACTCGCTCATAACTCGCTCGTTAAAATCTCAACTAGCTATAACTCGCTCATTAACTTAATGAGCTGAGCATGAGCATACTCTAACTCACTCATAACTCGCTCATTAAGAACTAACATGTAGGGCTGTGAGAACGACAAGAAGATTGTTGTTTGATTTTGTTAAATTTACTTGTGAATAATTTTTTGTTAAATTATGTATTGTTTATTTAGGTTGGATTATGACAAATTTGTTAAATTCTATAAATGAAAATTAGTTTTTGAATGATGTATTTTAAACAAAAAAAACTCAAAACAAATTGCTTACAAGCTTAATTTCTTAACGAGCTGCATAATGAGCACGAGCATACTCCAACTCGCTCATTAAGTTAATGAGCCGAGCATTAGCATACCCCAACTCGCTCAAACTAGCTCGTTCATTAATCATCCCTAGGTACTAGGGTGGAAAAAACGTGACGTGACGTGCCGTGCCGTAACTAACACACCGTGATTTTGGTCTCGTGTCGTGTCGTGATTAAGTTAATTTTTCACGTGCCGTGCCGTGACCAAAATGTCAAGGGGTGGTCACGGCATGCGAATGGTCACGCCACGTGAGTCACGTCATGTCCAAACGTGACTCGCGTGACCATGTAATCATAATTTAGATTAGTTTATTCAAGATTCATCATTTGATCAATATATAATTTAATTACAAGTGACTCGCGTAATCACATATCGTGCCATGCCGTGACTAGATATTTTATGTGACGTGCGTGCCAAAGTTTTAAAAGATAGTCACGGCAAGGAACACATGAGTTACGGCACGTAACTGTGCCGTTCCGTGACGGAGCGGCTCCCCGTGCCATTTTTCTCACTCTAGTAGGTCCTATATATTTATTAATTATATTATTTGTGACAATTTTGAATTTTTTTTTCATCAAAGTCCCTGCATTTTTGCATCGTATGCTATTGAACCCGTGTATTTTGTGTGGGTCCGAGAGAACAGGGGCGGAACCAAGGCCTGGGCCAACCTGGGCCCTGGCCCCCCCTTGGCCCCAGAAAACATATAAAGTCCTTTTAATAAAATAAAAAACTGGCTGGAGATTACGATTAATTCCTGGTTCCTGGCTCCCCCTACCGATTATTCCTGGTTCCTGAGCTCTTAGGCCCCCCTACCGATCATTTCTGAATCAAGTCTGCATCTCCAGTCACGATTCCCTGCTGAGTACCACTTACTCTCCAGTGTCTTTTCAATGGTGAGGACGCTGCGATAGCGAGAAAGGTCCCCTCTTGGATAACGACCTCTTCCCTTCACGCTATCAGAGTTGGCTCTAATTGGGTGGGCCCAACGGTTAAGTGACTCATCTAACTCCTCTTTTACCAAATGGATTTCGCTTTCTCTTTTATTCTGTAAAGCTTTCTTTTATGCTATCGATTCATCAACTTCGTTCTAAGGCAACGATCATCTACAACTGCTTTTCAAAATGAGATGGTTGGATCCGACAGTCTGCTTAAGAAGAAGCATCAGGAGGAAATCGCATCGGCGGCGCAAATTGCTTACCCGGGCACTTATTATGAGACATACAATGCATTACAGGCGTAAGATCATTCCGCTTGCACCGGGTTATTCTATTCCACGAGAGAAGATTATAGTACTCGTAATGTAAACCACCTGCATATATATTTTCTTAATTTTTTATTCGTAAGCAACCGAACTGATTTTTACTGTTTTGTCATCATATGCAAAGATTTGTACGACTTTTGACGGTGACATGCTCTCTACTCCAGTGTCCAACGGTTGGTGCTTTGTCTATGCCATCTGCTTTCACGGGTTACTTTTCCGTACAATTGCACAGTAAGTTCAAAGTTGTATCTAATTAATTATAAAGATTATATAGGTTTAAGAAAGATATATTAACCCAAAATAAATTTGTTGCTCTGCAGCGATGAATTTTGCATTCAGCATTTTTCTTTTTTCTTTTTCCTGTAAATGAGGCATAACTACGCAGTAACATATAATTAAATATGATCGCATTTTATTTTAGACTCGTAGCCGGTACGTGCAGTGTTGTTAATTACAAGGGTTGTATCCAAATTTCGAATTTGTTTAGCACGACATGAGATAACACGGCCCAGGGACGGATCCAGGATTTTCGTCAGTGGGGGGCAAAAAAAATATCGAATCGGGTTTAAATATCTAATCAGGTTTAAATTCATTAACCAATTGGATACTCAATAAAAAACAATACTTTAACTTATATTTTCCAATGTTTTGGCTTGTAATTTCTGATGTTTTGATTTATATAATTCTAATTATCAATCAAAATTCAACAAATTTATTTTAATTTTAATCCTAAATTTAACCCGAATTACAAATTAAACGTCCAGAGGGGGGCAAAAAAAATTCCGGGGGGGGGGGGGGGGGGCAGAGTCAATCAGAACCGATAAATCTCCACTAAAACTCAAAATTCAAGAGGGGGCAGCTGCCCCCCTGGATATACTTGGGTCCGCCCTGACACGGCCCTTATAAGCCGACACGGCACGACACTTATGAGCTTGACAGAGTCTTCTATGGTTGTTCGACAAAAAGTTTCTACAGTGATCTCGATTGCACCCTTTTTTGGGTGCTGTATTGTATTTGTATCTTTTAAACACCCAGTACCAATGCAAAAAAAAACACCCTGTACGGCTCTACTCCTATTTCAGAATTTGTCTATCTCGACTTTGTGAAAAAAAAAAAAAAAAAAAAAATCTTCATCCTCTGTTTGAATATTTTTCAACTGTCACAGCTTTGAAACTTTGTGCAAATTTCAATTCGCGATTTATGGCAAGGTGGGGCTCCTTGAAGAAGACCTTTGGAAAAAAGAGCTTCTGTTTTTCTGAAATGTGTCCAGCAACATACTTTTCTAGATTCTGACATATGTTAGCAATTAATGTCAGGGGTGGACCCAGATGGTTCCAGTGAAATTTTGAGTTTGTGGAGATTTATCGGTCCCGACTGACTTTGTCTCTCTTGAAATTTTTTTTGTCCTCCTTTGAACGTTTGATTTGTAATTCAGGTTAAATTTAGGGTTAAAATTGAAATAAATTAGTTAAATTTTGATTGGTAATTAGAATTATAAGTCAGAGAATCAGAAATTACAAGTCAATGAAGTATAAGTTAAAACATTGTTTTTTATCGAGTACCTAATTTGTTAATGAATTTAAACCCGATTCGATATTTTTTTGTCCCCCCCCTAGCGAAAATTCTGAATCCGCCTCTGATTAATGTTACCATAATTATTAGTTCATCTGACACAGAAAGGATGTTTAATTCTTGTTTTTGAAAACTAATCCATAATTTTTTCTACATAATTATTTTTTAGTTATATCCATAATTTGAAGTATTTAGCAGCCTCTCAATAAGCATTCTATAAATCAAGCTATCATCCACAGCTAACACATAGAATTGCGCCTCTCCATTAACTGTCATTTCTCTCTAATCTCATGACTTTTGCTTCTTATACCCAAATTACTAAGTTTAAACTCCTCTTGCCCGGATTAAGGCACTATTTTTCTTGAATTAAGCCTCATTTGCCTTCTTAGTCTTTGAAGCAACTACTTTTCTTAATCCGGTTATATATACCGAACACCGACTCCTTAGCTCTACATAAAATTTAATCACATGTTGGTTGCAAGACTGCCTCAGTTTAGACATCATATCAAGTTTTAATTAACTGCCTATGTAATCATTTACAGTGGATCTCTTGAGCCTGAGTTGAAAAGAGATGGTAAATCACCAGTCTCAGTCGATTCTTAGTAAGAGAGAGTCGCAGCCTCAAAGGGAGAGATCTCTAGGGAGAAGGAGAAGAACAGTATCATATATCATTTTTGTTTTGTGCTATATAATAAAATGTAAAACTATATTTTTACAGAACGGATAAAAATGTAAATTTTTATATTTCAAAATATATTAATTATGGGTTAAATGAAAAAAGGGGATAGAAAAAGAATGTTAAGTTTTAATGAAAATTATAAGATATCATGATGTAATGATGTAATGATGGGTATGTTAGAAATTTTTTAAGTTTTGATGGGTATATTAGAAATTAACCATAAAAAGGAAAATATGTAACACATAAAGCCTCTTCAACAATTAGGGGTGTCAATGACACTCTTTTACCCGTTTACCCGACCCGTATCGTATCCGAAAAGACGGGTAAGGATGAAATATTTTTTTCGTTAGCTTATAGGGTACAGGTAAGGGTAATGATTTTTTTTTTCGTTATCTTATCCGTTATCTAACAAGATAATTTTTAAAAATAAAATTATATATATAGATATATATTTGTATGAAGATAATACATGATACAATAAAGTTTTGTATTTTACTAAATTTTCATAATACAAATTAGTTGTATTTATTATTATTATTTTCTTTTTTTTCTTGTTTTGAAATTTTTTTTATAGAAAGCATAAATCGAGATGTCAATGACACTTTTTTATCCGTTTACCCGACCCGTACCGTATTCGAAAAAACGGATAAGAGTAAAGATTTTTTTTCGTTATCATAACGGGTACGGGTATGAAAATGCTGCCACCCGACCCGTATCGTACCCGTTGACACCCCTACTCGCTGTACATAAACATAGGAGAAGCCAAAAGAATATAAAATAGTAAGAATAAACAGAGTTGTCCTGATTCATATTTTGAAAAAAAGAAACAAAAACAGAGCAGCTGACATAAACTAGAGAAAGCTGGACGATCCTTGCAAATTAATCTTTTTTTGTTATTTAAAAAAAATTACACTTGTTCGAAGAAAGAAAATACTTCTTAGAATTAATATTGACAATCAAGCATATCGAAGATCTCCCCAAATTTTCTTAAAAACATCAATAATCACTGCATGATACTCACTTGAATTTAGTACCAGATAACACGTCAGCAATTCCTCGAAATCCTTCGCCTTGCGAATTCCGTTCTCTGCAATCATCTCCAATACGCTCTCTCTGAAATCCATCCATGGGTTAACAGAAGTTTTCACCACAATAAACCCTCTCGTTAATGGGTTTCGGGCCTGATAAACCCGCAATCTTCTACTTCTCAGCCTTGGCGAGCTCGGTTGATCTGCTAAAGCTTCTCTTTCCAAACCCTTTGTTTTGATTGGCCTCAATTTAATCTCCGGGTTTCCTTTGAATTCAGCTGAAATGTCGAAATGATTTAACTTATCTTCTTCGGTGTAGACATCCCGATCATACGGCGGCGATTTGGACATGGAAGCTATAGGAGGTTGCATAAGTACTTTTCTTGAATTTTGGTTGGTTTTCTTTGAAGTTTCTGTTGGGAAATGGATGTCTATTGCTTTTGGATTGCTCTTGACAGGGAATTTGTCGACGCCTTCTTTGGCTGAGAAGTAAAAAGATGCTCTGTTTGGGAGGTAAGGTTGAGAATTAGGAGGTGGGAGAGGCTTTGGTGTAGTTGAGGTTGCATGAAAATGATTTCTCTTGTTTGTGAAGGAATTGTGGTTTTTGGTGCCTTTGCTCATGTCTTTCAGCTTATAGAACCATGAATTTGGTAACACGTCTGTTAATTTGAATTTGTGTTTCCCCATTTGAGAGAGAGAGCTTAATTATTAAAAGAAGAGGATGTGAAATGCCGAATGCATTGCATTTAGTGTTATTAGGAGCAATAAGTACACTATAGACTTGCATTACATCCTTCTGTACTATTGGGAATTAATTGGATAAAGTGTCAGAGCTGGAAAGAGATGCGCAGACAGAAAAAGATGCACTGAAAAAAAAAAAAAACGAATTCGGAGGGCTGCTAGGGCTGTAAACGGATATGGATATCCGTCAAGATATCCGCTCCGAATCCGCTTATTATCCGAATCCAAATTTAAACGGATACGGATATCCCGGATACGGATATTCCGGATACGGATACGGATATTTTTTGCATAGGGAAATTTGATACGGATACGGATAATTCTTTAAAAGTATAAACGGAGCGGATATCCGCACTATCCGGATCCGAAATTTCAACTTCTCCGCTTCGCTGTAACTTGACTTTCAGCGGTTAATATTCCCTAACTCCTCTCCATTCTTATATTTTCTCCATTTCTTTACCTTTTTTTAATTTACTTTTGTTTTTCTTAATTGTTTTTAATTTTTTTAATTTAGTATTTGTACTTAAAGTTCATATGACTCAATTATCCGACAAGTATTCGTTTCGAATTTGTATCCGTGGATTATCCGCTCCCTATTCGTATCCGTTTAAGATGGATTTGGTTTTGAATTTTGATATCCGTTTACTATCCGTATCCGTATCCGCTCATTGAAAAACGGATACGAATTTGGTATCAGCATTATCCGCTCCGAATCCGCTCCGTTTACACCCCTAAGGGCTGCTCATGGTTTAAATAAAAACAAATTCCAATACCTCATTCCTTTCATACCTCATCATACATTCATACCTCATGTTTTATATCTTCGTTTTTAAAGTTTAAATTATCGATCCGAACCGCTCAACATAAATATACATACTAAAATATGCTTGGGATAATTTTTTTTAATTTTTGAAATTTTGTTTCTATTTTTTAAGATAGGTACAAAATCACTTAATTTGGACTGTTCAAAAATAGTGATTTTGTACCTCTCTTAAAAAATAGTAATTTTCTTATAAAATTTATAAAATTTGGTCTCCAAGTATATTTTAGTATGGATATCATGTTGAGCAGTTCGGGTCGACAGTTTGGACTTCGAAAATGAAGATATACAACATGAGGCATGATGAGGTATGAAAAACATGAGATATTGAAACCCTTTTTACATATATATGTAATTTTATTCAAATCATAAAATTGAAATTATTTACGAATTTTGAATTATCTAGATATGATCGTATGAAAAATGGCTATACTCACTTGATCATTTTTTGACAGGAGTTACAGATTTTAATTTGGATCAAAATTAATAGATACTATTAAAAATTCTTCTAAATGATGGACAGCCCATCTATAATTTTTAATAAAGGTTGTCCAAATTCTAATTGAATTTATCATATAGATGTACACTAGTATTGTTAAAATAAATCGCCTCACTTAGGTAGCAAAGGTATACTCATTTAAAAATGGGTAATTATATATTTTTTTTAATTTAACACTGAAGGTTTTTTATCCTACCGTCTTACTTGGAGAAAATGGGTAATTATTAATTAAGGAAAAAAATGTTGTGTAACATTCCTGAAAAAATAATTATGAAAGGAGGCGAATGAGTTGGTAATGCACTAATGCTTACGACCTTCAATTGCTGATATTGTTCATTGGTTCCGAGTCATAATTAAAATTAAGGAGGAAAGCTTGCAAGGATGCAACTATGGTTTGTTTATGTTATTATGTTGTGTAGCTTTAGGATAATTATTGGAAGACCCATTTGTGCCTCTAATTATTGTTCACGGGATAGCCGCTTAAACAACTATTAATTTACCTACTTTTTTTTTTGTTGAAAACCAGTAAGCAATTGCATTGATTAAAAAAGTTACAAACTAGCTGTTACATAATATTACATGATATTTATTAAAATAATTTGTATACTTGTAATATATACACATTGTTGCTCCGACCAAACGACCTAATATAAATCCTCTTCTATGAAAATTGTTTTCAGAGGCCACTAAATTTTGGCTCGTATTGTGAAGAACCATTGAACTTTAAGTCATCTTCTTAATTAAGCTTATAAATTTGCAAAAAATAAACTAATATAATGTAATGATGTAAATATTTTTTGTTGATATGAAAGTCTATTTTTACTTGTTTTACACACACAAAAAATCCAATCAACAAATTATGAATCACAAAAAGTTTACTCACTCGGAACATTTTAACCATTCATTTTCTTTATTTTATAAGAAAAAATAGCATACTAACAAGAGTTCTCGTTCGAGAAAGACAAAAGTATGCCCTAGTTATGAGTTATTACAAGTGTTTGTCTTATAAAGATCTATTTGTTAGTTTGAGAAAAAGAATAGTCTTTCATTTAACCGGATAATTGTTCAATGAGAAAGACATCCGAATTCGAATACGGATAATTTTGAAGCTCCATAAATGAAACGGATATCCGGTTATATCCGGATCCGAAAACAATCTAAAAAGTGACTATCTTCTCTCTCTTCTGTCTACGCATGTTATTAAAGAGAGCCGGTCAGGCCTTATATAATATCCACTGTTTACTATTACATCTGTTGTGGGACTAACCCATTCGCATATCCGGACAGCAGAATTTTTCTTTTTCTTTTTACTTTCATTCCGTGCAGGGTGCAGCGGTGCAGAGCATGAATGGTGCCATGACTAATGAGTTTTTTTTTATTACTTACATTTTTGCCATGTCTATTGAAGCATATGTCAAGTGTTCAACTTTTATTGGACGCAAGTTTTTTGATGAAATTTCTTTCTTAATTAACTGAATTGATTGATTGAAAATTTGAATCAGCATTCTGTATGGGCATTATTCATTTATTTTTCTATTTAAATTTAATTAATTAATATTTATATCTTAATGTTTATATGATTCAATTATCCGACAATTATTCATTTCGTATCCGTATTCAAATCCGTATCCGTATCCGTTTAAGGCGAATTTGATTTTAAATTTTGACATATGTATATTATCCGTATCCGTATTCGTATCCGATCATTGAAAGGATAGCAAAATTATTACTTTAGTAAATGTTACAATTTATATGGAGTTCAATTTTGTTAAGTCATTGTGTTTGAATTGATTTACACCAATATCTCATATAATAATATCATAAAAATATAGATGGTTGCCAATAAAAAAATACGAAATGGAAATAACTTTTATTTTTATTTTTCAGTATATTAAAGGACTATGAATCGTTGCATATTCGTGCTATATCTTTGGTAAAACGAAATGAATATATATTATATAACTTAGCTAGCTGATTAGCTCTCACAGAAAATACATTTCAATCATAAATAATTCGTGATTTAACTAAAGAGGACAGTACAGTATTCATTTTTGACAACTGGCATCTATAGCTTAACTAACATTTAAATTTTTTTTTTTTTTTTGCATTACGTGTTCTGGATGTGTCGGTTTTCTTAAGATATTGCCGTTAAACATTTTTAAAATCAAGATAAATAAATTCCAAATAAAACAGGATTGCACTAGGTTTTTCGAGTATAGATTGGGTTTTGTTCAAAGTGCTTTGGACAAAGCTTCGTCCAAAACTAAGATTAAACGTCTGATTTGTATTGAGATTAGTGTAAATATATTTAAAACTTAATAAATTTAAATAGCTGTTTAAATCTAAAAGTCTGCACTAATTTTGATGTAAATCGGACAGTTTAGATCTACCAAAGCCATTTGAACAAAATCAAATACCTTTCGAGTATCCCTCAGTACTGCACGTTTCTGAGGAAATCTCAACGGAGCAATTTTTTTTTAAATGCACGAAATCTTTGATATTCGTAACAGATTACAATCAAGTAATAAATAGTTTGAATCTCATTCTGCCGGGTGAGGTATCTGATTGGATCTGAATTCAGATTCTTCAGCCACGTCAAAAAGGAAAGGTTCTAATTTCTTTTCATTCTACCGGGTGAGGTATTCAGATTCTTACATTAATATTCAGGGCCGTTATGATACGGGCCGATACTGGGCTTCAAATGTACCTTATTTTTTATTTGTTCCTTGGAGGAAACAAAAGTACCCTCCATTATCTGAAAATATTTCTAAACAGGTAGCTTAGCGGGTCCGAATCTCCCTAATATGGTCAAGACTTGAGAATAGAGTGGGAAAAATGGCACGGCGGAGCCGGCTCCGTCACGGCACGGCACGGCAAGTGTGTCAGTTACGTGTCGTGACTCGCGTGTCCTGTGCCGTGACCATTCGCTTGCTATGTTCATCTTTTGAAACTTTGGCACGGCACGGCACATGAAAAATCTAGTCACGGCACGGCACGTAGTTACGCAAGTTACGTGTAATTAGGGTCATTAGATATTGATTTAATGGTGAATCTTGAATAAACTAACCTAAATTATGACTAAATAGTCACGCGAGTCACATATGGTCACGCCACGTTAGGCACGGCGTGACTCACGTGGCGTGACCATTCGCGTGCTGTGACCACCCCTTGACATTTTGGTCACGGCATGGCACGTTTTTTCCACTCTAGTAGTGTATACTAGATAGGGAACATGTATAGCTTGGGTGTTGATGCTAGTGTTCTGTTTTTTTCTTTGTTTTTTTGGTAATTATCTTTGAGTGAGGCTATGGTACTATGCATAGCACGGATTGGTTTGTGCTATGGCTCAATATTTGAGTTTTCAAAATCCTAATGGTCGATCCGAACCGTTCAACATGATTATAAAATGAATATGTACTTGCAAATCAAATTTTACATTTTTGCGAATTTTTTTACTATTTTTTTAGATAGGTAATCACTGTTTTTGGATGGTCCAGAATTTTCAGATCAAGTCATTTTCTACCTATCTAAAAAAATAGTAAAAAATTCAAAAAAATGTAAAATTTGGTTTGCAAGTACATATTCATTTTATAATCATGTTGAACAGTTCGGATCGACCGTTAGGATTTTAAAAACTCAAATATTGAGCCGTAGCACGGACCCAACCGTGCTATGCATAGTACCATAGCCTCACTCATTATCTTTTTTTTTTTAAATAGAGTAATGGAGGTTAAGTCATTCAAGATCCTTTATTTTAACTTTTGTAACAGAGGATTTTCTCCATCTGAGTTTTGAACTCATAACCTTTCATATAAGAGATCTGTGCCTTTCTCACTAGACTATTTTAGTTATTATCTTTAGATCATGTAGAGCTAAGTATTACATCTTTAGATCATGTAGATCATGTAGAATATACTCTGAATATACTCTGAATTTACGTGATTACACGTGACAGTACATGATCACGTGATGTGTTTTATAACGTGACGTGACGTGACGTGATCACGTGACGTGACGTGACGTGATTAGTTTACGTGACGTGACGTGATGTATAATTTTTGTTAAATACAGTCACGTCACGCGAATAGTCACGTCACGCAACACGTGAGTCACGTCACGTAATCGACACACGTGACGTGACGTAACGTGACGTGAACGTGACGTAACGTGACGTGAACGTGACGTTACGTGACGTGACTGATCACGCCGTGACAAATTTCCTTCTCTATCCACACCATTGCTCCGACCAAACGACCTAACATAAATCCTCTTCTATGAAAATTGTTTTCAGAGGCCACTAAATTTTGGCTTGTATTGTGAAGAACCATTGAACTTTAAGTCATCTTCTTAATTAAGCTTATATAAATTTGCCAAAAATAAACTAATGTAATGTAATGATGTAAATATTTTTTGTTGATATGAAAGTCTATTTTTGGTTAATATGGAAGGCTAGGATGAAGTCGCTTCAACAAGAAAATCATTACTTGTTTTACAAACAAAAAAATCCAATCAACAAATTATGAATCACAAAAAGTTTACTCACTCGGAACATTTTAACCATTCATTTTCTTTATTTTATAAGAAAAAATAGCATACTAACAAGAGTTCTCGTTCAAGAAAAACAAACGTATGTCCTAGTTATGAGTAATTACAAGTGTCTTATAAAGATCTATTTGTTAGTTCGCGAAAAAAGTAATCTGACTATCTTCTCTCTCTCCTGTCTACGCATGTTATTAAAAAGAGCCGTTCAGGCCTTATATATTATCCACTGTTTACTATTACATCTGTTGTGGGACTAACCCAAACGCACATCCGAACAACATAATTTTTCTTTTTCTTTTTACTTTCATTCCATGCAGGGTGAAGCGGTGCAGAGCATGAATGGCGCCATGACTAATGAGTTTTTTTTTATTAATTATATTTTTGCCACGTCTATTGAAGCATATGTCAAGTGTTCAACTTTTATTCGATGCAAGTTTTTTGATGAAATTTCTTTTTTAAGTAACTGAATTGATTGATTGAAACTTTGAATCACCATTCTGTATAGGCATTATTCATTTATTTTTCTATTTAAATTTAATTAATTAATATTTATATCTTAATGTTTATATGATTCAATTATCCGACAATTATTCATTTCGTATCCGTATTCGTGGATTATCCGCTCCGTATCTGTATCCATTTAAGATGGATTTGGTTTTAAATTTTGACATCTGTGTACTATCCGTATCCGTATCCGATCATTGAAAGGATAGCAAAATTATTACTTTAGTAAATGTTACAATTTATATGGAGTTCCATTTTGATAAGTTATTGTGTTAGAATTGATTTACACCAATATCTCATATAATAATATCATAAAAGTATGGATGGTTGCCAATAAAAAAATACGAAATGGAAATAACTTTTATTTTTATTTTTCAGTATATTAAAGGACTATGAATCGTTGCATATTCGTGCTATATATTTGGTAAAACGAAATGAATATATAACTTAGCTAGCTCTCACATAAAATACATTTCAATCATAAATAATTCGTGATTTAACTAAAGAGGACAGTACAATATTCATTTTTGACAACTGGCATCGATAGCTTAACTAACATTTAAATTTTTTTTTTTTTTTGCATTACGTGTTCTGGATGTGTCGGGTTTCTTAAGATATTGCCGTTAAACATTTTTAAAATCAAGATAAATAAATTTCAAATAAAACAGGATCGCACTTGATTTTTCGAGTAGAATTGGGATTTGTCTAAAGTGCTTTGGACAAAGCTTCATCCAAAACTAAGATTAAACGTCTGATTTGTATTGAGATTAGTGCAAATATATTTAAAACTTAATAAATTTAAATAGTTGTTTAAATCTAAAAGTCTGCACTAATTTTGATGTAAATCGGACGGTTTAGATCTACCAAAGCCATTTGAACAAAATCCAATACCTTTGGAGTATCCACATCCCAGTAACTCAAATAAGTTTCTACATAACTGTTAACTACTTTTTAGAAATTAAGGTCTCTAAAGTTTCTAACTCTCACATTACTGAAATTAATTTTAGAGTTTCTATTCAGCCACGTCAACAACAAATTAAAAAGGAGAATTAATTTGATCCAATCATTTGGCCAACATGGAGTTTATAAATAGTTTCTTAATAAGAAACTTTACTGCATAGTTTCTAAATAAGAAACTCTCTCACATCTCTAAAACTGAATAAGAAACTGCCACGTCAGATTAGAAACTCTAATAATACCAGGGATGTAGATGCTCTGAAGTACTGCACGTTTCTGAGGAAATCTCAACGGAGCAATTTTTTTTTAAATGTACGAAATCTTTGATATTCGTAACAGATTACAATCAAGTAATAAATAGTTTGAATCTCATTCTACCGGGTGAGGTATCTGATTGGATCTGAATTCAGATTCTTCAGCCACGTCAAAAAGGAAAGGTTCTAATTTCTTTTCATTCTACCGGGTGAGGTATTCAGATTCTTACATTAATATTCAGGGCCGTTATGATACGGGCCGATACTGGGCTTCAAATGTACCTTATTTTTTATTTGTTCCTTGAGGAAACAAAAGTACCCTCCATTATCTGAAAATATTTCTAAACAGGTAGCTTAGCGGGTCCGAATCTCCCTAATATGGTCAAGACTTGAGAGTAGAGTGGGAAAAATGGCACGGCGGAGCCAGCTCCATCACGGAACGGCACAGAACCCGTATCAGTTACGTGTCGTGACTCGCGTGTCCCGTGCCGTGACCATTCGCGTGTCATGCTCATCTTTTGAAACTTTGGCACGGCACGTGAAAGATTTAGTCACGGCATGGCACGGTACGTAGTTATGCAAGTCACGTGTAATTATGACATAAATATTGATTTAATGGTGAATCTTGAATAAACTAACTTAAATTATGATTAAATGGTCACGCGAGTCACATATGGTCACAGTACGTTAGGCACGGCGTAACTCATGTGGCGTGACTATTCACGTGTCGTGACCACCTCTTGATATTTTGGTCACGGCATGGCACGTTTTTCCCACTCTAGTAGTGTATACTAGATAGGGAACATATATAGCTTGGGTGTTGATGCTAGTGTTCTGTTTTTTTCTTTGATTTTTTTGGTAATTTTTTTTTTTTTTAAAATAGAGTAATGGAGGTTAAGCCATTCAAGATCTTTTATTTTAACTTTTGTAACAAATAATTTTCTCCATCTGAATTTTGAACTCATGATCTTTCACATAAGAGATATGTGCCTTTCTCACTAGACTATTTTAGTAATTATCTTTAGATCATGTAGAGCTAAGTATTACATTTTTTACACAGTAATATTTATTTGTCGATGCATTTAGACATAAAATATTATAATGTCTTCGTAAAAAAATGCTGATTGTGTTGAAGTCGAAATCAGACATTATATATATTTGTTTTACAACATTAGCTCTACACATACATACATGCTTGAGCACAATAGTGAGCCTCCTTGTCACTTTTTATCCAGCAATATTCATGCAACAAAGCATAAAACATTCATATGCTTGTAACAAGTCACAAAAAAATAGGAGGGTATTTTGGTCTTTTCCAATTTCTCCAATATTTAACTATGATCTATATATTTTCATTATTCCAACTACCATGTTAACAAATAGCATTTTTACTGTTCTGCTTAGAACAATAACAATATTATTCTAACGCCTATTTGAATAGCACTATTTATAAATTATTCTATTCCTACTATTCAAATAATACTGTTCTAACATTACTCTTTAATTTGTCAAACGAGCCCTTTAATTTATTAATAGGCCACTTCTAAATCAAATATAAATCTTCTACTATTGTTATTGTCGTTGACCTTGGTTTCTGTCGTAGGATTTACTTTTGTCGACAAAGACTAGCTATCTGATTTAAAATGAATTTACCTTGGATTTATATGTTAGTCAAACTATTAGATGAGAGAAAAAGTGAGAAAAAAAGTAGAATTTGGAATAGACTTTAATTTTTTATTATTACGAGTGTTCGGTTGATGCTGAAAGAGTATTGATAAATGAATCAAATCTATCTCTTGGAAAATACCCATTCCTCTATTTTACATTTTCCATGAAATAGAGAACTGACTCGTAAAGGAATAGAGGATGGATTAGAATGTAAAAATAAATAGAGATTTGACTACAAAAGTTCAAATTCAACTCTACTTTCTCAATTCTTCAATTTCACTCACTTCTTTTCTTGTTCGGCGGAAATAAAATATTTTTTCCACTCTATTCTAATAGAGGATCAAATATTTGTATTGGAGATAATAGTGATTGTAAATTATAAGAGTTGATTAGCATTGTAATGATGGTAGGTAGGAGATGATTAGTGGAGTTGTTTAGAATTGTATCTTAATCAAGCCTGTAAATAGGTGTCATGTCATTGTAATCAAACACACAAGATCAATGCAATTCTCTCTCTTTATAAATCTTAGAGAGGATTAAATAGATTGTATTGGAGATAATAATGGGTGTAAATTGTATGAATTGATTAACATTGTAATGGTGGTTGGTAGGAGATAATTAGTGAAGTTGTTTACGATTGTATCTTAATGAAGCCTATAAATAAGTATCATGTAATTATACTCAAACACACGAGATAAATACAATTCTCTCTTTATAAAATCTTAGATGGTATTAGGCTAATGCCTATTCTAAAAATTATGTCTCTATTCCCATCTTATTCCAACTTATAAAAAAAAAAAAACTCTTTATTTATTTTTATTTTTTTCTATTCATCTCTACTCTAGTCTAAACAACTTCACTAAATATCTCCTACCTATCACCATTACAATGTTAATCAACTCCTACAATTTACACCCACTATTATCTCTAATACAATCTATTTTATTCTCTATTAATTATATTCCTCTATTCTACTCTTGCCTAACGGGTCTAAAAGAGCATACTGAGACTCACGTTTTACATGGTTTTTTTGTTATTAAAGATGATTTCACATGAGCCATATGTCTTTCCATTTTGCATCTATTATTTTGGATCCGACTCTGCTGCTTTTCTAATAGAAAAACAGGAACCAGCTTTTTCAGATCCAACTATTCAAATTCGTCGAGATTTATGCATGAAAACGTTTTCTTTATCAAGATACGCGAATGGAAAATTTTAAACAGTTAAATTCAGAAAAACAGAATCCTGCTTTTCAGACAGAAAAGCAAGAGAGTCCATTCCTATTATTTTGCCTTAGGAATCATTAAAGTTCCATTAATGATAATCTAGCAACTTATAAAAGCAACCAGATGTTATTATTTGATGGGGGCCAATTAGCACCTAGCTAAAGCTAAGCTAGCTTTTTTTATTTTACATCATTGCATGGTAAAGCGACCGAGAAAGATGGCTTTTCGCTAGTAGCACTTCTTTTCAAGTACTCCTAATTTGTTGTTGCTCTGGACCGCTTTTCTTACAACTGTATTCTTTTGCATCTGAAGAAACAACAGCTATTTCTTAATCATTTCCAGTTTTTATTAATTTAGAGGATGTTGTAATTATATACAGCAGACTGTTCACTCTCATTCATTATTTTTTAAAGTACAAAATAATCAAATTAGCCTCCTGTAAAATGAAAGGAAACGGGAACGGTCCAATGCCATGTCAGAATTGTCTGATCAATGTGATCAAATACATTGTGCGCATGAATTTTGAAATTCATGATGATCGGACGGCTTAGACATGGCATCAACTCAAATTTGATCGGATTGATGTGATCTCAACCATTTACTGCGGATCTGATGGTCCCAATCAAGTGTGACCGTATTATTACTTTTTACTTGTTGGTCGGCCAAGTTTATTGATATAAAATTAGATCCGAACTGTCTAACGTGGAAAAAAAAAATGTTCATATCGTAAAATGACTATGAGAGTTAAAATTGTTAATTCATTCATACACACGACCTTTTATATTAAAAATAATAAATTTTGGCAAAAGATGTGGTTGTGGATAGAGGGAAAAAAACGTGACGTGCTGTACGTGATTAACACGCCGTAACTTTGATCTCAGTTCTAATTACACATAATTTGCGTGACCACGTGCCGTGTCGTATCAAATTTTCTAAAAATAATTACGGCACGAGACACGCGAATCATAACACGTAACCGACACACGTGCTGTGCCATTCTGTGAAGGAGCTGGCTCCACTGTGTCATTTTTCGCACTCTAGTTGTGGACTTCAAAACTCGTGAGGAATCAATTGAGAGTACTTCTAAGTGGATTAAACAATATTGCACTTCAGCTGTCTGACAGATGCATTTTCATGTATTATTATTATTATTAAAGTTGTAACAAGCATTCACGCTAACGAAGAAGCACCGGCCATCTTCAAGTTATCTCCAAGTGAGATTTCAAATTTACAACCTCCTACAGTCCTATACAGAAAATATTTTTTTTTGCCACTAAATTAAAAGTTTGTTCTTAAAGACATAAATTGAATTCAACTTGTACCTTCTGAACTTTGTACCTTCTGAACTATGTACTTTACTAATTTTAACTTTTTTTTTCTTTTGAAATATTTATCCTAAATAATCGTTCATCCAAAAAAAACTTTTAATTTAAATATAATTATTGAAATAACGTTTTTTCAACTTGCATAGGTTGGGTTCGCTTCAATTGGTTTTAATCAGTGTTCTAAATAGCGCGCTATAGCGTTTTTGGACCCCAAACGCTACGCTATGACATCAAAATGCGCTATTTGCGCTACGGCCGCTATTTGCACTATACAATATGGGTTTTAAATAAAGATAAAAAAAATCTCAAACCAAAATTGAATTTGTTGCTACTTGCTACAGATAAATCAATTTGAAATTGGGAATAGAAATAGAAATTTGAATAGAAAAAAATTCCAAACCGAAATTAAAATTTGAATAGAAAAAAAATAGATTATGTCATAAATCATCATGCTTAAGATATTTTTAATATGAAAAATCGATAGTTTATGATATTACTATGGATATTTTGAATCGCAATTTGAACTTTGTACTGGTTTAATATGAATATTATAATTTCTTAATTACTTTAGTGTTATTTATTGTTCTATGAGACTTTAGATAATGTTGATATTTAGTACAAATATTAAATATACGAAATGTACAAAAAAAAAAGTTATTTGAAATAGCTTCCGCTATAACGACGCTATTCGCTATAGCATTTTTTTTTAGTCTTCCCGCTACGACGCTGTAAACGCTACTTATTAAGAGGAGCCGTAAAATAATATTCAATAATCAAGTCCGAAACCCTGTCAACTGATAACTGATAAGCCACACCTCGCCGCATCTCAACCCTCCCTCCTCTTTGGCTCTTCCTCGCGTCCCGCGCAATGACCACCCTTTTTCTCTGTTCGCCACATCGAACCTTGTCTCCTCTTTCCTTCTCTCCCCTCTCTAAATCCCTTCAATTACCTCCTCGATGCCAAATGCAAACTCGAGCCCTAATCGATGCTCAATTAACCGCCTCCACTAGCGAATCCGAGCGAGGCGTCGAGTTTACAACCGGCGACCTCTTCTACCGCCGGGAGAGCGCCACCGCTCGTGACCTTGCCGTACTCTCGGCTTCCGTTTCACAACGCCATCTCGGGAGAGGCCTCAGAGTACTAGATGCCATGTGCGGCTGCGCAGTACGCTCCGTCAGGTACCTGTCGCAAGGTGGTGCTGATTTTGTATGGGCTAATGATGCCTTCGAGGGATGTCGACCTCGAATTCTCGCTAACCTCTCCTCAGCTGTGCCACGGTTTAGTAGGTAACACTGCCTTTAATTTCTGCATTTTTACAAGATAACGGTTTGGCTTGGGTTTTGGGTTTTAGAGTAGAGGTACTAATTTTCCAAGTCAAATAATTATCAATTATTTGACTTTTACTGACAAATATAGTAGAGTGGAGTTGCGAGTTTGTATAGGGAAACTTTAGAATCTATTTGGCCGCCAAGTGAGTGTGCGTATGGAACCTTCCTAGAAATTTTTAATATAACAAATGTACTGACAAATTTTGAAAATAGAAAATGGTAGCTAATTCACTTCTGTTTGGATATCCCCATATTTTGGCTCTTATAATTAGATTTTAACTTTTTTTCTTCTATCCCTCTGTGTTTGACTAATTTTATAAAATTTTATTTACCCATATCCATGTGTACTTTGTTTGAACCAACAGAGAACATTTATTTATTTTTCTATATGAACTGATGTTATTAAACAGTTGAATGTGTTTCCCATATCGTGCCTGGAGAAATCCTGAATTTGATAAAAAGATTGGTGGTCTTGTGTGAACATTGCATTTTATTAGGTACTTGCACAGTGAAATAACTAATTATGCACAGGTCTGAGTAGTGTTATGCCTTTCGGGGTCAGGTTTATATGACCCCTGCACGATTTATTTTGCCTGGTAGGTTTGGGTAAGAGCTAACATTCTTAGCCCATTTGCTGTAGAGATGCGAGGAGGTGGGTGATCACACATTTCCATGCAAATAGGCTGTTTACCGAGTGCTATCTCCAGAAAGAGTTCTTTGATTTGGTAGATATTGATTCTTTCGGTGGTGATTCATCATTTTTGAGGTCAGCTCTTTGTGTTGTCAAGATTGGAGGGTTACTGTATCTCACCTCAACAGATGGAAGGTCGTCAGGTGGTCATAGGCCTAGCCGGTATGATACAGATTCCTTTCTTTTGTTTTGTGGATATTTACTTAACCTGTCTTTTTTTTAGTAAAGGTTGGAGATCAAGCTACTCAACTATTTAATACTCCTGTTATTACAACAAAGGATTTCTCGTGACCTCCCACACAGAGACCACTTAACCTGTCTTTCTTTTGAGCAATTACAAATTTAGCCACATACTACCTGTGGAAAATCCTATGAATTTAAGTATGCAGTATATAGAACAGTCATTGGCACACTTCTTTTGTTCGATCAGAAAAATGCATTGACGATTATAACTTTCTAAGAAAAACAGAAGAGGTAATTTTTTTGTGTACCATAAGAGCTTGATTTGCTTATAGTTCTTTGGCGTCATATGGGGCATATGTTCGACCAATGCCATTTTCGAATGAGATTGGTTTGCGCATGCTTATAGGTGGGGCCATGCGTGAAGCTTCTGCTTTGGGGTATCACGTATCTCCTGTTTTCTCATATTACTCCTACCATGGACCTGTCTTTAGAGTAATGCTACAACTGGGCAAGGGGAACGATGATGATATCAGGTGAGGAATTATTCATCCAATTATTTGTTTCAACTGTCCTAATACTATATTCCAACGTTTCCTTGTATTTCATTTGTACTCGTAAGTTTTTTTATGGAAACCTATGCTAATTAATTATATATTTTCAACCTCAATTGCAATTTACATCTTACCATCCAAAATATCTTAAAAAGGAAATATATTATGCAGGTGCGATATGGATGCAATGAAGATCATTAACATGTAGTCTTTTTTGTGATTTCTTTTTTGTGGCAGCCAATATGGATTCATAGGTTACTGCAACAAATGTGGACATTCACAAACATTTAGCTGGGACGAACTTGGCCAGATTTCATGCCCTTGTGGGAGCAAAAAGGTATTCCTCACAATGAAGTATACAGTTGGACCAAATGGTTTTCTATGCAAAGTACTCCCAGCATTTCACTATGTTTTCAAATAACACCATGGGTTACTCATATTTGTGACTGACATTTTACCAATTTTTTGAGTAATTTGCACATGACAATAATGTGCTATAACTAAAGAGCTTCCTTACCGTATCAACTGATTGAACTGCTTCATAAACAAACTTTTCTTCTATTCAAATCCAACATGTGAATCAACTTGGCCTGATTCTAATTTGATTAAGACTTGTGGGGGAACTTGGACTTATCAATGGCAGGGGCAAGACTTCTGTTTTTTTTATAGAACATATCTTTTCTTTACCCCACTAACAGTTGGCCTTAGTTGCAATTATAAACACAAAAAGGTGTTACTTGCTAATGTGAGAAAAATTGTGTATTTGCAAAAACAGAAAAATATCTAGTGTAATTTCCTGCAAACCCTATTACATTACAAATGGTTTTTTATTATTCTCGTTGATATCTTATACAGGTAGTGGTATCAGGTCCCCTATGGACGGGTCCGCTTCACAGTGCAGAAAAAGTAGGTGAAATGTTGGAGTTAGCAAGGGAGTGGGGATGGGCATACACTAACAGTAAAAATGATGATTTGGATAAACTTCTTAACTTGATGATTGACGAATGCGACCCCCAGTTGCCACCTGGATACATCAAAGTTGATGAGGTCATTTCAGTTTAATCTCATTTCTCCAATTATTTATATTTTATTTTAGGAAAATAGAATTCTCTTGATGTCACACATGGACTGCCTAAGCTTGGTATTGTTGGATCAGACTCTAATGTATCATATGGTGCAGTCAATGGCGGAATCTCAGATATTATCTTCTTTTGTGTTTTTCTTGGGCTATTGTGTGTATTAAGGCTGAATGTAGTTAGCTGGATTTTATTAGCATAATTACCAAACCTTGTTACCAATTTATTGGTTAGTATGCTGCCGTACCTGGAAGATCGTGTCCAGTCTAGACCTGCTGGAATTGCAATCTTGTTTTGCCACACTTTTTCTTTCAAGTCAAACTAAATTTTAGTTGGTAATATTCTTTTTGATAAGAACATGTATATACATTTTAATATGCTATGGACAGTAACACCTAATCAAAATTATAGATTGCCAGAAGAGCGAAGGTCAACTCTCCTCCCGTTAGCACACTGATCCACGCCTTACAAGTGGTAACATTTTGCCCTCTTTTTTGTGTGCAAATTTTCTCTAAACATTGTACAGATTCCATCACACTGTATTTGATTACTATTCTCATTCCAAGAAGAATGTAACTGTGATTTTTTAATGCTAACTGTGCTGTTGTGTCAGAAAATTTGCTCATGTCATACTGAAATTAAAGCTAGTTGGCTGTTAGATTTTAGAGGATCAAATGCTCTGCTTCTTTTCTGCTGCATGATACCCATTTTACTTTGGCATAAATTATTCTATATTTAAATTGCAAACAGCAGACCCAAGTGAATGGTGTATGCGCAATGGGACACCAAAAAGTGGGCATTTGATCCCTCTAAATTTAGTGTTTTTCTCTGACTTTGCAAACCTTTTTTATTTTTCTCCTTGAATAATTGCTGTTGAAACCAAACATGCTGCTTTAACAATTCTTGTCTCTCTCCCTCCCTCTATATTAACCAGGAAGGCTATGCTGCTTCTCGGTCTCATGTTGAACCCAATGCAATCAAGACCAATTGCCCTATGGCGTCATGTATTAATTTTGTTTTGAAAATTAGAACCTGAGGATTTCTTATCACAATTTTTACTTGCCATTGATCTTAAATTTTGGAAGCAATGGAAGATCGTTTTCCAATATGAAGTTTTACTTGTCCAGATGAAATTGTGAGAGAATTTTCAGAACACAAGTCTTTAACTCGTGAGAAAGAAAATGGTACAAGGGTAATGATAACACATTAAATGCTCTAACAATAATTTTCATTTAAAATAACAAAAGATAAAGTGATATGGAGATGGATAAGGATATTATGTTTATAAAAAAAGTATTTTGAATTGGAAAGATAACATAGTGATTTAATTGAAATAAATAAAAAGTTTAATGACTACATAGAAACAAATAAACCAATTCATGTAGTAACCTAAACTGCAAAATTTAATTACGTGGTGTTGCTGTGTGACGGAATTTTTCACAGCAGAATGAGCTTATTTTTGTATTGCAGCGCTTCTTACAGACTTGAGACTTGATAGTTTGGCACAAATACGAAACTTCGGAATTAGCCGAATTCACATCACTCTCCGGTACCGTAATAGAGAATCTTTTACAATTACTGGATTTGGAGCGTTCTTTTTAACTTGGCACGAATCTCAAAGCCTGAATCTCAAAGCGGTTGGGAGTTAATCTCAAACCGTAAAGTGAAGGGAATCTTTTACAGTATTAGAGAGGATACTTATCGGAAATTAGCCACCAGTGTGAGGGTGTTGAAACTTCAGAAGTAATCAGTGTTGTTGCTTTCTTGTCGTTTGTATCTGCGGTTTTAATTTTTGTACATTTATGCAACACATTTATGATCTACTTACCTCGTCCAACTAATTTTCTTCACAGGATATGACGGCGCGCTATTTGGGAATTCGGATTCCAACTCAAATTTGAGCTTGGATATGCTATAATACAAATATTAAAGTGCAATTTATTAAAGGGCCTCGTGTATTCCACCTCACACAGGATTGGTCCGGATCCAAACTCAAAATTTGGGTTACTTTAGGATTGTTTTGCTGTTGTGATCCAATCCTGTAGTTGGCATTGGTTAATATTCATTCTAGTGCTGAGTATGACATGTTCTGTAAAAGATAGACAAGGTAATGGCTATGTTCATCTCAAACACTACCTATATGAACAAGATGGACCAAATACAGCGTGAACTATATATAACTAATTCCATGGATTTCCTTTGCTGCTTCTAATTCTCAGCTTTTAGTAGATTTTGCTCTAATGGTGAAAAGTGATGGAAATCAGTCACGCTATTACCAATTTCATCTAGTATTTTGAAAACAGAGCGGTCCACGGTTCTAGGCGGTCCAGTTTGGCTCATGATCTAGACCCCCACGTGTTGGTCCAGTCCGGCCCCCACGGGTCTAGATGGTCCGATTTTTTTTTTTTTTTGTAATCAATTGTTTGAAAATTCAAAAATTCTGGCAGGTTAGGCCGGGTAAAGTTTGGGGGGGGGGGGGGGGGGGGTGGTCCGGGCTACCTCAGTCCACGAGTCTAGACCCGGATGGGTTGGCACGGTCCTAGTAGAGAAATCAAGAAAAACCCGTGCTGGACCCGTCCCATGACCTGTCTGGACCGCACCGGACTACCTACCCCGATCTGGTCCGATCACGCGGGTTTCACAATCCGGGTCTGGATCAGCCAGGTTTTTTAAAACACTAATTCCATCACAACACATCAAGAGTACATCATGTGTGTTAGTCACGTCACGAGACTGTCCACAATCATTTTAGTCATGTAATATGCCCATGCAGGTGACGTGACTCTCCTCCATCATTTTAGTCGCGAAATGTGAAAATATATTTTAATCACGTGTTGTAACATGACATGATCAAATCATGACATGTTAGTCACATCAAGTATTTCCTTCACTATTCTTGATCTCAGTTTACAGCGCCAAGAGACTTATTAATAAAAAAATTCAGCTCCACCAAACAATTTTTTCCTCAGAAAACATGTTCCGATCATAAACAAGACAAACATAATTTTTAAAATGAAAGCACAGCAATGATAAGTATGCTGTTCGATTTATAAACAAAGCTTAAGCTGCAGTAGCTTAATTTTATTTGATCTACTGATCTACTCTCATAAAATTTAGAAGAAAGATCAAGCAGATTCCTTGTCATAAACTTCACCGGCATATTTCCAATTTATGACCTTCCAGATGTTGGTGAGATAGTCCGGTCTAACATTTTTATACTGCATTTCAAAATAAAATTTATTTATTCACTTGTTGCAGAATTTAATCACATTCCCAAAAATCATTCCTCAACTTTGCAATTAGCACTCATCATTTTATTAGGTTATTTGCAAACTATTATAAAAAAAAAAAAATGACTATAATAGCATAAATTCTTTTGCTTGACTGCAGTTATGAGGAATGTTGGAAGGTACTTGCACTGTAAGTAACATATTGGGGCTGATTTGATATAGAAGAAAAGAAAAAGACAAAAAAAGCAAACTTACCTGTAGGTAGTAGGCATGCTCCCACACATCTATACCCAGCAAAGGTACAAAGTTTGCTCCTTTGGTTACTAAAGGGTCCTGTTACAAAATTGAAAAGAACTTCATAAATAATGCAGTTGATAAATTAAAAAATTACCAGCATTAACTTTCACTACTAGATCCCTTCAAGTTCTAGGTCACTCACACACTAGTAGACGATACACTAACAGAGACCTCATTTATGTAATGTACTAATACATGTATTCAATCACTTTATTTCATTGACATTCTTCAGATTCTAATTCAAAATTTAGAACTATGGAAAGCTCTACCTGATTAGGAGTGGTTTCAATCTTCAGTATCTTCTGCTCCTTATCTAGTGCCAACCACTGAAAATAAACACAAAAATGTTTGAAAAACAACCGTTATAAAATTCCCAATTTTAAAGCTCTTCTCGGCAAAGCAGTTTAGAAGCATCTCTTGATAAATGAAAGAACACGCTGCAGAGCTCTTAAACTTGAATATTTAATTTCTCATGAATGTCAAAGCTAGAACTTCACTAGTTTCTGATGCTTTTTTGCAACACCTCAAAGCCGCAGGGTTCTGAAGGAAATTTGACACACCATATATCTACAAAATAAAATAAAAAACTCACCACCCATCCAGATCCTTGCAAACCAGCTCCTTCTGAGTTAATTTTCTTTACAAGTGCCTCCATTGAACCAAAATCTTTATCTATAGCCCAACCAAGTGCCCCATGAGGTGGCTCACCACCACCTTCCTGTTAACACAAAGAGAAGAGAGAGTGAGAGAGAAAGTTAGTGTACAATTTTATATACTCCACAAGATAATATTGATTGTGTAGAAAGGGGCCTGAAATAGATACTTACACTGACTGGCTTGAGGTTTTGCCAAAAAATTGAATGGTTCACATGACCTGAAAGAGTACCCCGATTAGTTAGTATTTACCACACTATTTTTTTTTTCAGGTTATTAAGTAAGATAGAGCAAACTACAATAGTTATTCTTTATTGGTACTTTTCTACCTTATTTCATTTTTTTTTTTTTATAAAATCAACCTTAGTTCATGTAATGCACTACCATAAAGTAACTCAAATGGATAAGAAAACCAAGTTCAAGAGACTTCTGTTGCCCCAGTATCTGAATTGACATATCATTTTAGCACCTCTATAAATAAACTAAACAATATATTTGCAATTGTTCATTCTAGAAACCAACGCTAACAGGTGTCTGAGATCAACTCCGAACTATCTAGGTACTCATCCTCTAAAATTCTAAGAATTAAAAAAAAAAAAGTGAAATAGTTTCTTAAAAATTCAACCTCCGCCATTGAACTTGAGAGCGCTCTGGAGTTGCACGACAGCTGACGCGTCTCCCTTGGAAACGGCGGATTCGAGCTGCTCGAGGGCCTTATTGTAATTTGTTACATAGGTCTGGTGGTGCTTTTGATGGTGGAGCCGCATGATCTCTCCGCTGATGGCGGGCTCCAGTGCGCCATAGTCGTACGGGAGGTCGGGGAGAGTGAAGGTCGTCAAGCCCCGGCAATGGCGGAGAGCCGGAGTTAGGGCTTGGGCCAGGGTTTTTCTAGTGACTAATCTGACAGCCATGGTTTACTTTTTCTTTACTATGCTCGTCTCGATCCAGATCGAATAGAAATTAGAAAGGAGTCGACAATTGGAGAAATACCTCGTCACCGCTCTTCTGGATTAAAGAAATGTAAGTGTTCTACGTAACAATCTTTGTTGTTCTATCTGTGTGGTGAGTTACTAGGCAAAAATGATTGTTTCAATTTCAAACTCTCGTGAATCGTCAATTCGTCATAAGATATCTTGATAGTCGGTACACAATTGATTTTAAAGATTCGATAACAGGAAATCAGAACAATATATTGGGCCTCGAAAGGGACCTGATTGTTCGAAGAAAAATTTAGGCCATCTCTGAACAGGCCCAGAAGAGCTGGGCCTAGAAAAATTTATAGTGCGACTTTTTTTTTTTTTCCTCTTTTGGTTTACGATTTCAGGAATTTCGCCATACGTGCTACCTGTCGTCCCTGCCACCTGGTACACATCGGCTACGTGTTTCTCGCGGTGGCCTTCTCTTGGTTTGCTGGTTGGTACCTCGGAAACATCGGCTCCAAAGTTTTCCATCTCCTCTCCCCCCTTGAGTTATCTCCTCCCTTTTCCCTCTTTCGCTAGTCTCCAGTCGCCATAAAGGGATCGATGCTCCCCACTGCCGGTGGTCTCCGCTTATTTGGGTTGGTAAGATTTCCCCAATTTACGCACGAAAATCCATTCCTCTCACTCAACTCAGATTTTGATGAGTGAACATTTCATTTCTTTGTTGCTTCTCTTTTCCTTGGGTTAATTCCTCCACTACCTTTTGAGTTTTGACTTACTCGTCTCTATTAATTACAGCAATGCATACATTTCTCTAATTTATAGCTGCTGTAGTTAATTTCTTTTCTAATGTTATGTACGTCCAGGGATGAATTTCACTGTACAACGATAGAAGGCTGAGCTCAGTAACCGCGAGCGAGGTTGAGATCTAGGTCAAATCTTCATTTTACTCTTCCATGCTTCAATTGAATTTCAAGGTAGGAGGAGAAAGACAGCTCTAGGTAATATTCTCATCAGAAAGCGCACTTCTCCCAAAATTAATTAATCTGTAAGATAGGTATATTTCTGCCATTATATGTGTTGTTCGACAGAAATTGTACATCACTGCATTAAATAATCTCCTCCAATTTTTCATTTACGAATCTCATTCAAGATGGATTTAAGGTATCTAAACTATGTCAACAGAGTAGGCCTTCAAATTAGAAATGAGCAAACCATGCTCTACATTCTTACACACTGTGATTTTTTCTATTGTCAAACTTCACTAAAGGCTGAAATAAATCGACAACATAAAAAGGGGAGGATGACGCGTTCTGTGACATTTCTCATTTGAAATTGAGAATTTGCTTCTCTCTTGCTTTCATGTATTATGTTATTCAGTTCATGTTTTTTAATGCATTTCCTTAATTCATTAAATTTTTTATTTACTTCTTCACTTAATTTGGTAACATGGATACATTACACCTCCAAATCAGGTACCAAACTGAGTTGCATTGTGATTCTTCGAAGCTGCAAGATAGTTAATCCCTGTCTGGTACGTAAATTGTTGTTTTCAAGTTTTTCAGTCTAATTGAGTCGAGTTGCATTTCTGATCCATGGTGGAGTCAGAGATATACATAGTAAAAAAATACTTTGGATTTCAATTTTTTAGGAACATTTGTTCTTCCAACTTCTGTTTGAAGGCCTAGTCAGATCTGAGGTATTTTTGATCTAATTAGGTTCATTTACGGTTTTTATCTTATGTCCAAACTGCTCTCCTTTCAGATATTGGAGCACTAGGATGTTACAAGGGCATCGAGATGTCCGGTAAAGAAAACTTCTGCTCCTTTTTTTTTCAATTTGACATGTCTAATTTCAATTGTCATTTAGTTAATTCAGTAAATTTGCTTCTCTTTGCTTGAGCAGCTGACCTTCCCAGTCTTTAACCTTCTAAGGTGCTGAGACAATTTGATAGTTCCTATAATCTAAATATTTTCTTCCTTTAGTTGTCGCTGAAGTTTCCTTCATATGTTTTCTTTTGCAGGTAGGATTTGGTTTATCTCATGATTCAAAGGCTTTACTTCTCGCTTCTCAACACTGTATATAAATAGTAATCTTAAGTTCTTTCTCAGTTTCCTACTTTCATTTCCAATGTATTTGAAGTTTACTTTGTCCCTTTCTCGAAGGTTAAGATTTTATTTCTGATTTCCATGCCCATTTAACCATTAGAGAGAAAGATTTTGCAGCAGCTCCACACTTTGAGCTTACTGGACTTCTTATTCCAAAAAAGAAACAATTTATTTGTCTTCCAAAAAGAAAATTTACAAAAGAGAAACAGCCAGGCCGAGGTAACATTTAAAACCAATTTCATTTATGTTTTTCGCTGCTCTGGATTTCTTCTCTGGCAATGGTTCTAAAACAATGGTTGATTTCACATTGGGTAGATTTTGGGATTTAGGGTTTGAAGTTGTTTCAAGTTTTTAGCTGTACGATTTTGACAAGAGATGGCCAATTTTAGATTTCAAGGTTTAGGGTTTTGGAAAATTGGAGCTTTAGGCAACTTGAGGTGTTGTTTGCCTGTTGATTCGAACTTTAAGCTTGCTTAATAAGTAGGTGATAATTGAGAGAGTCAATTCATTAATTTATGTCTCTGTGTCCCTTATTGCATTTGAATCCCATATGCAGCCAAATTACCTTTTTTTTTCGGTCTAGACCCGTATAAAAGAAAGGATCACTTATACAACTTTTTATATTGATTTGCGAGTTTTATATTAACAGTTGTTTGATATTATGCACAGGCTGAGATTAAAACATATATAGCTTTATTAATATGCAGATTGCAAATTATATTTTTGTTGATATGCAAATTTAAAAATAAATTGTTTGATATTAATTGGACTAATAAAATAGATCTAATTTTTTTTTTATATTTTCTACATCTTCTCAATTTGAAGTTGTCCAGTTAATATTAATTAGACAAGCCAAAGAAAAATATATAGTAGAAAAAGCTCATTATCTTTTCATATATAGGTTCTTAAATCACAAAAACAAGCTTATGAAACTTACTTTTTACGTGTAGTGTTATTCTTACTCTGCCTCATGATGATTTATTGAGTTATAAACACAGCCAATTGACCCAACTCTGTACTCCATTTGATTTCCTTGTAGCTATTTTAATTTCCTTTGAAATGCCCTAAATTATCCTGGTAGGTATGGGCCCATATCTCTAGTCTTGTGGGGGTATGTGTGATATCTTAAATTGGTTCTGGTTATACATTATTATTTTGACACATGTATCTTTCGTTTCACAGATGGATACCTACTTGGTATTGCTCACAACAATTTCAGATTGGGTAAGCTACTTGACTGAGTGAGAGATTCAGAGATCGTAGTAAGATACTACAAATAAATGTATGCTCAGGAGTGTATAAAGGAGGTATGTAACTCAGATTTGCACAATGAATAACAAAAAGAAATAAAAGAAAAAAACCCGAAAAGAGTCTTATCCTTGTTGGTACCTTATTATTTCACAGAGGACAACAAAAAAAAAATGTTATCTAAATTTGGACTAATTTTGGTCTTTCAGCCTTAATGCTCGGCTCCTTCGGCCCCTTCGGCCCCTTCTGCCCCTTCGGCCCCTTCGGCATCTTCGGCCCCTTCGGCTTCATTCACTCTGCAAATTAGTTGGCAGATGATTGATTATAAAGGAAATACATCTATCAAATGCAACAATGGATGGACTAGAGGTACAGTCTATAAGTTGATTCAAATTTGGATTAGAAAACTGAATTTCAATTAAATAAACTAGTGCTTACCGAGCCTGTGATGGCCTCAGCCATACTGGGAAATGGAGCCTCGGGTTGTATGGAAGCTGCCGGTACAATCTGCTTCTGATATCATACACTCCCAAATTCGATGGATTTCCATGAGAGTTTTCCCGAAAAGAAGTTGGCTCTGCGAAATATAAAGAATTCGCCTGCACGCAAGATCGAGACCCCACAGGAACCACTACTGCATTGCTGCTTATGGATAGGAAGATAGCAGCATTTCCTATGTTTGAAACCCCTTTCCATGTAAAGGGGCCGTTTGGAGAACATGCATTGATGGTAATTATGTGTGGCTGGTTGTTGTAGCCACGGGTCCTGTTAAAACGGGTAATTGATAGCAACTGACCCTCATTAACAACCAAATAGTTTTGTTGCCAGTGCAAGTTGGACCTTGGCACATTTGATGATATAAGGTGAACAGCTTCTCCAAAGGTTAAATCATCAAAGAGGGGAAAAGAATACAAGTTTTCTTTGGATGTCACAATGTATAATTTACCCTCGTGGAAGAGTGCGTCCTCGTATTTTTCTGTGGTATCATTTCGGAATTCATCCAACAGGCTCCAGCTGGTATCATTCTTTGTCAGGTAACCGACCTTCGCGTCTTCAAGCAAAGGTAACCCAACAAATAAAAAGCCATCCTTGTGTTCTGGCGATCGACATAGCACTACTTTCGTGAAGTAGCATCTCTGTGGGAGTTCTCCAGGTATGATATATGTTCTTGTAAGGAGAACATGATCATTCGTGATGGGGTTTACTAGTGCATACCCGTCACTGCCAGAACTCACTAGTTGAGATGATATCAACCATCCCTCACCTGCACCAAACCATCGGTTTTGGCCCATGAGGCCTGGTACTCGCCCATGGTAACTTCGCTCACTGTAGATATTGTGTATTCCGAACTCCGTATTAAGTGAGTTCAGCTCCATGGCTCCAAAGAGTGAAGGGGGTATGTGGTCGGGAGTGCATAGCATGTTTCTGTTTACCGTCTTCAAAGCGGCCAGTACTTGCTGCCATTCCTTATTTACAGCAGCGCAGATTTCCCTGCTAAATAGGTCAAGACACATCATTATCTGCTCGAATTGGTCGAAAGAAATGTGCTCCCAAGAGGCCATCACAATTGGAAGATATCTTGAAGATCTTTTCTTGTTGGAGCAGTCTGTCTGAAGTAAGAGGTGAAGTTCTCTTTTTGAAGAACAAGAAAAAGAAAGAAGAGGTTCAGATGGGAGAGGAGGAAAGAGAAGTGGGGTTTATTGAAACGAGGCCTCCCTGCAGATTATTTGCTTCCACAGCGGCTTGATAAACAGATTTTACTGCTATTTTTTTTTTAATATTTATATACGAGCAAATTGCACAATTATTTCGTTCCTAAAAAATATTCCAAGTATTAATATAGTTAACATTCATCGTTTTGGCCCTTCAAATTTTCAATTTTTAATAAACTAGTTCTACCATCTGTACATATATTTATGTTAAAATACACGTTAATATATAGCTACAATGGCTTTGATATTTGATCAATCGCCTCGTATCTTTAATAATCTTTAATAATCTTCAAATGCTGGAACATATGTTATGCTTTTAAAATCGCTGGGTGATTTCTATATCACTTTTCTTATCTCTATTGCAAAGATGCAGCCATAAGAACGACAATTTTGATACAACCATAAGCAATACAGAGCTTTTAGAACCTACTAATTTAGAAAATGCAATTTGCCCTCACAAACCTATTGCTCTACAACAAAACTAGTAATAAAAATGTAGACCAAAGTTTCTCAAAGAAAGAGTCGAGAAGTTTGAAAGCATGCAATGAGTTCTGATATATATAAAATCCACACATTCAACAAACTTTTATCGAATAATAAAAAAAATAATTGAAAAAAATAATAGCAATTAAAAAGTTTTTCATTCAAAAATTAGAACCAATTAATGTTCCTCCCCAGGTGAAGGACAATCCCGTTTAGGCACTATCCAACAAGAATTCTGATAAAAAGTGCTTTGAATGGGTGCGCCTTCAGGAAAATTCATACATGCATAGCGTACGTCATAACGGAAAAAACTCCCAACTTCTGTTGATTCACCAACAAAATATATCATATCTTGTTCTCCTCTAAATTCTTCTGCAATCTCAATGGAAAGAGGATTGAACGAAACAAAGAAGCACCGGCCACCTAAGCTCCTAGTTTCCTTCCACGTGTGTCCAGATTGGTCTAGCTTGTACACACGGACAGATATTACAATGACAGGTATTTGAGGATGCTGCTCAGTCCATACCCGAAAGAGATTGTTGTCTGATTCCACGAGATAATTGATCCCATCCAGAGGTTCAGAGACCCCTGCATTTGGATTGTCATGAACAAACCATGATTCTGTGATTGGGTCAAATACACCAAGCTTCCCGTCTCTTGCCATTCGGTAGGCCTTTCCTTGGTAAAATACTGCATTCCCATCTTCAGGACTGAAAATATAATCTTCTATTGGAAAGTATAGCTCCTTCCATTTCCAGTCATCTCGACTACAAAAGATGAATCTAATATGGTATGCCTGGAATTCTTCCACCAAGACAATGCATCGGGAAGATGTTGGTAGTGTTGAGAAGCAGTAGCTCCCAAAAAGACGCTGTTCATTGGATGGGAGTTCAATCACGACCTGAGAGAAAGGGTTGTAAAAGAAAAATGATTTCCAAAATATGTCACACACTAATAGCCAGCCATGTTTTATCGAGCAGATAATTAGTCCACGTGGCAATCCGTCGGGCATGAGAACATATCTAATTTTATCAATTGGATCAAGAATCCTCATCTTAAGAGGAGGCACATACGACAACAGGAATGGCCCGTTAGGGACTGAATTGATCGTTGGACCCCAATCAGCAAAAGCAAACTTAGCATTCCGACGGTCTAGAAAAGAAATTTGCTTTACTATGGGTAAAACAATGTCAGGCAATAGATCTGACCATGGACGTTGTTCATCATCATGGTCATGGTCATGATCACAATCTCCTCTTCCTCTTCCTCCAGTTGCTGCTTCTTTCTGTCTATTCATTTTGTTGCTTCTTCTTTCTTCTTCCATAAGCACCCTTATCTCATAGATCAAATAATATAAATGATAAATCATGCACATAGAAATTTATATAAATATGTTTTTTAGTGAATTTTGAAATGTCTTTGTAATACATGCATGCCAACAACTTCCTTGAACGACTTTAATAACAAATATCAAAATCTCTCATCCAAAATTTAAATTATAGATAATTAATTTTTATTATTTATATAGGCCATTTATCCAATTTGGTATAATTTGGAAACTATTTAGTCAACAATGAGATATCAATATAACATAGCCATTCATTCGGTAGTGGACATCTAATCTTTTGAAGTTTTGAAAAAGTTAGTACACAGTTTATTCATATTACACAGAGAGAATTATATATGTACAAATTTTTAATTTTAATGTTGATGATAAAATTAATTTACGATTGGACAGTGTTGTTGAATAATTTTTTTGTCCCCAACATAATTTATTCTCAAATCTTACACCCTAAAATTATAAAAACAAAGAGATATACAATACCCAATTAAGCCATGATCATTAATTGTTCTAAAGTTTCACTAACCATTAGTCGTAACAAAGAGATTGGGGTCAGATTAACGCACCTCAATTTTTTCCAACCAAAAGGGGGCACAAAATCTATGGGCGATTGGGAGCTAGCATATTTCAATGGACCATATATATGGTACGAGGGAGCTAGGTTCAACTTTTTTTTCGCTGTCAATTGTCTCTGTCGTTAGCTAACGTTAAGACTAATTGTGGCCGGCTATTTATTATTATCAACATAAATTATCTTCTTTCTATAAATAATTTTCTCCATTTCAAATATAGAACTTGACAATGCTCTAAATATATTATAAATATACAACTTGACAGTGCTCTAAATATATTATAAAGAGCTTATAAATAAGACAAAGTTCTAAACAACGCGAGAAATCAGAGCTAAAAATGGATAAACTAAGCTAACTTTTTGAAAAATTCTTATGGGCCATGATGTTCTATGCGAATGAGCAAGTACAACTTAATTTCATAACTTATAAATATTGCTTTTAGTGTGGAATATAATTTTGGATTAGCAACTAGGCCCAGAAACGCATTTTTGGGTTTATTCTCATGTGAAGGCCCGTGCAATAAAATTTTTATTCCCTTTAGAAATTGAATATATTATTTCTTGAGTGAGGCTATGGTGCTATGCATAGCACGGATGGCTAGTGTACTATGGCTCAATATGGTACTTTTTAAAATCCTAACGGTCGATCCGACCGTTCAATGTGATAACCATATGAATATGTACTTGCAAACTAAATTTTATATTTTTTCGAATTTTTTTACTATTTTTTCAGATAGGTAGAATTTTGATGGTCCAGAATTTTCAAAAAACACTGATTTTTCTACCTATATAAAAAAATAGTAAAAAAATTTGAAAAAATATAAAATTTAGTTTGCAAGTACATATTCATATGGATATCACATTGAACGGTCGGATCGACCGTTAGGATTTTAAAAAGTACCATATTGAGCCGTAGTACACTAGCCATTGGTGCTATGCATAGCACCATAGCCTCACTCTTATTTCTTTTATTCCACTATGACAATATTTTAAACCTGACTGCCCCTAATAAAAGATTATTTTCCCAATTGGCTAGTTGGGCATTAATAAACAAGGTTTTCTCTATTAGCTGGATTACTTAAAAGGGAGGGGCACATTCAACTCATTTGAAAATTCATGAATAAATGGTGAACTATCTGTATTAGCTGGCCTATCATATAATTAATGAGTTTGAACCTGATTAATTATTTAAATCCGATTCACTATTTTTTTGTCCCTCCAACCAAAAATCTCGGATCCTCCCCTTACGTCATGGATATATCACATCATGTGTGTTTATCATGTGATGTGACTCTGTGTCGTATAATGTGTCTCCCTTTGACTGGAAATGACACGTCATGCAAACTGATCCGATCATGCACGTACCAATTTTTTAAATATTGTTTATTTATTGTTCAATAGCTTATTATTTTTAGCACCTTTTTCATTTTTTTTAGTGAACTAACTTAAAATCTGAAGAAGAAAAAATTACACGTGGTCAGCCACGTCACGTGTTCACGATGATACCACAATGACATAATCATTTCATGACAGATCTGTTATCCACTATTTTAATCATGTTACATGAAAAACAAAATTTTAATCATGTATCATTACATGACGTGACTAAGTCGTGACATATTAGTCACATCATATCACGTATTTCTTTCACCGTATAAAAGAAGCTTTCAAAATACCAAAAATATAATAAACAAGATATGAAAGATCAAATCATTAACACTTTGGCATTTAATGCTAAAAAAAATTAACTGTGGCAAAAAGAAGTTGCCTTTGTATATATATCATTGTTTAAATGATGTTTATGATACCACAGCCACATGCTAACTGAATCATTGGAGCATGCATGAAACTTAATTTTCAATAACATAGGTGCATTTATTTTCCAAGTAACAGATTCATGCATAAATATGGACAGTCACTAACTAGGTACTACTAATGTAAACTACACAAATATATTATATAATTAGCTTCATACTAGCGTATTAATTTATAAACATACACATGTACGGACATGTACAAATTGATTTTATATGTGTATAACCAATGGCGAAATAAAAAATTAATTATAAGAAAAGCACTGAATTTAATAAAAAAAAATTAACAAAGTATATATAATTAATGAAGTATATTTGTTGCTTGATTTTTTTTTTTCAAAATCTTTCATTAATAAGTGAACCAAATATATAGTTTTTCTCTTGAAATAGAAAAAAAAAATGCACTAAAATTACAATTATGAAAGAATAGTATTGAAATGTTTGAATTCTCAATCACTTTATAAAATTTTTTAGAGTGGGGGTTAACAATTTTGTTTTTAAAGTAGAGACAATTTTTCCGCCTCCAAATTCACCAACATTTCATTCATTTGTCTTTTAATTTTAATTGTTATTATTAAGTTGACTACAATTAAAGCTAGAGCACCGTTTTATTTTTGCTGGAGAGATATCATGCGCTAATTAAGTTTTCTCCAAATTCACCCACATTTCATTCATTTGTCTTTTATTTTTAATTGTTATTATTAAGTTGACTTAGATTAAAGCTAGAGATTTATTTTTGCTGGAGAGATATCATACGCTAACTTTAATTTCTCATACAGTTGACTTTTTGCTATTTATTGTCGTTCAGTTTTAATTAGCATCTTATTTTATTTTTTATATAGTAATTAGTATTTTAATTTGAAAGGGATAGTATTTTATGAGAAATTATTCTTGCATTAAAAACATACCTTATGCACGTTGATATATTTAAATTTAGAATATAAAAGTGTACATCTGAATTCACAATTGTGTATACTTAGTATGCTAAGTGTTCAATTTTTTTTTGGGGGAATTTCATGTATATCCCTCAAAAGTTTCAATATTACGTATTATTTGATTTTAGAGGGATAAATATGTAATATTGAAACTTTTGAGGGATATACATGAAATTCCCCCTTTTTTTTTAATGTTCATAAAATAGTTCAAGTTAAACATGTTGCAAATAAGAAAAAAAAAATCAATGTTCATGTGTTTTTTTTCCAGTGACATAAATATAAATAATTTTATCGTTGGATATAAACGCTTTTGAAAATAAATTAGAAATATATGAGAAATGCAAATAAGATAGTACAATTAGCCGTTCTCAAATTATACGTACTATAAACTGAATACGGAGTTAAAAAAATGTGGGGAATTTTATGTATACACCTCAAAAAAATTTAAATTACGTATTTTTCCTTCTAAAATTTATAATACCATATTTGTCCTTCTATATTTTAAAAACTCACAAATTTATAAAGTATCTATTTTACTCTTTATTAAAAAAATTAAAATATATGTAGCATGTTTAAGAAAAATGTTAGTCTTCTAATTAATCAGTTTCCGATGATAAATGAGTATTTTTACGACTTTTGAGGCATACAAAATGATATTTAGGTATATGCTTTAAGTGTTAGAAGTAGGTAGATGACCCATTTGCCGTCAAAAATTGACAAATTAGAAGACTTATCTTTTTGTGAAGGAATCAGAGAAGGTCCGATGCCCATCGGACCTACTCCTATCTCTTTTGTGAAACATGCTACATATTTTTGTTTTTAATAAAGAATAAAATGGGTACTTCACAAAATTAAAATGGTTTTAAATAAAAAAGACAAAAAATAGATAAATTTGCTAAAAAAAAATTAATTAAAAAAGATAAATATGATATTATGAATATTAGAGGAAAAAAATAAATAATTTCAATTTTTTGAGAAATATACGTGAAATTCCTCCTAAAACTTAGTCTGACATAAAATTACCTATCCATGCCTATTTTTTTTTTTTAATATGGCTACCAATTATAAACAGTATAAAGTTTAAGATATGATGTTCCGATATTTTTTTATTTAATAAATTCAAATCAATGTTTTGAATTAATTTCTAGAAATTAAGAAGTGAATGTCAAGATTTAAGTTTTATTTAATAAATTCAAATCACTGTTGTGCCTCACATATTTATCTATGTTTTAAAGTTTTATTTTTAAAGTTTAGATGGTCGATCTAAACTGCTTAGTATGATTTTTATATTAAAATATGCTTGAAAATCAAATTTTATATATTTTACTATTTTTCTAGATATGTACAAAATTATTATTTTTGATGGTCCAGAATATTTTGAATAATATTTATTTTGTGCCTATTAAAAAAATGAGGAGGGTTCAAATGCCTCATTTTTTTGTGTCTCCGTCATGTCTCCATTTTTTATTTTTTTAATAACTCAAAATTTAAAACTTAAAAGTCAAAATAAAACTATTGGATATGATCTACATTATGCACATGTAAAAAATTATGATATTTCAACTTTGTTTTGGTTGTCATTAATAGCTTGTCAAAACATACTAATGTGGATAATTTCTAGACATTGATTTTTCAACTCATTGATTCACATAAAAACAAAACCGAAACGTGATAATTTGTTATGAGCACATAGAGAAAATAACATAGATCACAACTAATGGTTTTATTATGTAATTTATGATTTAAATTTTGAGTTATTGATGTTAATATATAATTTGGTCTCTCTCTCATGATTTAATTTCCTCATGACTTGCTACTATAAGATTTTAATTTGTCTTTGGTAATCTGAGCACAGTCTTTTATTGTGTACCTATCAAATTCTTAAAATAAATAGATATACCTACGTACGTATAACTTGTTCGTAGTCTATACCTTGTATCTGTTAATTAATTAATTAATTATCTTTTTTCAATGACTAGTAGTTATTTATCAAAATAAATAATTCTCAAATGATCTCTTGACTGTTTTTATTTATCAAAAGTGAATAGGATAATAGATGCATGCATTCTCTATTCCTCTTCCTATTTTGAAAAAAAGAATGCTAGCTAGGCTAGTGGAACTTTTGTCTTTTATTTCTTTCCGCTACGCTGTCTGGTGTCCTGACAAAAATTACTTGGTAAAATGACCAGGTTTAGCAAATGGAATCTATGTTTCTTCATAATAATATTTCCAAGTACAACATGAACAACGGAAATGTTAAGAATGAAACAGTTCCATAATGAAACAGAGTAGAAGAATAACATATTAAGGATACTTAATTAGTAACACAAAATTGTAAGAAAATTGATTAAGAAGAAATAAAATCATTTGATAATGGTATGGTTAAGTTGGTTTGTGTCTCCACTTTGCCGTAGTTTAAGAGACATCCCTTTGGTTTATCAACAATTATTATTGGTTGGTTATACGGGTTAGGCGTAGATAGCAACACACAGTTGGCCACATAGGATGAGATGGTGGTGGGGGAGAGCGCACGCGTGCATGGCCATGCCATTTTGTGTCCCATGTAGCTGGTAGCAGGTCAGACTTCAGAGGCGTACCGTGCAGAGGAGGCAAAAATAACACACTATGTTGCATGGATACGGGTACGGGTATCGTATCGGATACGATACAGATACGGCGATACGGTAATTTTCAAAAATTTCGGATACGATACGCTAATTATATATATATTATTTTTTATTATTTATATATTGTATTTAGATAATCATAAAAAATTTAATTAAAAGCTCAAACTATAAAAAATTAAAGGCTTAATCTAAGTATAGATTAAATACCATAGTTATTGGAATAATACACAAGTGAAACTGTGGCGGAGTGGTAAAGGCTTTGGCCAATTTGCGCGGCTCCCAGTTTCGAATCCCGCTGGGGCGAAAAAATCACTCATTTTGCACCGGTCTTTGCGCGACTCATGGGTGCAGGCCGGTTCACGGTCGCGGCTCACAGGTGCGGGCATGCGGTTCACGGTCCCGGCTCACGGTGTCCCGCCGTATCCCGACGTATCCGAGCGTTATTTGCCGTATCCTGGAGTGTCAACGGAGTATCGACGACCATATCGGCCGAGTAAGGATACGCCACGTAGACGGATACGCCAGCTGGCGTATCGGATACATATTAGTGCCGTATCGGGCATGTATCGGTATCAGATACGTGTCCAATACGGGTACGGAGCCTATGTTGGAGTATCCGAGTAACATAGATAACACAGAACCCACACGTGTGTACGGGTAATACAATTACAGGAGGATGCTCTTGTCTCTGGAGTGGGTATATTTTTATCTCATCTGACTTGTCATTCAAATACATGATACGACGTAATATGATAAAAATTGTTATCACGGAGTTGGCTACGGTGTTACGCGTAGTATAGAGGGTCTCCGTGCTACAGCTCAATATTTGAATCTTTAAAATTCTAACGGTCGATTCGAACCGTTCAACATGACTTCCATATGAATATGTACTTGCAAACCAAATTTTACATTTTTTAGAATTTTTTTACTATTTTTTTAGATAAGTAGAAAATCACTTGATCTGAATGGTACATAATTTTCAGATCAAGTGATTTTCTACCTATCTAAAAAATAGTAAAAACATTCTAAAAGATATAAAATTTGGTTTGCAAGTACATATTCATATGGAGATCATGTTGAACGGTTCGAATCGACCGTTAGAATTTTGAAAACTCAAATATTGAGCCGTAGCACGGAGACCCTCTATGCTACATGTAGTATATTAGCCAGATTCTTGTTATCACATAGCATATATAGTCATAGTGATAGAGTAGAACTAGGGTGTGATGTGCTCACCAAACACTTTGGTGAGCACAACTCTACATAAACTATCGGATTCACTTCAAACGAGATTAATCCAACCGTTGAAACCGATGTACTTTACGAGTGATGGGCGTACATTCAAATTTTTGAATTTTTTGAATTCATTTAGTCTCAAGTCAAGTGGTCAAAATTGAGAATTTTTTGAATGCATTAAAACAACTTCATTTTGGATCATTCATTTTTCATCAATTTTGACCACTTGACTTGAGACTAAATGAATTCAAAAAATTCAAAATTTTGCATGTACATGCATCACTCGTAAAGTACATCGGTTTCAACGATTGAATTCATCTCGTTTGAAGTGAATCCGATAATTTATGTAGAGTTGTGCTCACCAAAGAGTTTGGTGAGCACATCACATCCTAGTTCTACTCATAGTTATATACTACACCAGATGAAGTCTGGTTCATGGCACTGTTGGGGCTTGGAATTGAGCGTGTCTGGTCGCACTGTCAGGTCACGTGCTACCTAGTGTGGTCCCATTTTGCCTTGATTTGTGTATAAATCTGTGGAAATTATACAAAGAAATTTATTAATAGAGAAAATACACTACGGACTCACTCCGTTCTCTTGGAGAAGTTAAATAATGATGTTATAAACAAATTTATTTATTGTAATTTGGTAGCTACTATTAAGCAATTTCAAAAAAAGACTCAGTCCGTTTTCGCATATTTATATTCCTCAATAGAGAAAAATATATCTTTGCTCATAAAATATCTTTTGATTTCAATAGAAATCGGTGGATTTATGAAAAAGAAAGCATAGGTCGAGTATGCGTGAAGTTTGTATCTCACTAATTTGTTATTTCAAAATTTCAATCTAATTTATCTCGTTTAGATTATCTTGCTTGAAAAATTGAAACTTTCGCTTCACCCGAACTCATCATTCCTTAAATATATCACTATTTGTCTATACTTTTTTTTTTTATAAATTATATAATTCTTTTAAAAGTCATGCGGAATATTGTTAATGGGAAATAATTATTCGTGAGAATTTTAGTTTAATCATTATTAAATTATATGCTTTACTAATTTATATATCAAAAGAGAGTTAATTATAAGCTTTCGGTCATACCACAATTAATGTTCTTTATAATTAAATTGTTTGATTTTTCATGTCGACCATGCGCGTATATGTGCATATTTTATTCTTTGGATTTTGCTTTTAGATAAATATAAATTGATTTGTTAGTACAAGTGATTTTCAGTAGATAAATTAATCTGAGCCGTCCATTATTTTAAATTGCAACTCTAAGTACAATTTTCTGTGAACTATAGGCTAATTAACATGAATGGTGACGATACTTGTTGTCCCTTTAACGAGAGATACATGTCCGATATTCGCAAGAGATTTAAAAATAAATTGATTCCGGACTAAATAAGGTCCTCTATTTAAAAAAAAATTGAAATTCTGTGTGACATACGCATACTTATGTAAGAGCAATTCGGAAAAATGAATCAATATAAGCTTACCTGGCACAAAATACCGAAATTTTTATTAATATCCAAAAAACATATTAAATTTCAAAATCTACACCCTATGCTGGGAAATTTCAAAATATGTCCAAACCGCAAATTTTTTTGCAGAAATTCAGCCTAAAACCGCAAAATTAATTTGCGGTTTAGATTTTTTTTTGGTGAAATCGTGAATTAAGTTAACTGTTAACAGTTTTTCTTATTATTTTTTTAATTAAATAGAAATATTTATAATTTAATTATTTTTTGTATTTAAATATTAGAAATATTTTATAGATTTCTTTGAAAATAGATGGAATATTATATAATTTGATTTCTTAGAAAGACTGCGACAAATAACCCAGATCAACATTTTTCAGGCCAGATTTTTTGTAGCTGTAAGAAAAATTAAAATATTTCTTTATGTGTTATTGGAAAAAAATAAAATGTTTTGAATCTGAGTTACTGATCCCGGTTCAAAAGTCATTTATAGATAAATACATAAAATATTTGAATTTTTCTATTTTTGAAAAAACAAAAAAATTGTCAGAAAAAGTTTTTCAAGCAAAATTTTTGTCAGAGAATTGTCTGAGAATTTTTTTTGTTTTTTTTAAAATAGAAGGATCACAATATTTTCTGTATTTAAGTAGAAGTGACTTTTGAACCGGGATCAATAACTCAGATTCAATATTTTTATTTGTTTCCAATAACACACAAAGAAATATTTTTATTTTTCTTACAGCCGCAAAAAATTTGGCCTGAAAAATGTTGATCCGGGGTATTTGTCGTAGTCTTTCTAATAAATCAAATTATATAGTATTTCATCTTTTTCAAAGAAATATATAAAATATTTATAATATTTCAATACAAAAAATAAATAAATTATAAACATTTCTATTTAATTAAAAAATAATAAGAAAAACTTAAAACCGTGAATTTAATTCACAGTTTCACCATTCTAAAATTATAACTGCATTTTTATTTTGCAGTTTTAGGCTGAATTTCCGCAAAAGAAATTTGCAGTTTGGACATATTTCGAAATTTCTCAGCATGGGGTGTAGATTTTGAATTTTTTTTGGATATTAATAAAAATTTCGGCACAAAATATGTGAAATTGATGAGGCTTATATAATGCAAATTGAGGGTTAAATTTTATGTTTTTTTTACCTATGTCATATAATTTGAATATATTATTCTCTTCTTATTATGAAAAATGACTGATATTTTCTCACAATTGCCCCCTATTTAAAAGAGAACACGTATTTGTATTTCTCTATAGGATTTTTTTTGTAGCCAATCATGTTGTTTTTTTATTATATATATTTTTAGAATATTTAAATATTATTTATCTCCAAAATTTACTTAAATTATAAGATTCTTTTATATGATAATTATTGTAAAAATTCAATTTATCTTGAAATATATTTTATATTTTTGGAGCGAAGTCTGAGGAATATTCTTAATATTAACGATTTATATTTGAATTATAATATGGATCGGTTCTAAGAGTTGGTTCAATCATCACTTCATGCCTTTCATTTTGGTTTGCATATTTGAAAACATCTACATATTTTGTATCAAATTGAACAATTTGTATAATGTTATCTTGATATTTATTTCTGTGAAACTATTAATGTATTGGTGTATGTATTTTGTTTTGAATTTTTGCTATGTACGTAAACTCTCTTATTTGATTCAACCAAACAAACCAAAAATTAAATTCGAATTAAATGGTTTGGTGTTATTCACTTGGTTTGGTTGAATTTTTAAAAACCGGAAAAGACTTGATTTAACTATTTTACTTCGTTTTAAACCGACCAAATGAACACCCTCTTTGATCAAATGGCAAATTAATGCTCTTAGAATCTAGCAATCCCTTGATTTTACTTGTTTTTATGATTTATAAAAGCTAGCAACGCTAGCTCTGTATAAATACAAAAATGTAACAAAATTTTGCTGAGCTATCATTGTGTGTTTCTCCGTGTTTACTTTCATTAAGAAAATATTGCAAGTCTATAATTGAATATTTACTAATTTCTATCATTCAAACATAAAAAGGACTAATAATTAATAAATAATTTATCAACGAACTTGAGCTGTCATATTGTTAATTACTTGAATTACTGAACTAATAAAATCTAAGCGATCTTTTTTTTTTTAAACCTGACAAAACTATCGACCCGGCGACAGTGGAGCATTGCCCTTAATAATACCTCATATAGTAATTTTTCCATCATAATTACTGCAAGGAATATTAAAGTATATTTATTCTGTCTTTTTTAACAATTAACATATTTGATGGGTGAGCATCCCTGCGGTACCGCAAGGTAGAATAACTTCCAGTCAGATCGGGGGGTCATCATGGAGGGTCAATTATGCGAGCCATTATTGTGCCTTACTGGCAGCAAAATTTCTGCTAGTTGAGTTGTACTTTTAGTTTTTAATCACAAGGGGGATTCACCACCATTTGGTTGGAAGAGAGTCCGAATCTGCTGCGATCCTGGGAGGGATCGCAGGATTCTAAAATTCTGAATCAATGGTTCAAATTTTTTCATGCGCGGATCTCGAAAACGTTTTGAAAAAGTAAATTTTCATGCACGCATCTCGAAAAAAACCAACAGTTGAGATCAGGATCGCAGGGTCCTGTGATTCCCGAGAATCACAGCAGATTTATTTTCGGTGGGAAGAACCGTGTAAACAAATCATTTTCTTTATATCAATATATCTGTTGGCGCCACCTTAAAAAAAAAAAAAAACTTCGAGTCAGATCAAAATTATTTCGATGCCTATTTAAATCATAGGAGCTCCATTTTGATTTGTTCGAGATTAAAACAGAAGATGCAAATCTCATTCTACACGGTAGGTACCGCACTGGATCTGAACCTTATTGGATGGATGGTTTTAGTGACAACAAACCAAATTCAATCTAATGCCCAATCGGAGCATTCGATATATATCAAAATTCATGCGCACTTGATTCACATAAATATTAAAATTTCAATACGAATCTTTATGCAAATCGGACGGCTTTAACATGACATCAGACCAAATCTATTATATATATATAATCCTCATGGGTCGCTACAGTATATTCTACAGTAAATGCTACAGTAATTGCTACAGTGACAAATATTAAAAAAATTCTAAAAAATATAAAATCTGGTCTCCAAGCATATTTTATTATAAAGGTCATGTTAAGCGGTTCGGATCGACTGTTCGGACTTTGAAAATGCAGATAAAAGATTGGGTGCATTTGAATCCTCTAACTTTATATATAGTTTAGAAAATCACAAATTAATGAATATGGTATACTGGTATAACTTTATACAGTAACAACTTGATTTTGTGATTTTGAATTCATTAACATAGCATTTTGTTTATAACCGGTATAACTTTATATATAGTTAGATGTTTATCTTAATAGTTAATTATCTTTTTTTTTCAGTAATATCCTGATACAATCTTTTTACACTCCTCTCGATAATAGCCGCCGAAGCAAAGCGAGGCTCACTTCTAGTTTGATATAATACCCATCGATCGGACCGCCCCAGATTCCTTAACAATTAACATATACCTTATTGCACAACATAAAATATATAGGTCGATATATAGGCCAGTGACTTTTAAACCGAATTTTTTGACAACATCATTAGATTAATTAATCATAGACATGCCTAGTAAAGCCAAAGATATATAGCCTTAAAATACACAACATCCCATCCTAACTAAAATTTGACAGCCGCTGTAATTCTTTAAATTATCTCCAAAGGATAAACTTAATGTCGTTTAGTTAGGCCAAACCTAATTTACTTCTACCTGTTGTGTTCATGCATGTGATGCATGCTAGACCATAGGTTGTTTGGTAACCCTACAAACTTAGGCCTTTTCCTCTATCAATGCACAAACAATTAGTACAATTGGTGAAGTTAATTTCGGATTCACTAATGATTCATCAGTATTACATTCCTTCCATATTTCTAATTTTTGGAACTTTGATATGAGAAAGAGCAATGTGCTTAGGTTGGATCAGTTCTTCACCGCCTGTGTAAACAATCTTTGTTTCTGCTTTTGAATGAACACAGTTTTAAAAGCTTTTGTTTTTAGTATGACTGGTTTAGAAAACCACTGTACGGTGTACATTATACTTGAAATAATTAATTGTGAAATTGTGAAATTATATTCGTATTATGACGGACAAGGAAACAACTGAATAAAAAATATCTGCAGCAAACGAAATCAAACATTCTTTTTTTGAAGGACAGTTGACAAGTTGCCGGCTGTCAATATATTAATAATTACATTGAAATCAAACATTCAAAAGAGAAACTTGTTTAAATATCATTTCCATGCAATATTTTAAAATGCGGTTTCTATACAGTATGCGGAAGGCCACCGCATACCGCATATACTTTTAAAACTGAGCTCTGTTCCCCCTAGTTCAGTAATTAAAATTAAAGCTAAGGCAGTATCTGACTATCATGCCAGTATATACCAGTATATTCCAGTCCCAAAAAAAGAAAAGAAATTAAAAACAATACATGCCTATAACTTAGCTCACTATTCTTAATCCACTGTAGGCATTTGTGTCCAATAATATTTCAACAGTGTTTGGGTCAAACTGGACTTAAATAAAATGCCCATATTGCAAAAAACTATATCGGGTCGGGTCAACGGCAAGCACTGAAAACCCAAAACACGACAGTAGATCTTCTGTGGCCGGTATGGCCTGCCTCACGCGGTGTTATTGTGACTTTGTGAGCCATCAGAATTAATTTAGCACCAACAAAATTTATCTGGTAGTTTTATTTGCATCCCTCTTCTTTTTATTTTATTATGGATTACGATCTCCTTACAACATTTATCCGGACCAGTATGACAATATTTTCTCAAGTCTTGGAAATAAATTTTCAAAAAGCAGAATATATTATAGTCATTGTTTTTGTATTATTTTTCATGCAATTTAAGTATTATTTGATATTCTGTCAAATTCTGTTAAATATTCTATTGTCATTTGATGAATAATGAAATTAATTTACATCATATTTCATCAATTTCGTTTGTATAATGTGTATGAAGTATATATATTACATTGAGGTTGTTGAAAATTATAAGTTACTTTACGGTTGTTAATATTATCAAGCTAATAAATCCCCACCATTTTATTATTAGGGCCTGTTCGGCAGCACAGTGGGCTGAGGAATTGGCACGGAAAAAAAAAATTTGAACTGATTTTTACTGTTTACGTGGGAAAAAAAAAATTCAGTCTAAGTGAATTTTTTTTTTCCCATGTGAACAGTAAAATTTGGAGAGCAGCCGAACAGACCCTTAATGTGAACGACTGAACTCCTTATTGTGACTCATCATGCATGTAGGCAACTGTATACCGACTATGAAAAATCAAGATTCCTATAATTTGCAGGGGGTCTGGATGCTGTGGAAGGAGATGAATCAGAGAATTTTCTCACAAGAAAGTAAACAAGTGCATAGATTAATAGATGAAGCAGTCTAACAAATCGTACTATGGCAAAATAATTGCTAAACGAAGATTGACAAGGAAGAGAATGGGCACTGAGGATCATGCGAGTTCATTCTCTACCAGCCAGCTTTTGACCAGCTGTACTTCAGAAAAAAATATAATTTGTAGAGGCAAGGTGAACAGGACGTGCTTGTATAGAAATGTTAGGCTCCCGCGCCAAAAATTTTGAATTCATTTTTATATAAATATATCAACCTATGATGATCAAGTCATCATGTCGAGAGGTTTAGTGTTAGTTTAGAAAAGAAATGAGTCAACACATCTGTGGTCAAATCGGGATGTGTATTTAATTTTAGGCATGTCGGATGTATATATTTTTCATTATTTTTCCACTAGAGATATTTTAATCTCACTACTGTTTCTTTCTTTATAAGATAATATTATTAATGAAAATAAGGGCTAAGGGCATCCTTTTTCTAGCCTCTTAATGCTACTATTATTCTTTTCTTGTTTTTATCAACACTTTAATACCATTAAGTTTAAATCGTAATTAAGACATAGCAATAAATTGCATTGCATAGCTAAGTACCTAATATGTACCCTTCATTTTTGATAAATTTGAGATTTTTCATTTTTCAAAAATTCAAGTAAAATTTGATACCAAAAAGGCAGACAACATGATCCCTTACTAAATTTTGTAAGCCTTGTCCATTTCATTAAAAAGAGTTAGCGATGCCTACAAAAAGATCAGAGGAAATGCGCCACCTGCCCCTCTTACAAACGAATTCGCATCCCCTGAGATATCTCATATTTTGCGTGACATTTTGGAAAATCTCAACCGTTCAAATACGTTCTGCCGAATCATAAAGCTCAAATAATACTGGTCCCCTCCGCCATCCCCGAGTAGGCACCGGACACGTCGGTCACGCAAAATATGAGATATCTCAGAGGATACACACTCCTTACAAACTGCTTATTTGATGAAAATTTTTACAAACATCAAAGGAGCGACTCATTTAGAGCGGTCCGGTTTCTTTAATCGCGCAGTAATTTTTAAGTTTTTACTTTTTACCAATAAAATTCCCAATCCCTCCATCCCTATAAAACCTCAGCAAAAGCCCCCAGGTTTCACTCTCTGCTCTCTGTTTCACTCTCCCTCTTCTCTCTCTCTCTCTCTCAAAACTTGGCAGAGGCTGCCAGGGCGCTCTCTCTCCCTCAATCCCCACCCCTTCCTCAAACCCCACCCTCTTCGACCAAAAAGCTTATCAAAGTTTTCTCTCTCGCTCTTGCTCTCTCTCTCCCCCCTTCCTTCTCCATGGATCAAACCACGAAACAATATCAAGTCCCATTACTCGAACACGTCGCAAGCTGTCGAGCAAATGAAGATGAACAAACGAACAGAGTCGGCCTGAAGCGATTTCCTTATGCATGTGAATTCAAGAAAGGGGAGCTAGCGATGGTAAGTTATCTTATCTCATCTTGTTCTTTTCTTTTGGGAAGTTTTTATAACTATAAAACCATATCTGGCCGCGCGCATACTATTAAAAATAATAATCATGTAGATTATATATTTAATTTGGAGTTTTCGACCATTACCTCTGCAATGCAATCCTTCTGATGTTTTCCTCTATTTAGCTCCATATCTCTTGTGTGACAAGGGTTTCTTGTTTCCTTGTCTAAACTAAGTATGGGCGTGGAGACATGCATCTCTGTTACGCATGGATTGAAGTGGAGGTGTTGCTGGCAGCAAGGGCTTAGACCCTCTCCAGTCAACCGAAATGGAGAATTTATCAGCCTCGCTGTTACAGACTAATTCGTAATATATTCGATGTCAATAGTGGTTGTATCACTGGAGTCACCAATCTTACTATCACTAAACCTTGGCCTTTCGATCGTCTTTTGCGCTCTATGTGGCTGATTCTCAGAGTTACTGGTATCTCCGTTTCTTTTATAAATGGAGATTGTAACGAGAAGAGCTGCAGAGGCCATCTCGCGTGGGATTGGTTTTGGCCGCGGTCCTCCCACACAACTCCAGTTTATGCATTGTTGTCGTACAATGGATCTTTTGCGGCTAATTCCGTAGTCTTTTCGTGATGTTAGTTATAGGGACTGGAATGTAAAATTGCCAATATATTCCAATTTGTTGTCTCAAAGTTTTGCTGCAACTAGAAAGAAAAAAATTACACAATTTAATTTATAATATGCATCACACCTCTACATTTTGCAAACTTCAATATGTAGAACGAATGAATTTATTAGTTTTTTTTTTACAAATAAAATTAATATTATCATTTTCTGCATTTCATATAGCCTATCATTATTATGATTGTACAACTGCAAATATTGACAACATTAATTAAATTATTTATTTTCAAAAATAGTGCGTAAGTAGTTATTACCATACTAAATTATTATGTGTATTACCGTTATTTATTTTTTTGAAAAAAATAAGTGTGTGCCAACTCATAAATTAACTTTTCAGTTGAGAACGGACTCTGCTACTTTTCTTAGAGAAAAGCAGGGTCTTGCTTTTCCGATCCCAACCATTCAAATTCGTTGAGATTTGTGCATGAAAAAGTTTTTTTATCGAGATACGCGAATGTAAAATTTTAAATGGTTGAGATCGAAAAAGCAGAACCCTGCAGAGTCATATCCTTCCAGTTAACGCATATATATAATATGAGATTCTTACTTCCTTACCAGACAATTTGGAATTTTACGACATAACGGAGCTTTTGCTTATATATGCCAAAAGCCTTATTATCTAACAAGTAGCTACAAAAAGAATTAATGATAGATAATTTTGAACCGTCTTTATGTGACATCTAGCAATCTAGTTTACTAACATAGTTGATGATGCACGTTCTATTCATTCCAATATAAATAAATAAATTGATGTTGTTTCTAGAACATTCGCGTAAAGTTTCAAAGCACATAAAATTCTTATGTAAATTGTTGTTCGTTATGAATATACGGACAATATATATTGATAGAAAAAAAGTTATGAATATATATCATAATAATTTTTTCACGCATATTCTATTCTGTTTTCTCATAATAAAATATATTTATTAGATAGCTTTTCTAAAATAAGTTTTAAAAAAGTATTTTATTTAAATATGCCTGATGATATGATCCAATTGATATTAAAGATGACGACATGAGAGAAGAGGGAAGAAATAGAAGGAATATCTCACTTAATCTTACTCCAAAATTTCAATTGTGAAGATCAATGCTAGTTAATGTAGAAAAATAGAGAAAAATATATTTTTCTTTTTACTTTAATTTAGGATGTAATGAAGTGGAGAAAACCTATTTGAAAATTAAATTTAAATTGTTAGCATTTGTTGAAAATTATTTGCTAAAATATTATTGACTTCTAGTTTTCCACATATTTTAAGTTTATCGTATATGACAACACATTTCATGAGCCCCCAGAAAATCTCGGTCTCACAACAATACGGTGTGGGTGCATCCGGTCTTAATGCGCCAGGCGCATATCATAGGTCTCTTCATTTCTCCTCCAGGCCGGTTCTGCTTGCCCAGAAACTTTGAAGGAATCACAGCAACGGACATCTCCAGTTCTTGTGAGATTGGAGAAGTTCTGTTGCCCATCACTGGATGGGCCCGTTGGCCGTTGCTCATATATATATATGTGAGAGCTTGGATGATGGTATTCATCCCAAAGCAAGAGATTGTACTCTAATATCATCCATCTGATTTCGGTCGAACGATCAAGATTTGTATTCTATGAACAATTAAGATTGAAGTAAAGTATCTTGAATATTTAAAAGAACGTAAGTTTTACATTATATTCTAACTGTACGATAGGAGACCCGTTGCTATTACTAACCAACGTACCGTTTGTTAGGCAATATTTCTTAGATGGAGGCATTCATTCATGCAATCTATTTTTCACGCAACGCTGTAACTCCCAATTTAGAACCGTGCATGTGAAATAAGTGTGATAATAGATGGCACGTTGCTATTCCTTAGAGTTTATATACATGTAGTCAGTTCTTCTGTGGCAAAGACTTTCTGGTATAATATATAGCTGCAACCCATGTACGTACTCTCTTGGAATTAAGAGAGTATTTGAGCTTTTCGATTTTTTCATTCTTTGGTGATGCTATTGCTGAACTGTCATTATATAATTAAGAGATGGAAGTTTCTATACATGTGAAAATAGCACACATTGATCGGATACCAAGGGCGCCAGGATAGGCAGGATGTTTCATTTCTAGTAGGTTCTTTATTTTGAAATAACTATTTCTGGTAGGTTTTGTTCTAAATGGTATTCTGAAGCTGTCATTATCGAAGTTTTTTTTTTTTTGGTTTATATATATTTCAAAAAGATCTCCACCAATGAGAGGACTTGAATCAAAATGTCAGCTTTCATTACCTAATAAGAAACGTTCAAATTAAAATTGGGAGGAACAATCACTGCAACAAACATTGGTGCTGCTAGCATTCAAGCGCTCCTCTCTTCGTATAAGATCTAAACCACTAGTTATATACCATGTTCGTTGCCATGATTAATAAACCCTAGCCCTAGTGAAGTTGGTAATGAATCTTGTCTCTCCATAAAGAGACATATGTATAATTTTCAAAAGGGACCTATGAAATGAAATATATATATATGATAGAAGCCCCTACTTTTTTTTTTTTTTTAAATTGTGTAGAAGGATTTAAACTGATCTAAAACAATTTGAAGAGGTACCTTTATGGGTTATATGGCAATTAAGGTTATTATATGAGAATTAATTAAGCTGGTTTTTTATCAAAAAATCAGAGAGCCTGCATGGACGTTACAAGTCCTAAGCAGGTGTGGTTAATGCCATCACATCAATGGCGTTTAACACGCCTTTTAGAAGGGATGTCAATGCATAATGGTGTGATCCAGCGGGTCGAATATAGAAATATTTATATATTTGCATTTGTTAAGAATCGGTCTTACTCGTTAATTAAGCAGTACTAGTCTTAATATGTTAATGAATAATTATCAACAAAATAATAATTTAATTCGAATAAATACTAAGTAAATATACTATTTCAAACTATAACATGTACATAAAAAACATAAAATAAAACAAAATTTTATGTATTTGTTGTTCTCATTTTTTAAGAAAATATAATAGCTAATTACTATAAATTATAGAAGATGAAATGTTCCATAAATCCATCTTAAATTCGTTAATAATTTTTATTATTTAATTATTCTGTGAGATAACAGTTGCGAAATTATTCTTATACGTAACTCACTAATTTGGTATCCTTTACTTGAGGCTGCGAACAAAATGGAGTGGATCAAACCAAGTTACAAAATCTGACTTTCTCCGTTTCATTTATTGTTCATGGGAAATGGGGGACCAATCTACTTGGCTTCAGCGAGAAATTTTTCTCAAGATCATTTATTGGCTCTTCTCTGTTGGAAATTGGAAATCAGAGATCGTGGTATTTTGTGCACAATTAATTAAGTCTTGCCTCTGCCAACCTACATTTCATCACAACATTATAAAATCATCTATTACTTACCAGTTCCCATCTGTAGTACGTCTCTTTTTTCTGATATTTTTTATCCCAGTGAACTAATCACATTTCCTTTGCCATCCTTGTTTTTTAATTAAACAATGCAGGTACGCAATGAGTTGTTCATATTGTACGAGATTGTGTGGCCGGTCGTGGTAACAGGTCTCCTCCTCTACTCCAGAAACCAGGTCTCAATGCTATTTCTGGGGCAACTCGGCACTGCTCAACTTGCCGGCGGATCAATAGCCAATGCTTTTGCTAACATCACAGGATACTCTGTGCTAAAGGGCCTTTCGGCCGGCATGGAACCCATTTGCGGCCAGGCTTACGGAGCCCGGCAATGGCCCATCCTCAGCCAGACGGTCCAAAAAACCATTCTGCTCTTACTTTCCGCGACTATACCTATCTCACTTCTCTGGATATACATGGAACCCATCCTGCTTTTATGCTACCAAAAGCCTGAAATCATTGCACCGGCGAAGGAGTACCTACTGTTCTCCCTTCCTGATCTCTTTGCCCAAGCCTTTCTTCATCCAGTGAGAATTTTTCTGAGGACACAAAACATTACCATGCCCGTAAGCGTTTGTGCCACAGCGGGCCTTCTATTACATATACCCATTAGCTACTTTCTAGTTTTCTCTATGGGTCTTGGGGTCAAAGGTATGGCCTTAGCCTCTTCTTTGAACACCATCAACATAAACTTGGGGCTTATTGGGTACATGATATTTTCTAAAAGCTGCCTGAAGCCGTGGACCGGCTCCTTGGTGCCGGGGCTAAAGGGTTGGATCCAACTAATAAGACTTGCCGTCCCGAGTTGTATAGGGGTTTGCCTCGAATGGTGGTGGTATGAGGTAATGATGGTTGTGTGTGGTTGGCTTGTGAATCCTAAGGCAAGTGTTGCATCCTTTGGCATTCTGATTCAAATGACTTCTCTCATCTATGTTTTTCCATCCTCTCTTGGTTTGGGCCTCTCAACCCGTGTGAGTCATGAACTAGGAGCCGGCCGGCTGACTCAGGCCAAGCTTGCCTCTGCTGTTGGCATTGTTGTCTCAATGGTTTGCGGCATTACATCTTGCCTTTTCACAATATCGGTCAAGGATGTGTGGGGGCAGATGTTCAACAAGGACCCTAACATTTTACACTTGACAGCAGTTGCTTTGCCGATCATCGGCATCTGTGAGATGGGTAACAGCATTCAGACTGTTGGTTGTGGAGTGCTTAGAGGGTGTGCGAAACCCGCAATAGGAGCACACATAAATTTTGTCGCTTTTTACCTTATCGGACTTCCTGTCTCCTTGTTGTGTGCCTTCCCATTCAAGCTGGGCTTTGTTGGACTGCTGATGGGACTTTTGGCTGCCCAGGCATCATGCGCTTGCTTCATGTTGTATGCTATCTGCACCATTGATTGGGGGGCCCAGGTAGAGAAGGCCAGAAACTTCACTGAATCTAGTGGAGAGAAATCTGACTTAGAGGCTAGCCTAATTGTAGCCGAGTGTGCAGTATAGGCTATAGAACGTGTGTCAGTGTGTGTGGGTAGTTAATGAGAAATACAAAAAAAAAATGAGGAAAAAGAAACAGACTAAAGCAGAGAGCAGCTAATGAAATTGTCTGGCATGCTCTCTTAAGTACCTATTTTGTTAAAATATATACTAGTCCAGTGCAATATTGGTAGAATGATCTCTTGAGAATCGTATGATAACAGCTAAGGCTAACAAAATAGCACACTCAATGTGTAATTCTGAAAGGGCTATACTCAAGAGTAGGGGTAGCTATGTTCACTTTGTCAGCATGGTGCAAACACAACTGCAGGCAAACAGGGTCCAGTTGCCAGCTGGTACACAAGTCACGGTAGATCAAAAGTTCAAAACTTAGCATAAAATGAATGTATAATCTTGGGAAATTCTATCCACTATATATGAATATATTTTCTCATGTACAAATGATACAATTTGCTGAGACTTACTGTATCTAGCCGAAGAGTGTTCATTTACAAGTATATAGTAGGTGCCAATTTTACTGTGAAGGAGCAGGAGCAGGAGACCGGAGAAGCTGCTGTAGTAAACGAGCGGCAAATCGCTGTGTGATTCCACCTGCAACCCGTGAACCAAAAACTCGGGCCTCTGGCTCTTGAAGAACCTGCACATCATTGACAATTAATCAGCAACTAGCTAGCAATATTAAATAACAAGAGGTTAATTAGCATTTTAATCGATTAGGCGACTTATACAGGAAACAAATATAATTTCCTATAGATATTTTAAAGAACTGACAAGTTTGTAGTATTAAACCGTATCAAACCCTCTAAAAGTCACACGGTACATTAGTTGAAACATTAATGTTAGATATCGAAGATGGCATGTTAAATTCAAATGGTAGATTTGATCAAATGAAGGGTAATGCCTGCTTATGGCAACGCATAATTTCCTGCAGGTTTATGTTGAATCAACCTGACATTTCTGAACATAGTGCCATAAAGGAGGAATCAATAAAAAAGTAACCTGCAAAATTGGTTGCAAAATACTTGGATCAAAATTATCTGACGACCTCAGGAGGCTCCAAATCCTAAAAACCCTATCTCTGAGCTCAATTATCTGATCTCTCTCCCCTTCACTCAGCTTGAACGGACCATTCAAGCTCCCATTGGAGATTATGGGTTTGACGAAGTCTGGGACAGAATTGTAAGCATCAAAAGCTGCACCAAACGCTATCGCCTCACTCACACGCACAGCTTCTTTGATCACCAGTATGCGTAGCTCTTCCCCATCAGGGCCCAACAAGAGTTTTAGAACTGGTTGTAGGGCTTCTTTTGCAGAGAAGTCTTGGTCCTTTCGGCCTTGTACTAGAAGGTTTTCTAGTCTATTCCACCTAAAATTAGAAACATAGGTATCAGGTCAAAATTCAGTGCTTGTTATTATGACAAAAGAAAGAAGAAAAGTTGGGATTTAATATAAGGGGAGCTTTCTGGTGTAGACTTTGGACAATCATACTCATACATCTACAATCAGGCAAATCACGCGAGTTATTGAACTAGCAGATCTATACAAAATTTATAAGAAACTACAAACTCACATGTGGTGCAGAAACCTAAACTTTCTATCATGAATACGATTAATAACTGCCTTAAATTCATCCTATTCCTAACCAAACAAAGGATTTGAAAAAAGACAAACAAGGGAATATGTGGTACTATATCATGCACTCAAGTTCAATAATCAAAATTTGTACCGGAGACTCCTATTGATGTATATACCTAAATTTACCATCCTTGAACAAGAGTTCAATTAGAGCGTCTCGTAGATAAGGGTTGGGATCAGTGAGTAGACGTTTAGCAAAGTATGGGTATGAGGCAGCGAGCACCTTGAAATTCGGGTCGGCGTACAAGGCCAATCCTTCCAGTACAGTAAGGGACCGCAATATCAAGGCATAATATGCAGGAACTGACAAAAAAGAAAGACAAGTTACAAAACATAAGAAATAAGGTAAAATTTAGGATTTTTTTATGCAGAAGTCCTTTGATAGCTTTTGGATTAAATGTTATACTCTTCAATAGTAGGGTATTAAGCAAGTACATTGATGAAGACTACAGATGTAGGTGGGGCCGGAGGGGCCAGTGATGGTAGCTGGGTTAGAAAATCAGGGTGCTGTATAACATTCAACTAAAAAGGTATTCGCAAGGGGAATTCCAAGATCCAAATCAAATGAAACATATAAAATAAAACAAAGTCCAAAGTTTGCAAGCTAATATAAAGCCAGAAAAAAAATACCTACCATTAAATGGATATTGATAGAGAACACTGCCCAATCCATCCACAATGGTCTTGAAATTCAACTCGCTGACAGTTGAATTCAATGCATCATCAAAGAAGTTCTTCAAAGCAGGCACAATAGGCGAGACATCCACATCACGTGACAAAAAATCGAGCGCGTAATAATCCCTTGCCATTGCCTCATAATCTCGATTTACCATGTGCACCACATGCCCTATTATAGCCAACCTGGCCTCCTCTGGTGTCTCACTCATCATACCAAAATCCAAAAATGCGAGCTTTCCTTCTGATGTGGCCAGGATATTTCCAGGGTGTGGGTCAGCATGGAAGTACCTATTAAAAACATGATATAAGAAAACTGCATTATTTTTTCCCTCTCTATCAATTTCAGCTTTTAAAGGGAATGGTCTCTCAGATGGCATTAACCATTATCTGCAACCATTACCCAACATTTTTGAGCTGTTTGTAGTATATAGGAACTCTTAAAACCAATGTTAAATCAAGCACAAATGCCCTCAATATTTTGGTAATAGCTCAACGAAATCTCTTGCAATAAGTAGGTCCTACGACAATAGACCAACTTCACATGATTTTAGTTCAATCTATTAGCACACAAGACTTAAGTATGTAATTGTCAATGCTAGAAGGAATCCACTTTTTCCATCAAAAAACTGTAACCAGTTGAGTTCATTCATGGATAAGGGCAACTATCTGATATTCATTGCAAACATTAAAAGAGTTGCTGTGATCTCCAGGTACAACAGAATATTAGGTTTCATTTGCCCAAAAGAATGAAAAAGAAAAATAACAAAAGCATCCTTTTTTCATCAGCTTTAGCTTCTAAATCAAATGGTCGAATTAATAATTACCCATATTCTAGAAGCTGGCGCAAACTGCATTGAATTCCAATGTTGACAAGATCTAGCACCTTCAGCCCTTGTTTCTCGATGGCTTCTTGCTGGTTCAGTTTTACTCCTTCAATCCATTCCATTGTCAGCACCTTTCCACTCGTGTATTCCCAGAATATGTCTGGCACTAGCACATCTTGCTTGTCGGCATATAACTTTCTAAATCTTCTGGCATTTTGGCCTTCCTGTGTGTTATAAAGGCAAATAAGAGAAGTATGTTCTTTCTTTTTTCTTTTCTGCCATTATATTTCTGTTTCTACAGGATATTTTTCCAAAAGAACGGTGTATTTAAATATTTATCTTTAAAGGAAATTTTAAATTGAAATTTCAGTCAAATTTGATCAAACTCAGTACAAATTTGGAAAAAGATGAAGGACCTAAGGAAAAAACAAGGCCAAGATGGGACTATAACTAAAGTTTGAACAAATCCTCTAGCATCACTAGATGGATAGACAGCATGTAAAGTGCTGATACAGACTCAGAGTTGCAAACCAGAGTATCAATTTACAAATTTATGCCCATGTGCCGTCTTAATTACACCATAAATATATAGGTAACAAAGGAATCCATATTTCTTTTTGGTGATGATATTAAAGAAACAAAATTTTGTAATATAGAGACTTAGAAAAAGAGAATTAAACCTGAACGTAATTAAGCTCCTGGAAGACCCTACGTGCAAATTCATCTATCAAAGCAACAACATCACTGGTGATAATGTCAACATATTTATTTATCAATGACCCCACTCCTCTCAAAAGGTAGAAATCACGGCCGATGGCATCTTCTATCCCTGGCCGTTGTACTTTCACGGCCACTAATTTGCCTGAGGACTTCAACCGAGCCTTGTACACCTGGCCCAGACTAGCAGCTGCAATAGGTGAAGGGGACATCATAGAGTAGATTGATTCGAGTGGGACGCCAAGCTCTTTTTCTATGCATTCAAATGCATCTGAATCAGGAAATGTAGGAAGGGAGTCCTGTAAAAGGAAACCCACTTAAAACATAAAGTATTAAGAGTTGTAATTACTATAGGAGTTCAAATTTATACAATTATTTTCCACATTTGCAAAGAAATCCAGTATATTCCATATCTTGGAGCAACCAGAAAGGTCAGGTGTAAAGTTGCAAACATGATATACTGGTGTTACTGTTATCTATATCTTATTCTAATTGCAAAAACACCTAGTTTACTTGACTTAAATTTGGTCGAGAGGATCTTTTCCATATGTCAAAGACAGTTTCCTTGACCTTCACAAAGGCAAAATTTGAAGTAAACAAAATCATTTGTCAGAAGAAAACTTTTCAAGATTTTTTTTTTTTTTTGAGAAAAGTGGGTATACACCCACCAATTTCATAAGAAATCACAGAGTTACATGGATACTGGTACCAAATCACAGGGAACATCTCAAACCTAGTTCACTATTACATCCATCAGACAAGAACCAAAAAAGGCATACTATCCTGTGACAAAACTTTTCAAGATTTAAACCTGTAATTCTGACAATTCCTCGAGATACTCTGGTGGGCAGAGGTCAGGTCGAGTAGACAAGCCCTGCCCAATTTTCACGAATGTGGGCCCAAGTCGGGTTAATATTCCCCTCAGTTGAATAGCACGGATGCGCTTCAATCTATCCAACTCTCCTCTTTTCTGATCCAAGAATAGCGTCAAACCAAATGAACCAAGTGCCGTCAAAACTTCCACAGCCCTTGACACGACCTATAAATTGAGCAATTTTTTGTTGTCCTCCTTTATTAAGAAATAAGAATTTGACATTCCAATATTTTTAAAATAGGAAAGCAACCATAATTAAGGCTAGTTCAAGGAAAGGGATTTTATTAGAATGATTGTGTAGTGTGTACTAAAAAAAAAAAAGCTAGCTATGCATAAATAAACAGGCACGGTTAGCATATCAACTGAATAAACCAGGGCCTGGATTAACATTTTTTGGAATACCATAATTTTAATCAAATTTAAGGAACGCTTGCAATTTTCCAATTCTAGTCATGTAATGTTTCACTTCAGTCAGTCCAACAAATCTCAGTTTTTTTATGGCTAAATTTCAATTAAATAGTTATGATAATAGCATAGGGTGAGGAAACAGTTGCATAGTCGGTGAATACTCAGAGCTAAACTAATTTTTACTAATTAGTACAAAAGTTTCAAACTTTCCCATAGTTCTTCAATTAGACTATAAATTGACCGAATTGAAAGGAATAATCATGATATAAAACCTTGAAGGGCTGAGAACCATAGCGAGCGGAGAGAAACTCGGGACTATAAACAGTGGCATTAACGGCGCGGGTTAAGGCTCGGGCCTCGGCTTGGATATCCTCCGCCAGGTCTCTCGAGGGTAACGAGACTAGGACTGGAGCTGACGTGGACGGTCCAGATTGTTGGGGCGGTTGTGTCGAGTAATTCTGACCGACGGGAACGGCCGGGATTGGTCTGGAGGCCTCGACGATGGCTGCCCGAACCGGGACTAAGCCGGAACGGACCGTTCGGGTTCGCCGAGAGGAAGAGGGGAGACAGAGGGGAAGAGTGGTTGTGGCAGTGGCCATGGGGGCAGGTGAGGCGTGACGGCAGTACACTGTACCGGCTTCCTTTCAATTATTGTTTTAATTTATTATTTTTTGTGGTAATGTGGTATGGTGAAGGTAATTCTTTTCTTTCACGCCTACGAAACTGCAGGAGAGGCTGGAGAGCTCCCGTCTAGGACTCTAGGTGGAAGTACGAGCACGTGATTGGCACATGGGAGATAGTTAGTAGCCGGTTCCGGTAGGCAGTGAAAATCGGATCAATCGAAGAATTAATTCTTTAGTTAAATTAAAGTAATATGCGATTGACCCTTGTTATCAAGGATCTGAGATAGGAGTTAGGTTTAATTAATTGTCTAATTAGTATAAAGATCAGTGTGCACAAAAATTAAATCAGACACACACGAATTTTAATGCAGCACACATCTTAATGTTTATTGGATGGTAATTAAATCCATCAAATCAAAGTAGGTCTGATAGGCATCGAAACTACTCAAAATTCCAAGAATCTACATCTTTAATTTTATTTGTATTTTTAAAATTCAAATGATTAAACATATTCTTCGTATAAAATATACTTAGAGATTAGATTTTATATTTTCTTCAAAAAAATTATTATCTTTAAATAAATAAATAATTACTACTTTCCAATGGTTTAATTTTTTAGATAAAGTAAATTTTTACCTATCTAGAAAATACTAATAAATTTTTAAAAATGAAAAATTTGATCTCCAAGTACACTTTTAAATAAATATCATGTTTAACTATTCAAATCGATTATTTGAACTTTCAAAATAGATATATGAATTCATAACATAGGTTTATTCGTAAATGCATATTAATCCTCACTCGTTAATTCAAATTGAAATTTATTGGAGCACAATTCAATTTTCGCCCCATTTTCTCTCTTCCGTAAAACAAAAAAAAATGAAATTAATGCAAGATTCTAAATAGCGATTATCGTGTCATCGTTTTTAAGGTCTGAAAAAATTATAGCTAGTTATTTAAAGAAAAGCAACTGATAATATTATAATTTCTTTGGATCTTAAAAACGTTGATATAAAGAAAGCAACTGATAATATTATAATTTTTAAGGGCTGAAAAAAATATTTTTTCAGCACAACTATAGCAACTTATTTAGAATACTGTTTGATGTGCTCATATTTGCGTTTGTGTCATGTTTTCCACGCGACATATGTGGAAGTTTGTCAGTGGCCGTACCATGTCACGTTGTGCACCTCATTTTCGAGGAAATTTTTTATCTATAGAAATTATTAAATATAGATGTACGGAAACAGAAAGAGTACCTCATTTGCAACAAATATAGAAAGATCTGACTCAATGAGTCCGATACAAATTTATGGATCGATCTCAATGGTCCAGATCCATCAATATATATATATATATAGAGAGAGAGAGAGAGAGAGAGAGATGGGCTATTGTGCTTTGCAAAGTAAAGCGAACGTTTTATTTCGGGCTCCTTTTCGGATTTTCAAAGTCCAAACAGTCGATCCGAACCGTTTAAGTTGATCTACATATTGAAATGTGCTTGGAGACCAAATTTTACATTTTTTGGAATTTTTTTACTATTTATTAAGCCACTTTGAAAATTGCTGATCACATGGTCCAGAATTTTGTTACACTGTTTTTACTGTTCACCCGGATCAGCAATTTTCAAAGTGGCTTAATAAATAGTAAAAAAATTCCAAAAAATGTAAAATTTGGTCTACAAGCAGATTTTAATATAGATTGAGCATCTAACGGTTTGGATCGACTGTTTGGACTTTGAAAATCCAAAAACAAGCCTGAAGTAAAACATTCGCTTTACTTTGCAAAGCACAATAGCCCATCTCTCTATATATATATATATATAGGGATGGGCTATGGTGAGCTATGGAGTAAAACGAGTTTGTACTTCACGCCATATTTTCATCTTGAAAATCCAAACAACCGATCCGAACCGTTCAAATTGTTCTCCATATTGAAATGTGCTTGGAGACCAAATTTTACATTTTTTGGAATTTTTTTACTATTTATTAAGCCACTTTGAAAATCGCTGATCCGGGTGAACAGTAGCAAAACAGTAAAAAATTCTGGACCAATGGATCAGCGATTTTCAAAGTGGCTTAATAAATAGTAAAAAAATTCCAAAAAATGTAAAATTTGGTCTCCAAGCACATTTCAATATGGAGATCATGTTGAACGGTTCGGATCGGTTGTTTGGATTTTCAAAATGGAAATAATGAGGTGTGGAGTAAAAACTTGTTTTACTCTATAGCTCACCATAGCCCATCCCTATATATATATATATATATATATATATATATATATATATATATTGATGAATCTGGACCATTGAGACCGATTCATAAATTTGGATGGAACTCATTGAGTCATATCTTTCTATATTTGTTACAAATGAGACACTGTTTCCGTACATCTGTATTTAATAATTTCTATAGATAAAAAATTTCCCATTTTCGAACATGGGACTTCTAACAGCACAGAATGTGTCTGTATCACGTCCAATCACGTGTTAGGTGTGCGTGTTCTAATGCCAAATATATTTAAAGTCACTAGCAAGAAAGGCAATCACGTGCTAGTATGTGTCTGTATACATTGGCTTGACCTCTAATTTTTATTTAAAATAAATTACTGAGATGCATTGTGTAAATTTTATACAAATTTAAATTAATACGTGATTCATCTTTTCTAATGTATTAAATTTTTAAACAGAGTTAATAATTTTGGGCATCAATTTTTGTGTATGCGAATATCATAAAGTACTTGACAATTTTTCTTGATCATAATACATTTTGATACAAAATTTAGTACGCCCGAAAAAGTGAATGATGTACAAAACTTCAATAAATTTTTACAAGGTTCATCCTTCATGAGTTATGACACATCAAAATTTGTGCTAGTGTATTGTATGCATCAGTATTGTGAGAGGAGATAGGAGTAGGTTCGATGGGCATCGGACCTATATTTAGGTTCAATTAGCTCTAGCACCGTACGATTAGCATCAAGATCTATGCGCACGGAAATTGATACAGACTTACACGGATTTTGATACACAGCACACGAATCTTGATGCAGATCGGATGGTCATCACACCCATCGAACCAAAGTAGGTCCGATGCCCATCGGACCTACTCTGAATTCTTGTGGCGAGTGCCTAGGCGATAAGGCGATCGCTGCATTGATTTTCACCCAACAAATGTTGGCGACCCTCAAAATATTTTATTATTGAAAATTTCTTTATTAAAACTTTCAAATTGGATAGTTCATCGCCTAAACTTACAAAACTTTTGTATTTCTCCTTTGTATGCTTAAATTATAAATGTCGCACCAAATGATTAATTAAAACATCAACAAACAAATAGACTAGTCAGAATTTTAGTCATGGGTGGACAAAAAATACTAACAATTCAAATTTCATCAAAATATTAAAGTACAAATTTAAAAACTACAAATTGCATCATGTGTTGGGAAATTTGGACTTTTCACATGGTAGGGCAAATTTTTTTCATAATAGATCAACAATCCAATACAATATGAGTTTATAAAAAAAATGTCAAAATCTAAGATAGAGCAGATGCCCAATTCTAAACAATAGTGGCTCCGCCACTAGAACGGCGTACTGTAATGAAAATTTTAATAAATATATGAGATAAAGACAACATATATTGAACATTCTTTAGCAGTTTTGATGATTTTATAATCATAAACATCGCTAAGTTGATTAAAATTGTCATCAAATTAAACACGTGTACTATAAATGTATTTAAGAAGGTTTTTTATGTGTTATATTTGATGATTTTTCTAATTTATGGAGAAAAAAATTATGAGCACATAAGAGACATGTATTGGATATTATCTAGTCAGTTCTGATGATCATAGAATCATAAATGTGATTAGAATTGATTAAAAATATCAACAAACACAAAAGCAATGTAAATGCATTTTAGGAAAATTTTATGTGCAGTATTTGACGTTTCTATTTTATTTTTGCACATCTCCATTTCATTATTAAGCACGTTGGGTGTCTGATCCGCTAACGGCTATGATTGGAAAATAAAATTTTAGATTTAATCTCAACCCTCTAATCAAATAATATGTCTTGTTTTGATTAAATATATATTTCTTAAGTGTAGAAGTCTATATTTAGTTAAAAACATATTCGCTACACATATAGTCACACAATATATTACAATTAAAATTGAATATACTGCCTTGTAGCGACATTTTTTTCCTTATTTCTCCTACGTTTAGCAACTTCTTCGTTTCCTTATTTTTGGTTTCTTATATCTCCTTTGTTTCTATACAAATTATCACGACAGAAAATGAGTTTGTTTCTATATAGATCCCAACAACATAATAGAAAAATATAGAATATATTTGATTGGAGTTGTTTCTATACAAATCACCTCACACTTGGAATCGAGAAAATCAAGAATAGAAATATTGTTTTTCTAATTTTATTATATTTTTTCAATTGGAGCAATTATAATCTATTTTTTCATTTATTTTTTGTTCATTTTTAGAATATTGGACTACATCGAAGAGAATCACACTAGCAATGATACTTCAAGATTTGTTTCATGTTATATTTGATTCATTTTTTTTTCATTTGTTGTTGTTTCTTTTACTGTTATTTATTATTTATCTCTCCGTTTTTTTTTCATTTGTGTTTTTTATTTTCATTTATATATTTTTTCTTAATTCTGGGTGAAATGTCAATAAAAAGATCTCTTCATATTCTATTCAATCTTATAATATCCCCGTTGCAACGCACGGGCACGATACTAGTATAAATTTATGAACAAGTAGAGAACATATATTTTATAACATCCATTAGCTTTGTGATCTCAGGAATTGCATTGTCAGGTCTTATGTCTGCATTACATCCTGTAGTCCGTAGTCACTCACACAACACACGCGTGACTCGAACCCAGGTTCTCTCGTGGGAGATCTGATGCCTTATCTATCTGCTCTACGCAGCGGTGGCTAGATTTGTGTTGCTGCAGCAGGAATATACAGTGTGGAGTATTTCATTCTGAGAATTCCCCAGCCCCAATCTTGTGTCCAGAATCGGATTGTGCCTCATTAGGTCCTCTTCACAATATATTGCTCTGAAGGTGCTTTTCCACAATCCTTGGTCCGGTTTGTGCCATTGGTTGAACCACTTGAACAATAAGGCCTGATTGAACCGTTTTAGATCTATGATTCCAAGGCCACCTAGCTTTTTTGGAACCCAGACCATCGGCCGATTAGCCAAGTGAATTTTCTTGTCCTTTTCCAGTTCTTCGATCACCCATGTTTGTAATTTGAAAACCGACATGAAGTATATATAATTTAATTAGAAATTGTAGTGGATATAAATATTGATTTGGATGAAGTAAAACTCAACCTGATTATGATAATTTAGAGACCAATTAACCTACAATCTGGTCTTACTTGGCTTAACAGGCTAACACCAGTGGAAATAACTGATCATTTAAAGTAAAAAGGCACGTATTTTATACATGTTTTCAGGTCAATTTTCAGTTTAATCAGCTGCACTGGTTTAATTTGTTGGAAAATTTTGTGCATATTTATTTTTTTTCCTATTCTATTTATGTTGCGTGGATTTTTTTTCACTGATTTACTCTTTGTATTCATTGACAGATTTTGCCTTCCTAAATTCCAGAAGTTTTCACCCTCAGTATTTCAAATGCAATTTCTTTTGTTCTTTTTAAACATTAGTTATACAAGTTCTGGAAACTACGTCTGACAGGTATAAAGCAAGAGATGTTATTAGCTGCTAGAGATGAGAAACTTAAAATCTCTGAAACAACTCAAATTATGAAAGCTCTTAGACGTGTGGCTTACTCACCTTGAACTAGCTAGGTAACATTTTCCTGCATCTATTTGGTTACATGAACAATTATGCACCCAAAATTTGCTTATGGCGGATATGGATCTGGCAATCAATTATATTTGCAAATTAAGCAGTTGAATTGTCAGATACTGCAAGATCTTGAGTAAAAGATACTTTTTTTTTCGACCAATTTAAATTGCACTAAACAATTTGTACTGACATCAAATAAAAAGACTATTTACCGGTTTGTGGATTAAAAATTATTTTATTTTAATGTAATTTAAATCTGGGTATTTACTATTTACTGGTTTGTGTACCAGGAGATAAACAGTAGGAATTACACTAATACAGGGGCTAGATTGTAAAAACTTTTTATATCTATACAATGTCAGAAGGCAACTTGCCACCTGACCTTCAAAAAAAAAAAGTTTGGATTAAATACATGTTACTGACATCAAACAAATCCGCTGTGACTCATGAAACCAAACTCTAATTAAATATATCAACTTCGGAGATCAGATGCCAATATAAAAAATTAAAATCAAAGTAAACAATACAATATTTTTATTTTTAAAATTACTTTCTATGCTTCTTTTGGGGCGCCAAACACTTTCATGCAAAACATCACCTGCCCCCTCAAATCTTGAGCGCACAACCTTTGCATGTACAAAGCTCACAATAGAAAAAAATAAAATAAAAAGAGAAAATTTAGAGATAATTATAATCCTTTGACGAGTTTTTGAAAACGCAAAGAAGAAAAAAATCAACCAAATTAACAATGACCCTCTCTTCTTCCTCTCTTTTCACAATCACACTAGTAGCCTTACTCTTTCTCTCTGTGCCACATCGCCACGTCAAGGCTATCGATTGTGGCAACGTTGTAAATTTTCTCACCCCTTGTATTTCTTACATCAATGGTGGAACAGTTTCTCATTCATGTTGTTATGGCGTGAAAAGACTCTACAAGGCCTCTTACTCCAGTGAATATGATTTGAAAGAGATATGCACTTGCCTTAAGCAGGAAGCTCTTCAATTTTCAGAGCTCACTGCTGATGCTGTTGAAGCCGTTACTAAAAAATGCGGCGTCGAACTTCCTTTCAGAGTTTCCATTGATGTCGATTGCTCTACGTACGTAAGAAATCACATCGAAACATTGTGAATCGATCTTATATTTTGTTTTTTGTTAAAATTCTGATTTTTTTTTAAAGGAAGATAATTGATTATTAATATTCTAAAAAAAAATCAGGACATTCCATTCCATGGATAATTATAGAAAGAAGTAATCCATCAAAAGGAAAGTTATATTGATAGCAGCAGTTACTAGTTAAAGGTTTTACTATATTTTGAGTAAGTCTATGGTAATATGCACATTACAAATCAACCCGTACTATGTATTTATATCTCTATTTTCAAAGTTCAAACAGCAAATTTGAACCATTCAATATGATTTTCATATGTAGAAATACTTGTAGATGGCACTTTTCTGTCTCCATTTCTGTTTTCTCGTTTTTCTATTTTTCGTTTAATTTTTTTCATATTCAACTTGGTTGAATAACAGTATGTTTTTGTACCAGGTTTCATATGGAAACCTTTTATTTCAATAAATCAAATGAGGACTAGATTCTTGTTTTTACTCAAAAAAAAAAAAGGAATACTTGTAGACCAAATTTTAGATTTTTAAATTTTTTGTATTATTTTTAAGATAAATAAACAACCACTGTTTTTGGATAGTCTAGAAATTTCAAATCAAGTGGTTATTCTATCTATATAAAAAATAGTAAAAAAAAAATAGTCTGCAAGTGCAAGTACATTTTCAAATAAAGATTATATTGAATGGTTGAGATTGATTGTTTGAACATTAAAAACGAAGATCTGAGTCCATAAGACGGGACATTGGGACATTGTGTAATATGCATATTACCATGAGGAGGGATCCGATTACAACATTTTTGAGTTACCACAAAGTTACCCTCCTCATTTTCTACATTTTCAAAGTTCAAATCATCGATCCAAACCGTTCAACATGATTATCTAAATAAAATGTGCTTGCAGATCAAATTTTACATTTTTTGAATTTTTTTACTATTTATTAAGTATTTTACAAAAACTAGTCAAATACATACCATTGAATTTTGTACCCGTCTTAATAAATAGAAAAAAAATTCAAAAAAATGTAAAATTTGATCTGCAAGCACATTTTATTTAGATAATCATGTTGAACGGTTTGGATCGATGATTTGAACTTTGAAAATGTAGAAAATGAGAAGGGTAACTTTGTGGTAACTCAAAAGTGGTGTAATCGGATCCCTCCTCTATTACCATAGCCTCACTCCTATATTTTATTTATTTCTACTATTTTAGAAGATTATACTAACTGCAGCAGTTATTTTGTTTAATTTTAGGTTGAAGTTGAGCAAGCCCAAGGGACCGGGTAGCTAGGAGTATTTATCAAGAAAGAACAAAAAAAATTTTTTAACTTCACGTGCTTAAGAAATTATCTATAGGCGATGTTTTCTTGACATATATGTGTACTCCATGTATTACGTTATGAGTTAATGAATAAACTTTTAAATTTTCATATATTTGATTTTATCGTAATAGTAGCATTCAGAGCAACTTATTCAAATTACTTGGTCAAATTTGCTACTTCACGGTCTAAATCAATAATAATATCTTTCAAAAAAAGTAGCAGCAAGAAGAGAATTTTTTGTCTTTAGAAAATATTAAAAAGGAAGAAAGATACAGAAAGAGTACATGTAAATTTTCATGAGTAGAAAGATCGGTAGGAATTCTACCGATTCAAAATTTGAATTAGTTTGGTACGGATTCCTACCGATTTAAACAAGTTTTTTTTTTTTTATGTTTTCTCTGTTAAAATATAAAAAGTTTTTAGAAAAACCACTTGATCTATTTTCTCTATTAAAATATAACAAGTTGTTCTTTCTAATATATTTAAATTCTAAGATATTTTATCTATTTTTTTTTAATTCATATTTTAGTAAAGAAAATTAAAAAAAATGAAAAGTCTGGTTTAGATCAGTAAGAATTTTACCGATCTAAACTTTTGCAAATTTTTAAATTAGTAAAATTCCTACTGATTTTTCTACTCATGAAAATCTACAGATACTTTTTTTTGTTTTTGTTTCTTGTTTATTAATATTTTCTATAGACAAACAATTCTCCAGCAAAAAACAACGAAACAATAGTACTAGTTTTTTTATTAGAAGATATTTTGAGTTATCCAAAATAACTAATTGCACTACTGGTTCCTAAAATTTGAGTAATTTTTCCTCAAGCACTTACAATTTGTCAGAAAAGGAGGAATTAGAAAGAAAAAAAAAGCGTTTTACATTTTTTTTTTATAGTTGGCAACAAGTTCAACCAACAAATTTGAACCGTGCAATATGATTTTCATATGAAGGAATACTTGCAGTCAAAATTTTAGATTTTTAAATTTTGAAGAGCTCCCTGCTTTATAAACGGTACAATGCATTAACTCAAAAGATTCTTTTTTGAGTTAACGCAGAGGATACGAATTCCCACAACTGGACTTCCAGGACCGTATCCGAAATCAAGCGATGCTCCTTTTTGTGCTTTCCTGAGAAGATTCTTTTATTTCTTTCCCTCCAAAACATTTTACATTTCATTTCCAGACATCTACTGATTTAGAGGTTAGTTTGCGCAAGGATCCTTGAGCCAATTTTATCATACAGAGTTGATAGAAAAATATTCATTTATGACTATTTAAAATTTAAACAATAATATAGTGTCCAGTTTTGGGTTATTTGGGTCTCATGAGAACAGAATCGTACAATTTTCATTTTTACTTTGCCAACGAAGGAGGCTGATTAAAAGCATGCAAAATAATTTCAAGACCTATTTCATATGTTCTGAGCCTTGCATTCGTTTCAAAGTTAAAGTTCGACTTTTGAGGGTTTTTTCTTTTTACCCTTTTTCCTTCCTTTTTTTCATGGGGAAATGCCCGTAGGTTGCACAAATGGGTGGGTGGGGGCCACCAAACTAAAATATGAAAAGGAAAACGGAGATAATAAATATTTGGAGTTAGAGGATACCAATTAGAATGTAAATCTTTGCTTAGTTGAAAATTCAAAATAAAATTTTAACTTATAATTTGATGAAACGAGTGTTAGTTTGTAATAATCTAAAAGTCAATAATACGATAAATTTGTTATATAAAGCTTTGTTCATGAATTGAATTACCTTGAGTATTATTGAATTTATGAATCATTTCGAGTTCATGACTGAAATTGTGAAACTTCATAATATAGATGATAATACTCTTAAAAGTCTCTAACCAAGGTAATTAGCAGGAACACTAATTACCGCGATAAGATTAGTGTGTGGATTAAATGATGATTAAGTTTTACAAACCATAGACAAAGAGTTGTCATTTTAATCACACAGATACATGTTAGAGAACATGATATTTGACAGACCCCAAATGAAACATTAAATGGAATTGTGTTTGTGTCATTAATGTTTTCATTTTAGTGTTAAGTTCTAAAGTATGAGATATTCATTTTTCCTACATAAGAGATGTATATGTGTGATTGCTATCTAACGCTATCCGTAAAAAGTAGCTATAAGGGTAGTTTTTCGGTATACATAGCTTATGCGGAGGAAAAGATGGTTTATCAAAAGTACTATTGTCCCTCGTATCTCAATACGAGCTATAACATCACTGGGCCCCTTGATAGAATATGATTATCTGGATCCAGTATGATTACAAGAGTAAACATATTTGATAATCTATTCAGGATCAATAAAAGATTAAGTTTGCAAGGATGACACACACCTACCTTGAAACTGATCTGATAGCTATGAGACAAAAGAATTAACACGAAGTAAATCATTTACTGGATCGTGATATTGTACAGTACAGCATCATCTGTGTAATTGGTGTCATAATGTACTTGCCAGGTGCCACCTATGATTATAGAAGTTAGAACAGTTCTAATTTTATTTACCAACATAACACAGATCCTATCGGGTCACACCAATAGGAAAGTAATCAGAGAAATTTTATGATTAATTATAAAGTGTTATAATTAAGAATAAAATATATGTCATGGAGACGACATGCTTAAACCGAATTAAATTTATAAATGTGTATGACACGTCGTATAAATTTATCGCAAACGCAAGAAATACAATTATTCAGAATAATTGTATATATATATATATATGGATTAAAATATTAATTATGAATTAATATTTTGGACCAAAAAGTCCAATTTGAATTTAGGCCTTAATTAAATTTAGAATTTAATTAAAAATCTAAATTAAATTAAATAAATTAAATAAAAATATTTAATTAAAATATTAAACAAATTTGACAAATCAAATTTGATTTTGTCTTTTGTAACCGACTCACTTCAAAACCGCCATATATTTGCCTATTTAAAGGATTGAAATGTGGAGAGAAAATAAGAAGTTCATTTGAAGTCCAAATCAAAGTACGAATCAGACTGATTCGATTCGTATCTAATTTTTTCTTCCAAATAGTGATTTGCAGAAAATCTGATTATCCATATATATATTTTTGCGAGAATGAAAGTTATTATTGTGAATAGTGTTTTATCAGAAATTTCGTACTTTCGGTGAATAGTGATTTACCGAAAACTGCGACTGTTCGAATACCGTTGGTATAGTATTTCTGGCAAAAGAAATACCAACTCTCTGGTAGTTCCTGGTGGATAACCGATAGAGGCACTATATTTTTGGTGCTTGCTTAACCGGGTCAGACTGCATTTCAATTTGAATTTGGAAGCAAGGTAAAGAAATGTTATATTAATCTATTTAATTGTTAAATAGATTTAATCTTTTAGAAATCAATCAAAGGAGTAGATCTATAAACTGATTAAAATACAAGTAAATACGGTTTTACTACTTTGGGTCTATACAAGATTAATCTGGTATGTAACTCTCGGTTATTATCCGACATACTACTTAATCTATGATCTGAATGAGTAAAGTTTTATTTACGGTTTTTAATCTAAGAAAAGGATTGAACATGTATGTAACTCTCGGTAGATTATCCGACATACCACTTCAATCCTTTTGGCTTGAGTTAGAAGTAAAATTTTTGTTTTACGGTCTTTCCGCAGCTTAAGCCTAATGACTTTGGGTAGCCTCAAAATCCTACAAAGAGAATGGTCCTTAATTTCCAAGCATTTGCTACCTCTGCGAATAAAGTATAAAAATTGTGACACACTTATTCAATGAATGTCCTTTCTCCTTATCTCTCTTCCAATTCTTACAAACTGTGATTTTACTATTGCTTTCACATAGATGTGGTGAAATGATAATTGCCAAACCATTGTGTGCTATTTTTCAAAAATAAGTACCCTACGTAGTTGAGAAGAGTCTTTTTTTTTTTTTTGATAAAAGTGGTATATACCACCGATTTCATTAAGAAACGAAACCTACAGAGTTTTAATCAGACGTGGTACCAAACCTCTGGTACCTGTCTGCCATATCTCAAAACATAGCAATTAGTACATCATATGCCAGCACATATCCTACTACATTATGAAACGAGAGATGTAATTTTTATTTTATTTTTGCTCAATATATTTATTGGACAATTTCTTACTTTTTGACTCTTTTGATTGTATCTTATTTTTAATTTATCAATAAAATATAAAATTAGAGCTTGAACTTATCTTATTTAAAAAATATATATGAGAAGTAAAAGAAAAATATTTTGACTTACTGCGTTTTTCCAGACAACAACGAGAGGGAAATAAAATACGAAAAAAACTAAAAGACCCCACTAGTCATTGGAATAAAACATAAAGAGCCTACAAGGAACAAGGAAAAAAAAACAATTGCGGAATAGAAGTGACGTCATCGACACTGGAGCGTCCTGCGAGTTTCAGCAGATCCGCGCGCGTGTATAAATTCAAATTAAGAAATAAATCACATCGAGCAGTTTCATTGAACGTTAAAACAGATTTACTATTAAATGTACACCGAGATGGACTCCATGACAGAAGTTTGTTTGCATAATCGGGTCATTGCTCCATTTCGGTTCATACAATAAACACGCACGGGGCTCAGTGAAAGAACTAATCCTGATCTGAACCTTTTATTCCTCCCATTCATTTGAAACTTTCACCTTCCCTCTCGTGCCCCCGCTAAATTTGAAGCTTAAAACCCTAAAAGAAAAAAATAAACCTAATATCCCTCACTCCCTCTCTCTCTCTCTCTCTCTCGAGCTACCTCACCTCTGCCTCTTGCCCCGGGTGATAGATCTGTTTCCCCGCGTGACAGATCTAATTCTCATTGCTTCTTTTTTACATGGATTGACGGATCGGACCTATTATTCGAGGTTCAATTTTGCGTTCCGAGTAGCGCAGCCTGCTTCACGCTAACCCAAATCTCTTTTTCCGTTCAGAACGCATCAACCTTTTGAAGAATCGGTAAAATAAATCAAATCCGAAGAACCAGTCGATCTCAAAGGAAGAATCGGTGTAACTCGGAAATAAGGTTAGTATTTGTCCAATTCAAGAGTTTTTTGCCCAAAACGCTGCCAGTCGTTTTGAGAAATCGCGCAGTAAAAGGATTTTGCAATAACAACATATGGCTTTTTATGGTAGAAGGCCCTAATTTTAATTAAGGTGCTACGCAAACAATAGGATATGGTGGTGGGGTTTGGGAGGGGGAGGGGGTGTTGGTTGGACCACCCCTTGCTCCATCTCTGACAGTGAGTGAAGAATTAACTTGTCTGGCTTAAAAGTTGAATGAATTGATGTTCAAATATATGCATGCAAACTGTTTGTTGTTTTGTCCCTAATGAATGTCAAGCAATTGAAATCCTTGTAGCCTCTTTGAAAGTTCTTTTCTTGCATTGGGTAACAAGTGGAGTTTGGTTCTTGATTTCTTTAATGAACTTCTTGTTTTTCTTGGTTAAAAGTTCTTATTATTTGACTCCTATGTTTCCATCATTTGTTGGTTGATGCACTGTCTATCTAAAGTCTCTTATTCTGAAGGAATTAGTGAATCTTTACCAGTTCTAGCATATCCTTTTAAAATATATATATAGGATTGTGCTATTGTACTTCGTGAAGTAAAACGAAGTTTTACTTCACGCTCATATTCCCATTTTCAAAATCCAAAACGTCGATCCGAACCGTTCAAGTTGTTCTCCATATTGAAATGTGCTTGGAGACCAAATTTTACATTTTTTGGAATTTTTTTACTATTTATTAAGCCACTTTGAAAATCGCTGATCCATTGTGAACAGTAAAAAACAGTAAAAAATTCTGGACCAATGGATCAGCGATTTTCAAAGTGGCTTAATAAATAGTAAAAAAATTCCAAAAAATGTAAAATTTGGTGTCCAAGCACATTTCAATATGGAGAACAACTTGAACGGTTCGGATCGACATTTTGGATTTTGAAAATGGGAATATGAGCGTGCTTCGCGAAGTACAATAGCACAATTCTATAGAGTGTGTGTGTGTGTGTGTGTGTGTATTTAATAAGTATGCTGATGGTCTTTTCTCAGGCACTGCTCTAACTTCTATGTCAGAATTCTCAAAGAAGACGGAAGCAGATCCCATTCTCCAACCCTGCACTAAAGGACAAATTTCTCACTCTACAATGGACAGCTGCTTATTAACCCTCGGCCAAGCAGGCAGTGCCACCTCTTTAGATAACCTGCAACTGCAGAATAAAGAAAACATGCCGGACCCCAATGAAATGGATGTCAAATCCAAAATAGGCCTCAACTTGGATCTTAATGCAAACGTGGATGAATACAATCCCTTTTACCCTTACAAAAAACTCGGTCTACTCAAACCTACTGACCCATCAGAGTGTGGTAGCACCACTGGCCCGATAGAAGAGGAAAATGGGCCACTTAAATTGTGGAACCAAATGAAAGAAAATGGGTTTCTTTCTTCGACCCAAAGAGAAATAGTTGCCCCAAAACCACGTGGCAGGAAGCCTAAACGAAAAGCTGAAGAAACAAGGAAAAGAATTGTGCACATGCAAACCGAACAAGCCAGCCGCTTTGCCAAGGTGGCGGCACCTAGTGGGCTGTTATCGGGTCTGAACCCAGGAATCATAAACCATGTCAGGAACAGTAAACAGGTCTATTCTATTATAGAGGCAATGGTGCAGTCTGAGAAGGTTGGAACCAGGCAATTGAACAAAGAGAAAGATCCAATCGGGAATGGTAGTGGTCGATTTGGCGAGGAGAATATGGGGGGTTGTAAGACTTACAGTGAGTTGATTAAAGGGTATGAAGAGTGTGATGGTCTGAAACTAGGTCTATCATCTGACTGGGTTATGGACATGGGACAGTCATCAAGTCAAGTCACCGGGGTCACTGATGATTGTGGTTCGAACCAGGAGGTGGTGACCTCTTTGTCCCTAAAAGGTAAATTGCTTTCTTTTTGGTGCTGTTATATATACTATTTAGGTTTTTAGCTTTTACTGGGTTTTAAGATGAACCCACCAGTTACATTTTATTCATCGTGTGGATTTCTTATTATTCTAGTATAAATTGGGTGGAGGATTATTCAAGAATTTTGCTTTCTAAGGTTTCCCTTTTTTCTATCCTTGAGCAGCTACCTCTGCAGCTTCTCAATGGATGGAACTGCTTCAGCAAGACATAAAGGGAAGACTTGCAGGTGACTTGCTTAAAAAAAAATTCAGAAATTTGCATAAGACCACCTACATTATGAGCAAATTGCAAAAGCCTCTGCAATATTTAAAGGCACAAAAGTATTTCATTTTTTATATTAGTCCTTTAATTTTCAAGGAACTCAAGAAGTGCCTTCACTGTCATTTACCTCCTTTAATTAATTTTCATATTGAAATTAATTAACAAAGGTAACTTCTACTACTACAAAATCCAAACATTTTAATCATGTACTTCCTCATCTAGTTACTTCTGTGGCCATCCCTCTCCCTCTCCACCTTTACTCTCTGCTTTACCTCTATCAGTTTCAAATTTCTATAGTTTTCTTCACTTCAAATCTACTTGGTATCTATATGGTTACCGAAGGTTGTCCACCAATACAATCATATAATGAATGCATCAAATGGTTTGGGCAAAGAAAAGACAGACTTCTTCCTGGATAAGAAGCTAAAAAATAAGAGAGAATATTAGTTTTGTTCATATGTTAATGAGGTTGTAGGTACCAGTGTTGTAAATAACGGTATACAGTTGTCGGATGGACAGGGTACCGCCAAACGATTAATTGGGAATAATCGGGAATAATCGGCCATAATTGGAAATAATCGGCCGATTAATCGGGAAAATCCGTGACTGTTTGATCACCGCTAACGACTAATTGGCCGATTAATCGGCCTAAACGGACGTTTTTTACAACACTGGTAGGTACTGCTCATTAATGAGCTGTTCAAATGCAATTATATGGACCTGAAATATGTCAAGAATGAGAAATTCTAAATATAATCAGTGTTAATGGAAATTAAGCACAGGGACCATTTTCAAGCAATATAGAGGCCCTTTTGCAATTACAATAATGCATGAACCTTTGTGCAATATAGAGGGGCCTTTCATTTTGCAACTGTATTTCATTTTTCATAATTATACTCATCAACTTATTCCATCTATCCAGCATTGAGACGCAGTAAGAAGAGGGTGAGAAATGTTATAAGCACTGAGCTGCCTTACATAATATCAGCCGAACTGTCATGTAACCAAAATAATGACCCAAGTGCGGCACATTCGTCTGGAAAGGTGTGCCCAGGGGATCATGTGGAAAAGTGGAAGTATCTCTTCATGAAGATGGACAAGGCATTGCAAGAGGAGGGAAGATTCCTAGTAAGTATTGCTGCTACAAATTTGGAAAGCTTTTAACTTTAAAATTACTGATTCTTAAATATTATGCACAAGTCCTCATTTATCCAATACTTAGCATGAAGGCTATAAAATATACCCTTTTTCCAGTCTGTGTGAAATACCCAGATGACCTCTCTTTTTTACCAGTTTGTTTTCTTATGTATTATACAGGGTACTAAATACCTGTCTCTTTTCTGATGGGTTATACAGGATATTTCTTGTTTTTCTGGGCATATGCGCTAGTAAAATGAGCACAATTATGTGTTAACTCTGTAATATTTCTCCCAGGAGAATTGGTTAATGCAAGTTCAACAAATGCAATCGATGTGCGAAAAAGGCTTGAAATATGCAGCATCAGAGGGCCTGTTACTTGGAACAATTAGTGAATTCAGGTATACTTCTAGTTTTATATCATGTAATGGTTTTTATTTAAGAAAGAGGCACAAAATTGGTTGATTAAGTTGGCATGCAGTCATTTCAGGATATTTGTTTGGCTTGTTCTAGGTTCGGGTCAATCTGGTTTGGTTTTTGGTTAAGGTCAGTCTATTTTTCAAAATTGGTTTGTAAGTTGTAACAAATAGGGGGGTGGTGTCTGACCATACCTTGGCAGCCATAATGCTACATGTCATCTCAGGTCAGTTTTTTGCCAGCCTTTTTTTTTTTTTTGGTTGCATTTGCTCTGGTTTGGTTTGGTTTGGTTTGTAGTCAGTACAGCCCTTTTGAGTTGAGTCCCAAAACTTTTTGAAAGCCGTACTTGTACTTCCTGAAATGTTCTCTATTTTGTTCTTGTCAGCAAACTAAAGAAAATGGAGGCGATGGAGCACGAGCAGGTCGTGAAGGCTGCAGCGGCATCAATGTATTCCACATGCAACGTTGCGATGAACAAGGAAAAAGTTGCTTCTTTTTTATAGAACTTCTAATTTTTTGCTATGATTTGGTGTGTTGGTGTAGAATAAACTTCTGGATGTCTTCTATTCATTCTGATTATGTGATTATGTGACCAATCATTTTAGAGGTCTATTTTTTTTCTCTTTAGTCTTAACAAATTAGAGCTGTCTGATACTTGTTTCAAATGTAATCCCATGATGAGAATGCTTATTCTTTGCTTGTTTACATGTTTCTCAATTATGTTGTGTGATTTTTTTTTTTTATGAGAAGTATTATGAAGCCTCTCATCCATATGATTAGTACCCTCTTCAATTAAACTACTGTGGTGGGTATTGTATCTCCATCATAAGATTACTTGAGGAGCTTTAAGAAACATAAGATGGAAGTATTACAGGTGACCATGATGTATGATGTAAAATTTGTTGATTAGTGGACTTGTCAAAGAATTTGAACCAGGGATGTATTTCTTTAAAGATAAAAGGAAAGACCTTTTCCTTTTTACATCCTAGTCGCAGTTGATTATTGAACCCACATATCCTGGACATATGATGTTTTATGATCATTTACGTTAAATGAAATTGCAATTAGGCCCTTCTGAGCACCACATAAGGAAAGAATACAGAAACAGTGTGGTTTCAGTACCATTTGCAGCAAAAATGAAAACATTTACTCTTGTATACTGTGCAAAACAGGAACTGTTCATCCTATATTACTAATACCAAAAGCTCGAAATTTTTTTTATGCCGTTCATTACATTCTGCTAAAAAATTGTGTGCAAAAATACCCTCAGCCTCATAAATATCTTAATACTAAACGCTGACAGAAGTTGTTTTTCTATCTCAACCGGTGGGAACCAGTAGTTTCTGGTACTTTTAGTATCCTCAGAATTGTACCAGAATTTATTGTGAAAGGTTGGAAGTGTATGGAAAGCACCCGAACGGCCAAACGAACTGTGGAATTTGAAACTTTTACTATGGGATTTATTAGTTTCGACGTAGGGGTGTGTAAGGCATGGCACAAGAGAATGTGAATTTTGGAGCTTCTTTTCAGAAATTCGCTTACTCACCAAGATCACCCATGGATGCTACTAGGAGACTTCAATATAACTCTGAGGAGAGAGACAGATCAAACCACAATTGGCGCTATTCTTTTCACTTATTCGACCTAATCCATGATCTCTCATTAGTAGACTTGCCACTACATGGCTATATGATTTGATGTGAAAGAAGAATAAATAGGAAGAAGGTCAAAAAGAAAATTCTCGTCACGCTTCAACCCATTTCACTTCCTAGACCAGGACTTATCCAGTTTACAAATGCCACGGATGCCGCTCTCACTGAACTACCGAGACTGGCTTACAAACGAACCCAGCTCTCACAGACCTAGTTATACTATTTAATTACTGCCCCCAGCTTAGAGTGGGAAAAATGGCACGCCGGAGCCGGCTCCGTCACGAAACGGCACGGCACGCGTGTCGGTTACGTGCCGTGACTCGCGTGTCCCGTGTCCCGTGCCGTGACCATTCGCGTGCCGTGACCAATTGTTGGCAAAGAAGACACGGCACGGCACAGGACACGCGAGTCACGAAATGGTAGACACGGAAGACACGCCAGCCACGACAATCACGAGGCAAAACACTTATAATTTTATTTTAATTAAAATATTTACATTTAAATTTCAATTAAAACATTTGAATTTTAAAGAATCGTTTCATAATTTTTTTTAAAACGTTAAATGCGATCAAACGTGACTAACGCACGTTTGGTCACGGCACGACTTAGTTACGGCACGCGAGTCACGGCGTGACTCGCGTGCCGTGACCATCCCTCGTAATTTTTGTCACGGCAAGGCACGGCACGTGAAAAATTTACTTGGTCACGGCACGGCACGGCACGGCACGGCACGTTTTTCCCACTCTACCCCAGCTACCTATTCTAGTGCACTGGGTGGGAGAGGGGGACAAGACCTACATTGCTATACCTGAAATAGTTTGACTCAAAGCTTGCACTTTTCCTTTGATTTATCCCGAATCTCATTCTAATGGATAGATATCGACGAATAATAACTAAGTCGTATTTGTAGCCGTTATTTTATATAAATACAGATACATATTAGATGTTAAAAAAAACACCTGCAAATTGAAAATCTATCAAATTAACTTTAAACAATGAATCCAAACCGTTAAAATCCATCTACCTTACGAGTGATGTCTCTACATACGAAAATTTTACATTTTCAAATTAATTGTGTTTAGAGTCGAGTGGTAAAAAAACATTTCAAAAATAAATGTATCAAAATTAATTTATAACCTTTTATTTTGATCGCTTAAAAGTTTAACATTTTCACATATAAACACATCATTAATACATGAATTTGAACGGTTTGAATTCCCTAGTTCTACTCAAAATCTTTTATTCCGCTACGTATGCATGTTTAACCAATAAGGGTCTGTTCGTTTGTCACGGAATTATACGAGATGAGATTTGACGAGAATGGGAATCCACTTTTGAAAATGTGGGAAACCATGGATAGAGTTACACACGGGATTAATTATGGAAATATGGTGAAATGAGTGTTTGATTGTACCGTGAGATTATTTGTGGAAATTCTATTTTTTCTTTCTAAAATGCTTCATATTATACAATTATACTTATTATTAATAATAATATTATAATTAAATAAAGTAGATTAAATAATAACATAATAACGTTTATAATTATTATTTCATAAAAAATAAGTATTTATTTTATAATTAGATAAATTGTATTTAATGAGAAGATATAATCTAATCGTGTATTTATAAACTGGATTTTTATAGTTGAAATATTAATGAGTTGGATGAAATTGTTAAAAAATCTTGTATCTTATATGATGCTTAAACCATATCTCAAATAAAAAAAACCTTTGTCATAATCACTTTGGTCTGAATAGAACCGAACAAACATTATTTTAATGAAACCAAATCACATTTTTCTTTTTTAAAATGTTGATATTATAATTATTCTAATTAATAAAATTGGATTACAAAATATCAATAATTATTGTTTTATATTTTATATAATTAAAATATTATTTTTTATAATTAAATAGGTTTATTTATGAGTATAATACTTGGTTTCTTCTTATACTTAGTTTAGCACTTGTGTCGAGATCAGTTTTGGTCTTTAGTTTCACAATTAAAATTAGGATAAAGATTTTTTTTTCCCCGGCTCCTATCCCCCATTCATCCCCCAATCATTAATTATCTAGGGGACCACAACTTCAAGCACAAAAAGACAAAAGAAAACGTGTATCAATCATTAATTACGTGGGGGACCACTAATTAACTAGAGGGATTGCTTATATTTGAAAATTTTTACAACTGACGCGCATAAGTATTCATATTAATACATCAGTATTCATATATAATACATTAAGTATTCATACCTAAGATATCAAGTGTTTAAAAAAAAACTGGACACATTACTCACCCATCTTTTACACGTTTTTAGAGGTGATTTTTTTTCTCTGTTCACTCTAACCAATATTTCTGACAATCTATAAAGAATTTGCGAATCTAAAATCACAAATGTCTTCTACGCAATTTTTTCTTTCAAATGAGATCCATGATAAAGTATTTTTGAGTTATCCGTCGCGCAAGTATTCATACCTCGTAAAATTATTTATATCTCGTTGTGCAAGTATTCATACCTAAGATATCAAGTAAAAATGATTGAGTGGTAATAAAATTTCAATCAGTAAAAAATGAGTGAATGATGTGTCCAGTTTTTTATTTGTGAAATACTGATGAGGTATGAATACTTGTTCGAGGAGGTATGAATAATGAATGACAAGGTATGAATACTTGTGCAATGGACAACTCGACAGTATGTCATCATAGATCTCATTTGAAAGAGAAAATTGCATAGAAGACGTTCATGGTTTAGATTTGCAAAATTTCTCACAGATTATCAGAAATATTGGTTTAGAGTGTAACGGAGAAAAAAAATCACCTCTAAAACGTGTATAGATGGGTAAGTGATATGTCCAGTTTTTTTTAAATACTTGATATCTTAGATATGGAATACTTTATATATTATATATGAATACTTGATGTATTACATATGAATACTTGCACTCGCTGCGATAATGACGCGTGTTTGTTTTGTCTTTTAGCGCTGAAATTTGTGGTCCCCTCTTAATTAGCGGTCAACAAAGACAGTTATTGACTGGGAGATGAATGGGGAATAGAAGCTTAGGGATAGTTAGTCGGTCCCTTAAAATTATAGAGGAGAAAGGGTGCTTGTATAATACCTCTTACCAAACACATGCAAAGCACTGGAGGAGAGAGACAAGAATGTTGAGTTTAATTGTGTTTCAATTTGCGGAGAGAGAAGAAGAGGAGAGAGAGAATGGGAAAAAACAAATTTGCAGAGAGAGAAGAAGAGGAGAGAGAATGCAAAGCTCCGTTTTTAATTTCTACAAATTTGTATTGATATAGAAATTGTGGTGGGAATAAAATAAAAATGATTGGAAAAATTCTATATGTCCGAACGGGTTTGAGAATTTAATTAAAAATTAGTCTCAAATTCCATCAATTTCATGTGAGAACGAGGCTGCCGAACAGGATCTACAGTATTGGAATTCAGATCCAGTGAAGTAACCCAAAATTGGATTTTGGATTGGGACCGTCCATTCGAATCCGTGACCATCCAACTAAAGTTGAGCGCACTATCTCGAGAGAAAGGTTCCAATTCCGAGGCAATTTCGCGAGGCGACGGATTCAATTCGGATGGTCCCGATCTAAAATCCAAAAATTGAGTTACTTTAGGGGATCCGGACCCACAGTATGCTGGGCCTGGGACGCATTCCATGTTCTCTGTAAATTATTGGATTATTTCTTATTATAAGTTTGCACGGATCATAAGCAAACTGACGGATCTAATCTTTGCCTCTTAACTCGACAGATGAGGTTTGGTATTTGGTGGGAAGTTGTTTGCCACGTGTCATTGCTTCTAGGCCTTTGACCCGTATTAGGTATGATTGGAACCTCTGTGGCTGGTTTTAGTAGTCGATTTTATGGCGAGTGGTTTCGGTCGGGAGTCCATATTCTACTTTTTTGGATGGCCTTTAATTTCTTATTTTACTTATTATATGGTTTTATTACATCATATATGTTGTATTACGTCTGTAGTTTTTTTACAATAAAATTATAATTTATTTTTCTCTAGTAGTATTTAGTAATTATTTGTTTATTTATATAACATTTCATATACAGTCTTTTATAAATAATAGTCACACTAAAGTTTATTTTATCATGTACTGTGTATATATATATCTATATGAAAAAATATGTTTTTTACTTGAATACTTCCATCATGTATTATATAATATAAAAATTATAAAATTATAAATTTACTATTCTTATACACTTATAAGTTTTGAAATATTTTTTTTTAATGTTTCAACAAAAAGACATATTACAATGTTTTAATAGAAATGACATAATATGGATGTTTTATACAATTTTTCTTTTGTGACATGACAAATTTGGTCGTCTTTGGAAAGAAAAACTCTGGAGAGAACACGCAATTAAGAGTATGTACAACATTTCAGCGGATTTATTGGAACTCTAGTGGAGTATGGATTAAGATGGAGCTTCTAGGTCTTCTCAATTACATTGCTTTGCGTTTGTAGGTTATCGTTTACAAATCTTTACTGTTATATTGCATGATTTCAGATTAATGCTTCTATGGACTTGGCTGGTAGCAATACTAAAATTACTGAGAAAAACTACATGGTACCTCTTCTAAACCATCAATTGAATTGAGCCAATCAATGACGGGTTATTTTAGTAAATAATATTGTGTGAATGAAATTGATACTTTAGTATAAGATTGGCCAATCAACTTAAAAAATTTATAATTTCCTTGCTTTCAAAAAATAGAGTTCACGTTGTTAAACAACTGATGTCTTTAGTTAACTTATAATTAAAAAAAAAAAGACCTTCCATCCAGTCTAGTCTCGTTTAAAAATCACGTCATTTCAGCAAGCTACAGAGTCATTGGCCGTAGAAGACCTAGAGGCTTATCTAAGATAGAAACTTGTACCGATTGTATTATATTTATACCAACGCACCCACATAACTATTCGCAGTCACAGACGCACTTCTTCGCAGAGAATTCAACTAAAATATTTTAAGGCATCAATCTTAAGTAACACCGCAACGCACTTCTCTTTATTAAGAGTATCATTAAAAGCATCTTCTCCTGCGATAATGCGTCTAATAACACAAAACTAGCCCTTGATTTTTTTTTTCCCTTTTTACCCCTGGATTGCGGTATCTTGCTTGTTATCTTGGATTGCGGTTCTAGTTAAATTGCACGGTCTCTATTTGCAATTCCGGCCAGAGGTTCTTCACGCAAAAGGTATGCTAATTGATAAATTCTATCTACCCTTTAAGCTCATTTCAACTTTCTAATTTTTTCTTTTTTCTTTTTCTTTTTGGGAGGGGTGTGATGAGAGAAGCAACAAAAAGATGAGAGATATTCAAGAGTTTTAGCAGTTCTTTTATTTGAATTTACAATTCAAATTTCATCTCTTCAATACTCTCTCCTTGATAACAAAACACATAATCATGAATCATCATATATATTTTTTTAGTTTCACTACCATTCAGTTTTCTCAACATGGTTATTTAGGCAATCATCAATTCATCATTAAGTAATAATGGTTTTGGTACTAATAATGAAACAGTCCTGGTACAAAAATGGCGCATCCGAAAAGGCCGCTGCAGAAGCAAAAAGGGGATGCTGATAGCCCACATGAGGATCCTTTTATGACATGTTGCTGTTGCTTCATGTTTTCACATGCGATTCGAGGACTCGGCGGTGCCTCTTTGTCGCTTGTTATCCAGCGTTGCACTGTTGTGGCCTCGACGAGCATCGCCACCGCCACTCGGACCATCACCACCGACATTTTCAATGACGAAAAAATTCAACAAAGGACCGTGTGGAGAAGCTTAGAAGGAGAGATGTTTCAAAAATATGGTATTATTATTATTTTTAGATTACATTGTATGAAAGCTTTGCTGTTGTATTTTAGAGATTTTGTCTAATTATTATATGTATTAAGTATTAATAATCAAAATTTGATTTTTAATCAGACATTCAATTTAAAAATGCAGAAAAAAGAGAAATATAAATAAAAGAATATATAAGAATAGAGCCGTGAATAGAGTAAAAATAGAGGGATAGTATCCGATCCGTATTCAAAATATAAGACAATGATATTCATATTTAAATATCCGTGTGAATCCGAATATAGTTTTAAGTTTTAATTATATGTATTTGAATAATGAATATATATATATAGTTTAATATATATTATGAAAAAATTTATCTTATTCTCTATTATAATTACATAAATTATGAACTTAAGTATTTTCTAATAATATTTATATACTTTTAATAAATACCAGATCTGTTTCTTATTCCATATGTTAATATTTAATATTATGATT